>OZ025809.1:727587-1144458 GCA_964019425.1 Flectonema sp. DT1601 | reverse complement strand
TGCGGGTTTGCGGGTTTGCGGGTTTGCGGGTTTGCGGGTTTGCGGGTTTGCGGGTTTGCGGGTTTGCGGGTTTGCGGGTTTGCGGGTTTGCGGGTTTGCGGGTTTGCGGGTTTGCGGGTTTGCGGGTTTGCGGGTTTGCGGGTTTGCGGGTTTGCGGGTTTGCGGGTTTGCGGGTTTGCGGGTTTGCGGGTTTGCGGGTTTGCGGGTTTGCGGGTTTGCGGGTTTGCGGGTTTGCGGGTTTGCGGGTTTGCGGGTTTGCGGGTTTGCGGGTTTGCGGGTTTGCGGGTTTGCGGGTTTGCGGGTTTGCGGGTTTGCGGGTTTGCGGGTTTGCGGGTTTGCGGGTTTGCGGGTTTGCGGGTTTGCGGGTTTGCGGGTTTGCGGGTTTGCGGGTTTGCGGGTTTGCGGGTTTGCGGGTTTGCGGGTTTGCGGGTTTGCGGGTTTGCGGGTTTGCGGGTTTGCGGGTTTGCGGGTTTGCGGGTTTGCGGGTTTGCGGGTTTGCGGGTTTGCGGGTTTGCGGGTTTGCGGGTTTGCGGGTTTGCGGGTTTGCGGGTTTGCGGGTTTGCGGGTTTGCGGGTTTGCGGGTTTGCGGGTTTGCGGGTTTGCGGGTTTGCGGGTTTGCGGGTTTGCGGGTTTGCGGGTTTGCGGGTTTGCGGGTTTGCGGGTTTGCGGGTTTGCGGGTTTGCGGGTTTGCGGGTTTGCGGGTTTGCGGGTTTGCGGGTTTGCGGGTTTGCGGGTTTGCGGGTTTGCGGGTTTGCGGGTTTGCGGGTTTGCGGGTTTGCGGGTTTGCGGGTTTGCGGGTTTGCGGGTTTGCGGGTTTGCGGGTTTGCGGGTTTGCGGGTTTGCGGGTTTGCGGGTTTGCGGGTTTGCGGGTTTGCGGGTTTGCGGGTTTGCGGGTTTGCGGGTTTGCGGGTTTGCGGGTTTGCGGGTTTGCGGGTTTGCGGGTTTGCGGGTTTGCGGGTTTGCGGGTTTGCGGGTTTGCGGGTTTGCGGGTTTGCGGGTTTGCGGGTTTGCGGGTTTGCGGGTTTGCGGGTTTGCGGGTTTGCGGGTTTGCGGGTTTGCGGGTTTGCGGGTTTGCGGGTTTGCGGGTTTGCGGGTTTGCGGGTTTGCGGGTTTGCGGGTTTGCGGGTTTGCGGGTTTGCGGGTTTGCGGGTTTGCGGGTTTGCGGGTTTGCGGGTTTGCGGGTTTGCGGGTTTGCGGGTTTGCGGGTTTGCGGGTTTGCGGGTTTGCGGGTTTGCGGGTTTGCGGGTTTGCGGGTTTGCGGGTTTGCGGGTTTGCGGGTTTGCGGGTTTGCGGGTTTGCGGGTTTGCGGGTTTGCGGGTTTGCGGGTTTGCGGGTTTGCGGGTTTGCGGGTTTGCGGGTTTGCGGGTTTGCGGGTTTGCGGGTTTGCGGGTTTGCGGGTTTGCGGGTTTGCGGGTTTGCGGGTTTGCGGGTTTGCGGGTTTGCGGGTTTGCGGGTTTGCGGGTTTGCGGGTTTGCGGGTTTGCGGGTTTGCGGGTTTGCGGGTTTGCGGGTTTGCGGGTTTGCGGGTTTGCGGGTTTGCGGGTTTGCGGGTTTGCGGGTTTGCGGGTTTGCGGGTTTGCGGGTTTGCGGGTTTGCGGGTTTGCGGGTTTGCGGGTTTGCGGGTTTGCGGGTTTGCGGGTTTGCGGGTTTGCGGGTTTGCGGGTTTGCGGGTTTGCGGGTTTGCGGGTTTGCGGGTTTGCGGGTTTGCGGGTTTGCGGGTTTGCGGGTTTGCGGGTTTGCGGGTTTGCGGGTTTGCGGGTTTGCGGGTTTGCGGGTTTGCGGGTTTGCGGGTTTGCGGGTTTGCGGGTTTGCGGGTTTGCGGGTTTGCGGGTTTGCGGGTTTGCGGGTTTGCGGGTTTGCGGGTTTGCGGGTTTGCGGGTTTGCGGGTTTGCGGGTTTGCGGGTTTGCGGGTTTGCGGGTTTGCGGGTTTGCGGGTTTGCGGGTTTGCGGGTTTGCGGGTTTGCGGGTTTGCGGGTTTGCGGGTTTGCGGGTTTGCGGGTTTGCGGGTTTGCGGGTTTGCGGGTTTGCGGGTTTGCGGGTTTGCGGGTTTGCGGGTTTGCGGGTTTGCGGGTTTGCGGGTTTGCGGGTTTGCGGGTTTGCGGGTTTGCGGGTTTGCGGGTTTGCGGGTTTGCGGGTTTGCGGGTTTGCGGGTTTGCGGGTTTGCGGGTTTGCGGGTTTGCGGGTTTGCGGGTTTGCGGGTTTGCGGGTTTGCGGGTTTGCGGGTTTGCGGGTTTGCGGGTTTGCGGGTTTGCGGGTTTGCGGGTTTGCGGGTTTGCGGGTTTGCGGGTTTGCGGGTTTGCGGGTTTGCGGGTTTGCGGGTTTGCGGGTTTGCGGGTTTGCGGGTTTGCGGGTTTGCGGGTTTGCGGGTTTGCGGGTTTGCGGGTTTGCGGGTTTGCGGGTTTGCGGGTTTGCGGGTTTGCGGGTTTGCGGGTTTGCGGGTTTGCGGGTTTGCGGGTTTGCGGGTTTGCGGGTTTGCGGGTTTGCGGGTTTGCGGGTTTGCGGGTTTGCGGGTTTGCGGGTTTGCGGGTTTGCGGGTTTGCGGGTTTGCGGGTTTGCGGGTTTGCGGGTTTGCGGGTTTGCGGGTTTGCGGGTTTGCGGGTTTGCGGGTTTGCGGGTTTGCGGGTTTGCGGGTTTGCGGGTTTGCGGGTTTGCGGGTTTGCGGGTTTGCGGGTTTGCGGGTTTGCGGGTTTGCGGGTTTGCGGGTTTGCGGGTTTGCGGGTTTGCGGGTTTGCGGGTTTGCGGGTTTGCGGGTTTGCGGGTTTGCGGGTTTGCGGGTTTGCGGGTTTGCGGGTTTGCGGGTTTGCGGGTTTGCGGGTTTGCGGGTTTGCGGGTTTGCGGGTTTGCGGGTTTGCGGGTTTGCGGGTTTGCGGGTTTGCGGGTTTGCGGGTTTGCGGGTTTGCGGGTTTGCGGGTTTGCGGGTTTGCGGGTTTGCGGGTTTGCGGGTTTGCGGGTTTGCGGGTTTGCGGGTTTGCGGGTTTGCGGGTTTGCGGGTTTGCGGGTTTGCGGGTTTGCGGGTTTGCGGGTTTGCGGGTTTGCGGGTTTGCGGGTTTGCGGGTTTGCGGGTTTGCGGGTTTGCGGGTTTGCGGGTTTGCGGGTTTGCGGGTTTGCGGGTTTGCGGGTTTGCGGGTTTGCGGGTTTGCGGGTTTGCGGGTTTGCGGGTTTGCGGGTTTGCGGGTTTGCGGGTTTGCGGGTTTGCGGGTTTGCGGGTTTGCGGGTTTGCGGCGGTTTGCGGGTTTGCGGGTTTGCGGGTTTGCGGGTTTGCGGGTTTGCGGGTTTGCGGGTTTGCGGGTTTGCGGGTTTGCGGGTTTGCGGGTTTGCGGGTTTGCGGGTTTGCGGGTTTGCGGGTTTGCGGGTTTGCGGGTTTGCGGGTTTGCGGGTTTGCGGGTTTGCGGGTTTGCGGGTTTGCGGGTTTGCGGGTTTGCGGGTTTGCGGGTTTGCGGGTTTGCGGGTTTGCGGGTTTGCGGGTTTGCGGGTTTGCGGGTTTGCGGGTTTGCGGGTTTGCGGGTTTGCGGGTTTGCGGGTTTGCGGGTTTGCGGGTTTGCGGGTTTGCGGGTTTGCGGGTTTGCGGGTTTGCGGGTTTGCGGGTTTGCGGGTTTGCGGGTTTGCGGGTTTGCGGGTTTGCGGGTTTGCGGGTTTGCGGGTTTGCGGGTTTGCGGGTTTGCGGGTTTGCGGGTTTGCGGGTTTGCGGGTTTGCGGGTTTGCGGGTTTGCGGGTTTGCGGGTTTGCGGGTTTGCGGGTTTGCGGGTTTGCGGGTTTGCGGGTTTGCGGGTTTGCGGGTTTGCGGGTTTGCGGGTTTGCGGGTTTGCGGGTTTGCGGGTTTGCGGGTTTGCGGGTTTGCGGGTTTGCGGGTTTGCGGGTTTGCGGGTTTGCGGGTTTGCGGGTTTGCGGGTTTGCGGGTTTGCGGGTTTGCGGGTTTGCGGGTTTGCGGGTTTGCGGGTTTGCGGGTTTGCGGGTTTGCGGGTTTGCGGGTTTGCGGGTTTGCGGGTTTGCGGGTTTGCGGGTTTGCGGGTTTGCGGGTTTGCGGGTTTGCGGGTTTGCGGGTTTGCGGGTTTGCGGGTTTGCGGGTTTGCGGGTTTGCGGGTTTGCGGGTTTGCGGGTTTGCGGGTTTGCGGGTTTGCGGGTTTGCGGGTTTGCGGGTTTGCGGGTTTGCGGGTTTGCGGGTTTGCGGGTTTGCGGGTTTGCGGGTTTGCGGGTTTGCGGGTTTGCGGGTTTGCGGGTTTGCGGGTTTGCGGGTTTGCGGGTTTGCGGGTTTGCGGGTTTGCGGGTTTGCGGGTTTGCGGGTTTGCGGGTTTGCGGGTTTGCGGGTTTGCGGGTTTGCGGGTTTGCGGGTTTGCGGGTTTGCGGGTTTGCGGGTTTGCGGGTTTGCGGGTTTGCGGGTTTGCGGGTTTGCGGGTTTGCGGGTTTGCGGGTTTGCGGGTTTGCGGGTTTGCGGGTTTGCGGGTTTGCGGGTTTGCGGGTTTGCGGGTTTGCGGGTTTGCGGGTTTGCGGGTTTGCGGGTTTGCGGGTTTGCGGGTTTGCGGGTTTGCGGGTTTGCGGGTTTGCGGGTTTGCGGGTTTGCGGGTTTGCGGGTTTGCGGGTTTGCGGGTTTGCGGGTTTGCGGGTTTGCGGGTTTGCGGGTTTGCGGGTTTGCGGGTTTGCGGGTTTGCGGGTTTGCGGGTTTGCGGGTTTGCGGGTTTGCGGGTTTGCGGGTTTGCGGGTTTGCGGGTTTGCGGGTTTGCGGGTTTGCGGGTTTGCGGGTTTGCGGGTTTGCGGGTTTGCGGGTTTGCGGGTTTGCGGGTTTGCGGGTTTGCGGGTTTGCGGGTTTGCGGGTTTGCGGGTTTGCGGGTTTGCGGGTTTGCGGGTTTGCGGGTTTGCGGGTTTGCGGGTTTGCGGGTTTGCGGGTTTGCGGGTTTGCGGGTTTGCGGGTTTGCGGGTTTGCGGGTTTGCGGGTTTGCGGGTTTGCGGGTTTGCGGGTTTGCGGGTTTGCGGGTTTGCGGGTTTGCGGGTTTGCGGGTTTGCGGGTTTGCGGGTTTGCGGGTTTGCGGGTTTGCGGGTTTGCGGGTTTGCGGGTTTGCGGGTTTGCGGGTTTGCGGGTTTGCGGGTTTGCGGGTTTGCGGGTTTGCGGGTTTGCGGGTTTGCGGGTTTGCGGGTTTGCGGGTTTGCGGGTTTGCGGGTTTGCGGGTTTGCGGGTTTGCGGGTTTGCGGGTTTGCGGGTTTGCGGGTTTGCGGGTTTGCGGGTTTGCGGGTTTGCGGGTTTGCGGGTTTGCGGGTTTGCGGGTTTGCGGGTTTGCGGGTTTGCGGGTTTGCGGGTTTGCGGGTTTGCGGGTTTGCGGGTTTGCGGGTTTGCGGGTTTGCGGGTTTGCGGGTTTGCGGGTTTGCGGGTTTGCGGGTTTGCGGGTTTGCGGGTTTGCGGGTTTGCGGGTTTGCGGGTTTGCGGGTTTGCGGGTTTGCGGGTTTGCGGGTTTGCGGGTTTGCGGGTTTGCGGGTTTGCGGGTTTGCGGGTTTGCGGGTTTGCGGGTTTGCGGGTTTGCGGGTTTGCGGGTTTGCGGGTTTGCGGGTTTGCGGGTTTGCGGGTTTGCGGGTTTGCGGGTTTGCGGGTTTGCGGGTTTGCGGGTTTGCGGGTTTGCGGGTTTGCGGGTTTGCGGGTTTGCGGGTTTGCGGGTTTGCGGGTTTGCGGGTTTGCGGGTTTGCGGGTTTGCGGGTTTGCGGGTTTGCGGGTTTGCGGGTTTGCGGGTTTGCGGGTTTGCGGGTTTGCGGGTTTGCGGGTTTGCGGGTTTGCGGGTTTGCGGGTTTGCGGGTTTGCGGGTTTGCGGGTTTGCGGGTTTGCGGGTTTGCGGGTTTGCGGGTTTGCGGGTTTGCGGGTTTGCGGGTTTGCGGGTTTGCGGGTTTGCGGGTTTGCGGGTTTGCGGGTTTGCGGGTTTGCGGGTTTGCGGGTTTGCGGGTTTGCGGGTTTGCGGGTTTGCGGGTTTGCGGGTTTGCGGGTTTGCGGGTTTGCGGGTTTGCGGGTTTGCGGGTTTGCGGGTTTGCGGGTTTGCGGGTTTGCGGGTTTGCGGGTTTGCGGGTTTGCGGGTTTGCGGGTTTGCGGGTTTGCGGGTTTGCGGGTTTGCGGGTTTGCGGGTTTGCGGGTTTGCGGGTTTGCGGGTTTGCGGGTTTGCGGGTTTGCGGGTTTGCGGGTTTGCGGGTTTGCGGGTTTGCGGGTTTGCGGGTTTGCGGGTTTGCGGGTTTGCGGGTTTGCGGGTTTGCGGGTTTGCGGGTTTGCGGGTTTGCGGGTTTGCGGGTTTGCGGGTTTGCGGGTTTGCGGGTTTGCGGGTTTGCGGGTTTGCGGGTTTGCGGGTTTGCGGGTTTGCGGGTTTGCGGGTTTGCGGGTTTGCGGGTTTGCGGGTTTGCGGGTTTGCGGGTTTGCGGGTTTGCGGGTTTGCGGGTTTGCGGGTTTGCGGGTTTGCGGGTTTGCGGGTTTGCGGGTTTGCGGGTTTGCGGGTTTGCGGGTTTGCGGGTTTGCGGGTTTGCGGGTTTGCGGGTTTGCGGGTTTGCGGGTTTGCGGGTTTGCGGGTTTGCGGGTTTGCGGGTTTGCGGGTTTGCGGGTTTGCGGGTTTGCGGGTTTGCGGGTTTGCGGGTTTGCGGGTTTGCGGGTTTGCGGGTTTGCGGGTTTGCGGGTTTGCGGGTTTGCGGGTTTGCGGGTTTGCGGGTTTGCGGGTTTGCGGGTTTGCGGGTTTGCGGGTTTGCGGGTTTGCGGGTTTGCGGGTTTGCGGGTTTGCGGGTTTGCGGGTTTGCGGGTTTGCGGGTTTGCGGGTTTGCGGGTTTGCGGGTTTGCGGGTTTGCGGGTTTGCGGGTTTGCGGGTTTGCGGGTTTGCGGGTTTGCGGGTTTGCGGGTTTGCGGGTTTGCGGGTTTGCGGGTTTGCGGGTTTGCGGGTTTGCGGGTTTGCGGGTTTGCGGGTTTGCGGGTTTGCGGGTTTGCGGGTTTGCGGGTTTGCGGGTTTGCGGGTTTGCGGGTTTGCGGGTTTGCGGGTTTGCGGGTTTGCGGGTTTGCGGGTTTGCGGGTTTGCGGGTTTGCGGGTTTGCGGGTTTGCGGGTTTGCGGGTTTGCGGGTTTGCGGGTTTGCGGGTTTGCGGGTTTGCGGGTTTGCGGGTTTGCGGGTTTGCGGGTTTGCGGGTTTGCGGGTTTGCGGGTTTGCGGGTTTGCGGGTTTGCGGGTTTGCGGGTTTGCGGGTTTGCGGGTTTGCGGGTTTGCGGGTTTGCGGGTTTGCGGGTTTGCGGGTTTGCGGGTTTGCGGGTTTGCGGGTTTGCGGGTTTGCGGGTTTGCGGGTTTGCGGGTTTGCGGGTTTGCGGGTTTGCGGGTTTGCGGGTTTGCGGGTTTGCGGGTTTGCGGGTTTGCGGGTTTGCGGGTTTGCGGGTTTGCGGGTTTGCGGGTTTGCGGGTTTGCGGGTTTGCGGGTTTGCGGGTTTGCGGGTTTGCGGGTTTGCGGGTTTGCGGGTTTGCGGGTTTGCGGGTTTGCGGGTTTGCGGGTTTGCGGGTTTGCGGGTTTGCGGGTTTGCGGGTTTGCGGGTTTGCGGGTTTGCGGGTTTGCGGGTTTGCGGGTTTGCGGGTTTGCGGGTTTGCGGGTTTGCGGGTTTGCGGGTTTGCGGGTTTGCGGGTTTGCGGGTTTGCGGGTTTGCGGGTTTGCGGGTTTGCGGGTTTGCGGGTTTGCGGGTTTGCGGGTTTGCGGGTTTGCGGGTTTGCGGGTTTGCGGGTTTGCGGGTTTGCGGGTTTGCGGGTTTGCGGGTTTGCGGGTTTGCGGGTTTGCGGGTTTGCGGGTTTGCGGGTTTGCGGGTTTGCGGGTTTGCGGGTTTGCGGGTTTGCGGGTTTGCGGGTTTGCGGGTTTGCGGGTTTGCGGGTTTGCGGGTTTGCGGGTTTGCGGGTTTGCGGGTTTGCGGGTTTGCGGGTTTGCGGGTTTGCGGGTTTGCGGGTTTGCGGGTTTGCGGGTTTGCGGGTTTGCGGGTTTGCGGGTTTGCGGGTTTGCGGGTTTGCGGGTTTGCGGGTTTGCGGGTTTGCGGGTTTGCGGGTTTGCGGGTTTGCGGGTTTGCGGGTTTGCGGGTTTGCGGGTTTGCGGGTTTGCGGGTTTGCGGGTTTGCGGGTTTGCGGGTTTGCGGGTTTGCGGGTTTGCGGGTTTGCGGGTTTGCGGGTTTGCGGGTTTGCGGGTTTGCGGGTTTGCGGGTTTGCGGGTTTGCGGGTTTGCGGGTTTGCGGGTTTGCGGGTTTGCGGGTTTGCGGGTTTGCGGGTTTGCGGGTTTGCGGGTTTGCGGGTTTGCGGGTTTGCGGGTTTGCGGGTTTGCGGGTTTGCGGGTTTGCGGGTTTGCGGGTTTGCGGGTTTGCGGGTTTGCGGGTTTGCGGGTTTGCGGGTTTGCGGGTTTGCGGGTTTGCGGGTTTGCGGGTTTGCGGGTTTGCGGGTTTGCGGGTTTGCGGGTTTGCGGGTTTGCGGGTTTGCGGGTTTGCGGGTTTGCGGGTTTGCGGGTTTGCGGGTTTGCGGGTTTGCGGGTTTGCGGGTTTGCGGGTTTGCGGGTTTGCGGGTTTGCGGGTTTGCGGGTTTGCGGGTTTGCGGGTTTGCGGGTTTGCGGGTTTGCGGGTTTGCGGGTTTGCGGGTTTGCGGGTTTGCGGGTTTGCGGGTTTGCGGGTTTGCGGGTTTGCGGGTTTGCGGGTTTGCGGGTTTGCGGGTTTGCGGGTTTGCGGGTTTGCGGGTTTGCGGGTTTGCGGGTTTGCGGGTTTGCGGGTTTGCGGGTTTGCGGGTTTGCGGGTTTGCGGGTTTGCGGGTTTGCGGGTTTGCGGGTTTGCGGGTTTGCGGGTTTGCGGGTTTGCGGGTTTGCGGGTTTGCGGGTTTGCGGGTTTGCGGGTTTGCGGGTTTGCGGGTTTGCGGGTTTGCGGGTTTGCGGGTTTGCGGGTTTGCGGGTTTGCGGGTTTGCGGGTTTGCGGGTTTGCGGGTTTGCGGGTTTGCGGGTTTGCGGGTTTGCGGGTTTGCGGGTTTGCGGGTTTGCGGGTTTGCGGGTTTGCGGGTTTGCGGGTTTGCGGGTTTGCGGGTTTGCGGGTTTGCGGGTTTGCGGGTTTGCGGGTTTGCGGGTTTGCGGGTTTGCGGGTTTGCGGGTTTGCGGGTTTGCGGGTTTGCGGGTTTGCGGGTTTGCGGGTTTGCGGGTTTGCGGGTTTGCGGGTTTGCGGGTTTGCGGGTTTGCGGGTTTGCGGGTTTGCGGGTTTGCGGGTTTGCGGGTTTGCGGGTTTGCGGGTTTGCGGGTTTGCGGGTTTGCGGGTTTGCGGGTTTGCGGGTTTGCGGGTTTGCGGGTTTGCGGGTTTGCGGGTTTGCGGGTTTGCGGGTTTGCGGGTTTGCGGGTTTGCGGGTTTGCGGGTTTGCGGGTTTGCGGGTTTGCGGGTTTGCGGGTTTGCGGGTTTGCGGGTTTGCGGGTTTGCGGGTTTGCGGGTTTGCGGGTTTGCGGGTTTGCGGGTTTGCGGGTTTGCGGGTTTGCGGGTTTGCGGGTTTGCGGGTTTGCGGGTTTGCGGGTTTGCGGGTTTGCGGGTTTGCGGGTTTGCGGGTTTGCGGGTTTGCGGGTTTGCGGGTTTGCGGGTTTGCGGGTTTGCGGGTTTGCGGGTTTGCGGGTTTGCGGGTTTGCGGGTTTGCGGGTTTGCGGGTTTGCGGGTTTGCGGGTTTGCGGGTTTGCGGGTTTGCGGGTTTGCGGGTTTGCGGGTTTGCGGGTTTGCGGGTTTGCGGGTTTGCGGGTTTGCGGGTTTGCGGGTTTGCGGGTTTGCGGGTTTGCGGGTTTGCGGGTTTGCGGGTTTGCGGGTTTGCGGGTTTGCGGGTTTGCGGGTTTGCGGGTTTGCGGGTTTGCGGGTTTGCGGGTTTGCGGGTTTGCGGGTTTGCGGGTTTGCGGGTTTGCGGGTTTGCGGGTTTGCGGGTTTGCGGGTTTGCGGGTTTGCGGGTTTGCGGGTTTGCGGGTTTGCGGGTTTGCGGGTTTGCGGGTTTGCGGGTTTGCGGGTTTGCGGGTTTGCGGGTTTGCGGGTTTGCGGGTTTGCGGGTTTGCGGGTTTGCGGGTTTGCGGGTTTGCGGGTTTGCGGGTTTGCGGGTTTGCGGGTTTGCGGGTTTGCGGGTTTGCGGGTTTGCGGGTTTGCGGGTTTGCGGGTTTGCGGGTTTGCGGGTTTGC
Organism: Flectonema sp. DT1601; assembly: GCA_964019425.1. Taxonomy (NCBI): domain Eukaryota; phylum Euglenozoa; class Diplonemea; order Diplonemida; family Diplonemidae; genus Flectonema; species Flectonema sp. DT1601. Next base: position 1,134,325 of record OZ025809.1, on the reverse strand, counting down.
GGGTTTGCGGGTTTGCGGGTTTGCGGGTTTGCGGGTTTGCGGGTTTGCGGGTTTGCGGGTTTGCGGGTTTGCGGGTTTGCGGGTTTGCGGGTTTGCGGGTTTGCGGGTTTGCGGGTTTGCGGGTTTGCGGGTTTGCGGGTTTGCGGGTTTGCGGGTTTGCGGGTTTGCGGGTTTGCGGGTTTGCGGGTTTGCGGGTTTGCGGGTTTGCGGGTTTGCGGGTTTGCGGGTTTGCGGGTTTGCGGGTTTGCGGGTTTGCGGGTTTGCGGGTTTGCGGGTTTGCGGGTTTGCGGGTTTGCGGGTTTGCGGGTTTGCGGGTTTGCGGGTTTGCGGGTTTGCGGGTTTGCGGGTTTGCGGGTTTGCGGGTTTGCGGGTTTGCGGGTTTGCGGGTTTGCGGGTTTGCGGGTTTGCGGGTTTGCGGGTTTGCGGGTTTGCGGGTTTGCGGGTTTGCGGGTTTGCGGGTTTGCGGGTTTGCGGGTTTGCGGGTTTGCGGGTTTGCGGGTTTGCGGGTTTGCGGGTTTGCGGGTTTGCGGGTTTGCGGGTTTGCGGGTTTGCGGGTTTGCGGGTTTGCGGGTTTGCGGGTTTGCGGGTTTGCGGGTTTGCGGGTTTGCGGGTTTGCGGGTTTGCGGGTTTGCGGGTTTGCGGGTTTGCGGGTTTGCGGGTTTGCGGGTTTGCGGGTTTGCGGGTTTGCGGGTTTGCGGGTTTGCGGGTTTGCGGGTTTGCGGGTTTGCGGGTTTGCGGGTTTGCGGGTTTGCGGGTTTGCGGGTTTGCGGGTTTGCGGGTTTGCGGGTTTGCGGGTTTGCGGGTTTGCGGGTTTGCGGGTTTGCGGGTTTGCGGGTTTGCGGGTTTGCGGGTTTGCGGGTTTGCGGGTTTGCGGGTTTGCGGGTTTGCGGGTTTGCGGGTTTGCGGGTTTGCGGGTTTGCGGGTTTGCGGGTTTGCGGGTTTGCGGGTTTGCGGGTTTGCGGGTTTGCGGGTTTGCGGGTTTGCGGGTTTGCGGGTTTGCGGGTTTGCGGGTTTGCGGGTTTGCGGGTTTGCGGGTTTGCGGGTTTGCGGGTTTGCGGGTTTGCGGGTTTGCGGGTTTGCGGGTTTGCGGGTTTGCGGGTTTGCGGGTTTGCGGGTTTGCGGGTTTGCGGGTTTGCGGGTTTGCGGGTTTGCGGGTTTGCGGGTTTGCGGGTTTGCGGGTTTGCGGGTTTGCGGGTTTGCGGGTTTGCGGGTTTGCGGGTTTGCGGGTTTGCGGGTTTGCGGGTTTGCGGGTTTGCGGGTTTGCGGGTTTGCGGGTTTGCGGGTTTGCGGGTTTGCGGGTTTGCGGGTTTGCGGGTTTGCGGGTTTGCGGGTTTGCGGGTTTGCGGGTTTGCGGGTTTGCGGGTTTGCGGGTTTGCGGGTTTGCGGGTTTGCGGGTTTGCGGGTTTGCGGGTTTGCGGGTTTGCGGGTTTGCGGGTTTGCGGGTTTGCGGGTTTGCGGGTTTGCGGGTTTGCGGGTTTGCGGGTTTGCGGGTTTGCGGGTTTGCGGGTTTGCGGGTTTGCGGGTTTGCGGGTTTGCGGGTTTGCGGGTTTGCGGGTTTGCGGGTTTGCGGGTTTGCGGGTTTGCGGGTTTGCGGGTTTGCGGGTTTGCGGGTTTGCGGGTTTGCGGGTTTTACCATGAGAGCCTCCCTTGTAATTGGCCGTGCTTGCTTTGTCGGAATAGCTGCGCCGTCTGCTCGTAGCGCGGTGGCAAGAGTTAGTAGCTGTCGATTGTCCATTCCCAGACACTTCATGATTGCTGATAGGGACTTTGCATACTGAAGTAGCCCTTGTGGTTTCACCCTCGTGGCAAGGACGAATAAGACAGCGGTTTCCGCGTTTACTGGCAAGCTGTTCACTTCCGCCCACGATAAGAGTCTTGCCCAGAGGTTTCGTCTCTTCGCCGATGTACTCGCTGCCCACATCTTCCCGACCACGTCGGCCAGCTTCTTCGAAGCGTCTTCCGCGCTGACGCCGTCCTCTGTATGTGCAGAGCGAGTTCGGTCTTTCTTCCCAAGATGGTTTAAAATTTCCCTCGTCAGAATAGGCAGCTCCGGTTGGGTCTCTTGGGTAGTAGGAAAAGTCGGTTGCAACCCGGACAATGGACTTTTCTGGTAATTTCGGCGCCATTTTAACTTTCGCGTGGCTGGTGCGCCCGTCCCCAACCACTTGCGTTCTTTTCATTGATGGGACCTGCCGCCCTTTGAAGCTTCGTTTTTTGAACCTCTAGAGACTTCTTTCCGCGCAGCGTAGTTTGACTTCACCTTAGCTGTGCTAGACGCCCGCCATGCTTTCGCATAACGTGGGGAAACATTCTGTTCCCTCCAGAGTTCACCTTTAAAAGCTTCAGCCGCCTTCCATCCATCCCTTGCCTTACACCTTAATACCTGCAAGCTGTCGGCAAGGGCAAGCACAGCGTCTTCAGCGTCCCGTTCCGGATGCAAGATGACTTCGATCGCACCGATCACCGCCTCCATCCCATCTTGCAGATCCCCTTTCTTGCTAGGAACCCATGTTCGCAACTCTCGAATTAATTCCGTCAGTTGGAAGTTACTGGCATCTGCGTACTCCATCCACCTATCAGGGTCTTCCGCAACGGAACGGACAGTATGCGAGACTGGATTGTGAATTCTTGTTTCTTCAGCGGAAGTCGGTTCTTCATACCGAGCCCTTGGCTCCGGCTGTTCAGGTGCAGTCGTGCGAGGCGCCGGTTGCGCGCTCATTGGGTGGACGTATCTGTACGACGCCCGCATCAAGTTTGCAATTTGTTTATCTTGCTTAGAGATCATTTCCTGCTGCTCCTCAATAAGCTTTGACTGCCTGTTCAGCCTATTCAGTACATCTGTTGCGAAAGCATCCGTTCGTGACTCGAGCGAATCTTGTCTATCATTGGTACTTTTAACAGCTGTTGTCGCGGCGGCCGTGGCATTTGCTGCTTCGCTACTTACTGCACGGATCGCTCCTTCATGCTTCGCAAATTCTTGAGCGGTACTACGATACAGTCCTGTGAGATTCTCGTCTTGCTGGCTTTGTCTATTTGCAACTGTCGTTACAATCGCTTCAACTTTTCTAAACGGATCTTGAGGCATCCCAGAAAGGCTTGCTAGTGTCCCGTTCTGTACAGCTTCGGCGATGCTATCAACAATTAAATTATTCCGACCTCGCAGCGCGTCAATTAATATTGCAATCTTTCTCGGTGAAATACCTTGAATTACTTCTCTATCACACCCAAGGCACCTTGCAAGCACCATTATCATCATCATTTTGCCTGCTTCACTTGTCCAATCAGCCCATGGGATCCGACCCAATACATCTGGCATATTTATGTGTCTTCTCGGTAGCAGTTCCTCACCGGTATTTCCCCATAGCGTAACTAATGAGTTAGGAAATTCGAAGTCATAAGTATCACCCATTTTTCTTTTTGTTTAAGTGTTTAATAGGTCGAACCCGTCGGCTGAAAGAAAAGGAAAGGTAAACATTAGTTAAACAGCTCTAAATAAAATGAAATATATTCTGATAGGATGTATCGATGCGCCAAACGATGGCGAGAAAATGATGCTGACGGCTGTACTTCGAAGTTCCGGTTCCCCGCTGTAGTTAGGTTTGCGGGTTTGCGGGTTTGCGGGTTTGCGGGTTTGCGGGTTTGCGGGTTTGCGGGTTTGCGGGTTTGCGGGTTTGCGGGTTTGCGGGTTTGCGGGTTTGCGGGTTTGCGGGTTTGCGGGTTTGCGGGTTTGCGGGTTTGCGGGTTTGCGGGTTTGCGGGTTTGCGGGTTTGCGGGTTTGCGGGTTTGCGGGTTTGCGGGTTTGCGGGTTTGCGGGTTTGCGGGTTTGCGGGTTTGCGGGTTTGCGGGTTTGCGGGTTTGCGGGTTTGCGGGTTTGCGGGTTTGCGGGTTTGCGGGTTTGCGGGTTTGCGGGTTTGCGGGTTTGCGGGTTTGCGGGTTTGCGGGTTTGCGGGTTTGCGGGTTTGCGGGTTTGCGGGTTTGCGGGTTTGCGGGTTTGCGGGTTTGCGGGTTTGCGGGTTTGCGGGTTTGCGGGTTTGCGGGTTTGCGGGTTTGCGGGTTTGCGGGTTTGCGGGTTTGCGGGTTTGCGGGTTTGCGTGTTTGCGGGTTTGCGGGTTTGCGGGTTTGCGGGTTTGCGGGTTTGCGGGTTTGCGGGTTTGCGGGTTTGCGGGTTTGCGGGTTTGCGGGTTTGCGGGTTTGCGGGTTTGCGGGTTTGCGGGTTTGCGGGTTTGCGGGTTTGCGGGTTTGCGGGTTTGCGGGGTTTGCGGGTTTGCGGGTTTGCGGGTTTGCGGGTTTGCGGGTTTGCGGGTTTGCGGGTTTGCGGGTTTGCGGGTTTGCGGGTTTGCGGGTAAGTCTGTTTCCAGTCATTAGGTACGACCATGTTCAACCAGGAGTTATTTAATATATCTACTAGTATTTTTTGCATTTTTGGTTTTAAGTTCTGCAGCAGTATGGCATTCATCCCATCAGGTGAAGATTTGGTACTATGTAGTCTTCCCAATTGTGTCATCACCTCAGAAGGAGTGAACGGAACTATGTCATCTCTTATGTTAATGTTGAAGTTTTGTCTATATTTTGTTTGTACATCTTTGCCAACAATGTTTGAGAAGAAATCAGTGAAGAAATCTGCCTTTTCTTTGTCGTCGAGAATTTTGTTCATATTTGTATCATGTATGAAAGGTATCTCTACTCTTTCACACCGTCCGTCAAGTTTCCTTACATCATCCATATACTTTAGGATGCCACCTTCGTCCGGAGATCCATCTTCCGTGACACATTCTTTGATTTTTTTTCTATGTTTCTTTCTCTACACTCTTTTACTTTATCACATATTTGTTCATTAAGTTTCTTTAAGAGCAACATATTCTCGTCATTTAAATCACTGTCATCAGTTATTTCCTTTTGTTTCTCCTCAAAATGACAGAGTTGCTCCATCAGTTCGGAATTCCACCATTTCCTTGCTCTTTGTTTTCGCACATAGATTCTCGGAACGTGTTTGCTTTTTGCTTTTAATATTTCATTTTTAAATATTTTTGCTTTACTTTCGTTTATTTTAATATTTTGTATTCTTTCTGAGGCCACTTCGAGGTCATCACTGAAGTTAGTCCAATCAGCTTTAGCCCAGTTGAAGCCACTTTTTCTAACTTTTTGATAGTCAACATTTTTACATGAGTTGTGAAAAACAATCATCATTGGTGAGTGGTCAGAGTTTACTGTTCCAAGGGTAGACCAAGATTCTATTTTCATATTAGTGTTTGTCAGAGTCAGGTCTGGAGATGTCATTGACCCTAACCTTGTTGGGATTGATGGCTCATTCCAACACACAAGATTGTTTTCACTTATCCATTCTGTTATGATATCACCATTGATATCGTCAATTGGTTTATCTTCCCACATGTGATTATGTGCATTAAAGTCACCCATTATGACAATGTTGTTTTTCATATTTCCTTTCAGATCAATGCAATCCAGATTGTAATTTGGGCTCCTTGTATCATTTATAATTTGTAATGGTGGACGGTAAATATTATAGATAATCAAAGGTTCTTCACATTGTATTTCCACAGCTGATATTTCTAGTGAGTCGCATTCACTTTGTGTGATCACAATCTCACTGAATTTGTTATGAACATATGTCAGTAGACCACCACCTCTAACAGGTTTTCCAACTTGCCTTGGTAGAGTTCTATCTTTCCTATATGGCGTATATTCATTAATTTCGGGTGTTTTCTTTCCCTTCGTTAAAAATGTCTCTTGGATCAATAGCACATCTGGTTCATAGTTAAACACGAGAAGACGTAAGAGTTCAATTGATGTGTTCATTGATCTTGTATTTACTGAAATTATCTTAAAGTCAGCATAAGTTCTTTCAATATTAGGTTCTAGGTTCGGGACTTTTGGAGGGAGTGAGAACTGATGTTCTGCTGGGTTGTTTCCCGCATGTCATTCATATTCACCATTTGACATGTCCATGTCAGTGTCACCAGTAGTGCCGGTAATTTCTGTCTGACCTAGTCCTGGCAATAAAATTTCTAATTTTGTTTCAATTTCTTTGAAACGCTTCTCTATTACTTCAAAGTTTCTGTTTTGTTTCGTCGCATTGATTTCGACGCTTGCGATTCTTTTGTTGCTTAACTCAACATTCTTTTCTATATTGTCTATTTTATTAAAATATGTCTCGTTCATTGATAATAATTTGTCGAGCTTGCTCTCAATTCCACTATTTTCTTGTTTATTTTCCTGTTGTTTTGTCTCACCAGACTTTACTTGTGGTTCACTTTTTGCAGTATGCGTAATTGATCTAGGCTTTGGCCTTTCTGTCCGGTTACACCGCAGTGTCACACCACTTTCTGGCCATTCTAGGACCATCCTGTCCTCTGCTCCCAGGAAGTCGTCTTCTATTTTGACGATCCACTTGCCGTCAATTATTTTTATCGCTTTCGCAGCGATGTCCTTAGTCGCAAAGTTAATTGCGATATTCTCTGCTGGGAGTCCCTTTGGGATACCCTCAACTGAGAAGTACCCCAGAGATTTCACGCCAATACTTTTGCGCACCTCCTCACGGGAAGCACTCTCTACTCTCACGCCATAATTCCCTCTGCATAATGCGACGCCATATGCGTTGCTCACTTTGTTGTTTATTTCTACGGCACTTTTTAGGTCCGTTTTCCCCAGCCATATTACACTTATCACCCTATTTAAAGGGTTATCTTTTTTCAGCCTAAAAAACATACCACCCCTTCCTGATACACTCAGGAATGTCCTTTGATGTTCTTCCTTTATTTTTATCAAGATAGAAAAAATTTTGATTTTGGGGAGACTTCCGTTTGTCTCTACTTCAGAAACATCTGGTCGAAACATGCCCAGGATCCTACTGTTTTTTTTTTTTTTTTTTTTTGAGTGTTTCACTACTGTGTTTCTCCTTCTTTTTGTTACTACTATAATTGCTTAGGCGCTGCCCTTACTGGGTGGCCGTTCACTTTTTCGAGACAATGGGGGATGCGACACGGAAACTGATTGCGCTGTGAGGCGCGGTGCGTACAGCGGGGTTCGAACCGAGGCCGATTGGGTGCGGGGGCACCACCCCATCCACTGCACTATGACGCCCCCTACTGTTATAATCTTTTTTTTTTATAATCCAAAGAGGTAAAAACTCTATGGAACACTGTTTTTAGTTCACTATTTTCATTCATATCTTTTTATTTATTTAGTCACATCCCCCCTGTCTTTCCACTTTATTTTTCTTCATTCTGAGCATTCTTGCCCTTCTTATTTTTTGATAAAGTAAATAAGTAAAAACAAGCGCAACTGTCCTGAGTCCGTTGGAGGACTTCCCCGGATAGGAATCTCAAGACACAGTTAATATAAAGCGAAGGATCAGTACAGGGACGGTGGCCAAAGACCACTGGGTTACCTACGAGCCATGAAGCTCTGCGGATGTCCTCAGAGAAATTAGGAGATGATTAAGGAGTGTGATAAGGGAGAATGATACTAATGAATTAGCAACTACCAATCAGTTAACAGTTTGATAAGCCTGTTCGTTGTTCCAAATGCCATAAGTAGCCGGCTAGGGCGTGAAGATTTCTCGTCGCAAACATTATTGAAAGATTTAGTTTGGTCTCGGAGATTCTCGCTTCCTGAATGTTTGATCTAATTGTTCCTTCTCTAATGCGGACCACGTCACCATCCTCGCAATCAAATATTAGATGTCTGGCAGTAGAGTCTGTTCTTTTGCAGAAGGGGCACTTTATCAGTAGTTCATTTACCCTGAGCAGGGGGTGAGAGCCCGTTCTGAACCTGGCTATCCTTATCTCTGATTCTCTCAGCATATCCTTGGGGTATCGAGCCGCTCTCAGGCCTCCGGTAGCATCAAGATACTGCCTAAGCATCACCCGTTTGATCGGTGGTTTCGCCCTTGTTGAACCCTCCATAATCTTACCAAACAGCTTTCTGTTAGCTTCCCTCGCTATCCTTGATTTGTGTGCGAAGAAGTCCATAGTCGTTGACACCGGCTTGCTCTTAACATCTTTTGAAATCTTTTTCGCCAGTTCATCTGCCTTGTCATGCGGTTCAATTCCCACGTGAGCTGGGATGAATTGAAGGTGTACGAATGAGTCTAATTTTCTTATCCCTTCTAGTATCGAGAGAGAGTTCAGCTTCCTCTGAGCCGCAATTCCACCACGCAGCTCATCCAGATTGGATTTAGAATCACTGAAGACTCTCGTGATTCCAGATCTGGGACCCAAGACAGAGGTTGCTTTTCCAAATTCACTTATTAACAGCTTCAGAGTTACCTGTTCAGCTTTATAACTACTTTCCGTTGCAACAAGTCTCGATGCCATGGTCCGTTCGCACGGCGTGATCTGCACTGCTGCTGCGCCTGCCGTGTAGTTGACAGGGTCGTGGGATCCGTCAACAAAAATGGACGAGGTACATGGCCTAAGTTCGCTGCAGTACTCCTCGAACTTAGCCTTGTCCACTTCAGCAACACCAGTCTTCGAATGTCCATATCCGCAAGATATCTCCAGGTTCGGAACATCTATCCATGGCTCGATGCTGTCAGGCATGACAATCCCTTGGATCTCCATATTACGGCCCTCAGCCGGTAATGTTGAACTCCAAGTTCCACTAGCGATTCCCTTCGTAGAAGGAACCCAATCCAGTGACCGATACCTAAATAAAGCAATCCTGGCTTGCTTCTCAATCTGCAGTCTCATCGGGAGTATGTTCGCCTCCCACAGTAACGGAAGGGACCTTGTGTTGAAGCCGCAGCCGGTGATCTTTCTAGCTATCTTCCTCAGATTCAGGTCAATAGGTTTAAGCTGTTCATCTGTCAGGAAAGGTCCATAGCTCTCGAGCCCATACAGAATCCTTGAGAGGATGTATAAGTTCTTGATCATGTTCAGCGTTTTGAAATCAAAGTTGAATAGCTCCAACTTTCGAAGCAGAACAAGTCCCTTCCTCGTCTCATCAAGTAGTTTATCCACTTGCGTACCATATTTCAGGTCATCGTCAATATGGACACCCAAGTACTTAACACTATCCACCATCGGCATGAGTACGGCAGTCAGCAACTTCACCCAGGTCGGATCCGGTCCCACTGGCATCAGTGCAAGAAGTTCACTTGCCTTCGTAACCTCAGTATCACCCAGCTTGAGGATCATCGCCCCATTTCCAAGTAATGGCCTACCTTCTTCATTTGACCGAATCATCCCAGCTAGTTCTTCCCTACTGATCCGAAAGAAGTTCTCTCCTGACGTTCTGGGGAATCCCAGCCTCCAATACATATTCCTAGGACAATCCACCGGCATCCCGCAGGTCTTCGAAACCGACAGTGCCATGTCATTATCTTTGCACCAACGATCTACTAACCCAAGGACTAATTGCGCCATCCGGTAAGTTACTTTAAAATCCTTATTCGAAACCACACAAGCTGTGTCGTCTGCGTAGAGTGCTGAAACACATCCAGTCTTCTCAAGTTTCTTAGCCAGGTCGTCGACATATATCAGATAAAGGAGAGGCCCAACAATCGACCCTTGCGGAACACCTTTCGTCACAGTTCTGTATGCGCTCAGATTGCCATTGACACTAACCTTTGCTTTCCTTCGCGTCAGAAAGTCAGCAACCCATCCGATGAATGGTGAAGGAATCCCCATCGTCACCATTTTAGCAATCAGTTTAACATGATTTATCCTATCAAAAGCCTCAGTGAAGTCGAAAGAGAGTAGAATTGAACTCTTACCACCTTTTCTCGCACCATGAAGCGCATTGACCAGCAGTGAGATTTGCTCGCAAGTATTCCTACCCCTTCTGAAACCTGCCTGAATCGAGGACAAGGCTATAAATATTTTTTTTTTTTTTTTTTGATACTGGATACGTTGTGATTCAGAGAGGGTAATTCCCTGTTCACTCGATATCCTGTTAATGAGCGGGGTAAGTTGACCCCAAAAGGTTCGTTCATAAATAGAAAGGAATACAATAGAGAAACATAAGACTGAGCTAGATTAGTCTAATGTGCAGCAAGAGTTACGTAAAAATATAATAAATTAATCAGCATAATAGTTACAACAGCATGGTTTGACAGGTTACTCAATAAACCTTATTCTTTGAGTTGTTGACATGTTTCTGAATCCTCAGAGAGTACATCTAAATTACATCTACGCCTAATATTTTTCCCCTCATCAACAACTGTCAGCTCCATCATCAGCATTTCTTCGCATGAACCCATCTTCTGACTCAATCATTGAACCTTGTCGTGCAGCATGAATCAGCATTCATCAGCTCCTTGCTTGCATCAGAAAATTTTCACTTTGATTGTGTACAAATTACAGTGTTCCATACGAGTTTAAGTTCTTTTTAGTTTTGTCCTCTGGACTTGTCCATCCCCTACGTCACATAGATATTTTAATAGCATTACCATGCCATCAAAGTCATTAGACTGTTCTATTAACTCGTCTTCTGTTAATATAAGCGAGTCTAAATTCATTTTTCTTTCTTTGTAGAATGCTGGACATTCACAAACAAAGTGTTGCACTGTGTCCTCCACTTCACAGCAGAGACACAATCCATTTCTATATCGGTTATCAATTTGTTTTGTAGTAAAGCATGCCTTACCCATTCTTATTTGTGATATTAGTATTTCCATTTCCCTGTTGAATTTCTCCGGAAATGATTCCTTCTTTCCAATCATTACCTTTGTATGTAAATATTTCATTTTTGTTGTGACAGTTTTGTAGTCCACTTTTACATTGTTTTGCTCCATTTTAACCGCTTCCGCAGCCAGAGCATCAGCTCTCTCATTTCCTTCTATACCGCAATGTGAGAATATATGGGACAGATTAACTTTGAGCCCTAATCCACATAGCAAGTCTAAAAGAATCCAGCACTTAAGACCCAATTCAGTTTTTTGGTAGAAGTGGCCTCTCTTTAGCTCAGATAAAGCACTCTGTGAGTCCGATAGGATTAGAACCGCCTTGTTCTCTAGTTCCTCTCTCGATTTTTCCTTAAAAGATTTCAGTGTTGCATTGAGAGCGTAATAAATTGCAAACAACTCCGACCTAAAGGAAGAGCACAGTTTCCCTGCCGGGTACGTTCCCTCTATAACTTTGTTTTTATACTTAATCACAAAAGATGATCCTCCGGTCCCTTCACTTACAGAACCGTCGGTGTATATTTTCGCAAGTATGTTGTTTTCATATTTTTCTTTCAACTTTCTAATGTATTCTTTACAAATTTTCTGATTCTGACTGAAATTTTCGCACTTTTTTACACCAATACTTTCGTTAATTTCTATATCTGCAAAATCCTTCCAAGGAGGAAAGTATGTGGGAGGATAATGTTCTACTGGTAGGTCTGTGAGACCAATGTCACTGTAAGTTTTTACCGCAAAGCACAAGGTTTGCATATGTTTAAAGTTAATTCTTCGTTTTTCCATCAATCTTTTGGTACAAGGAGAAGTTCGCAGTCGTTCGATCTTTGCAGCCCATCTTGCTGTTTCAACAAGATAGTAGCTACTTAATTCGGCGATGCAGGATTCTTCCAAGACTTTTTCAAATTTTGTTCCGTAGTCAGCACCTGTTATTATTTGAGCTGCCTTCATATGCAGAGTATTCAACTTTCTCATTAGCTTTCTATTTCGTACAATGGTACTGTACAAACTCTCCATTGCGTAAGTAAAGACAGGTATGATGTATATCAAGTAAACTAACCTGATGATATTCTTTGTACATCCCCATCTCTTATCAGCCAGCATTTTTAGGAAGCGAAGCTTCTTATTCACACTTTTACATATTCGTGATACATGATCAGAAAACGATAGGTCATTGTCTATTTGGACACCCAGAAACCTTTCTGAGACGGTTTCTGCGAGGTACGATTTATCTTTAAATTTTATTTTATACTTACATTTTATAATACGCGATGTACTTGAATCAATTATCATAAGTTTTGTTTTTTCCCTTGCCAACTCAAGGTCAATGTTATTCAGATGTGCTTCCGTTTCTGAGAAAGCGGTTTGTATTTTATTCGCAAGGTTGCCAGCAGATTTATCATCTGATACCACAAACGCAATATCATCAGCATAGAGTGACAGGTTATCATTCTGTATGAAGCTGGGTTGTGGGGATCTTTTCCTGCTTTTGCAATCGGTACCCAATAAGTCTGTTTCCAGTCATTAGGTACGACCATGTTCAACCAGGAGTTATTTAATATATCTACTAGTATTTTTTGCATTTTTGGTTTTAAGTTCTGCAGCAGTATGGCATTCATCCCATCAGGTGAAGATTTGGTACTATGTAGTCTTCCCAATTGTGTCATCACCTCAGAAGGAGTGAACGGAACTATGTCATCTCTTATGTTAATGTTGAAGTTTTGTCTATATTTTGTTTGTACATCTTTGCCAACAATGTTTGAGAAGAAATCAGTGAAGAAATCTGCCTTTTCTTTGTCGTCGAGAATTTTGTTCATATTTGTATCATGTATGAAAGGTATCTCTACTCTTTCACACCGTCCGTCAAGTTTCCTTACATCATCCATATACTTTAGGATGCCACCTTCGTCCGGAGATCCATCTTCCGTGACACATTCTTTGATTTTTTTTTCTATGTTTCTTTCTCTACACTCTTTTACTTTATCACATATTTGTTCATTAAGTTTCTTTAAGAGCAACATATTCTCGTCATTTAAATCACTGTCATCAGTTATTTCCTTTTGTTTCTCCTCAAAATGACGGAGTTGCTCCATCAGTTCAGAATTCCACCATTTCCTTGCTCTTTGTTTTCGCACATAGATTCTCGGAACGTGTTTGCTTTTTGCTTTTAATATTTCATTTTTAAATATTTTTGCTTTACTTTCGCTTATTTTAATATTTTGTATTCTTTCTGAGGCCACTTCGAGGTCATCACTGAAGTTAGTCCAATCAGCTTTAGCCCAGTTGAAGCCACTTTTTCTAACTTTTTGATAGTCAACATTTTTACATGAGTTGTGTATAACAATCATCATTGGTGAGTGGTCAGAGTTTACTGTTCCAAGGGTAGACCAAGATTCTATTTTCATATTAGTGTTTGTCAGAGTCAGGTCTGGAGATGTCATTGACTCTAACCTTGTTGGGATTGATGGCTCATTCCAACACACAAGATTGTTTTCACTTATCCATTCTGTTATGATATCACCATTAATATCGTCAATTGGTTTATCTTCCCACATGTGATTATGTGCATTAAAGTCACCCATTATGACAATGTTGTTTTTCATATTTCCTTTCAGATCAATGCAATCCAGATTGTAATTTGGGCTCCTTGTATCATTTATAACTTGTAATGGTGGACGGTAAATATTATAGATAATCAAAGGTTCTTCACAATGTATTTCCACAACTGATATTTCTAGTGAGTCGCATTCACTTTGTGTGATCGCAATCTCACTGAATTTATGTTTGTTATGAACATATGTCAATAGACCACCACCTCTAACAGGTTTCCCAACTTGCCTTGGTAGAGTTCTATCTTTCCTATTTGGCGTATATTCATTAATTTCAGGTGTTTTCTTTCCCTTCGTTAAAAATGTCTCTTGGATCAATAGCACATCTGGTTCATAGTTAAATACGAGAAGACGTAAGAGTTCAATTGATGTGTTCATTGATCTTGTATTTACTGAAATTATCTTAAAGTCAGCATAAGTTCTTTCAATATTAGGTTCTAGGTTCGGGACTTTTGGAGGGAGTGAGAACTGATGTTCTGCTGGGTTGTTTCCCGCATGTCATTCATATTCACCATTTGACATGTCCATGTCAGTGTCACCAGTAGTGCCGGTAATTTCTGTCTGACCTAGTCCTGGCAATAAAATTTCTAATTTTGTTTCAATTTCTTTGAAACGCTTCTCTATTACTTCAAAGTTTCTATTTTGTTTCGTCGCATTGATTTCGACGTTTGCGATTCTTTTGTTGCTTAACTCAACATTCTTTTCTATATTGTCTATTTTATTAAAATATGTCTCGTTCATTGATAATAATTTGTCGAGCTTGCTCTCAATTCCACTATTTTCTTGTTTATTTTCCTGTTGTTTTGTCTCACCAGACTTTACTTGTGGTTCACTTTTTGCAGTATGCGTAATTGATCTAGGCTTTGGCCTTTCTGTCCGGTTACACCGCAGTGTCACACCACTTTCTGGCCATTCTAGGACCATCCTGTCCTCTGCTCCCAGGAAGTCGTCTTCTATTTTGACGATCCACTTGCCGTCAATTATTTTTATCGCTTTCGCAGCGATGTCCTTAGTCGCAAAGTTAATTGCGATATTCTCTGCTGGGAGTCCCTTTGGGATACCCTCAACTGAGAAGTACCCCAGAGATTTCACGCCAATACTTTTGCGCACCTCCTCACGGGAAGCACTCTCTACTCTCACGCCATAATTCCCTCTGCATAATGCGACGCCATATGCGTTGCTCACTTTGTTGTTTATTTCTACGGCACTTTTTAGGTCCGTTTTCCCCAGCCATATTACACTTATCACCCTATTTAAAGGGTTATCTTTTTTCAGCCTAAAAAACATACCACCCCTTCCTGATACACTCAGGAATGTCCTTTGATGTTCTTCCTTTATTTTTATCAAGATAGAAAAAATTTTGATTTTGGGGAGACTTCCGTTTGTCTCTACTTCAGAAACATCTGGTCGAAACATGCCCAGGATCCTACTGTTATAATCCAAAGAGGTAAAAACTCTATGGAACACTGTTTTTAGTTCACTATTTTCATTCAAAAATTCTTCAGCGCTAACGTTAGCTTCAGCTAGTGCTTTTTCTGTAGTTTCAGCAATAACAACGATTCCATCGGATACATTCCAGTCAGCCATTTTTTTTTTTTTTTTTTTTTTGAGTGTTTCACTACAATAAAGTACAGAAAGTTATATGCTCTAGTTATATGCTCGATTCTTTGTTTTCCTTATCGATGGTAGGAATGGTAACCGAATTAGCTTCGTGTGTCCAATTTCAAGGACGCGTGACCACTTATTTTTCCGTTGCCGCTCTTCTTACGTCCTCAGGCGGAGCCTACCTATGTTTCCCGTGTTTTCCAATTTGTCAGACTTAAACCAAAAGAAAGTATAAAAGAAAGACAAAACAAAGAAGTGAAAAGAACAAAAACAAAGAGTCTGGAAGCACAGACGAGTGTAACCAAAAAAAAAAGAAAAAAAAAAAAAAAAAAAAAGTAGCTAAATTTTTTTTTTTTTTTTTTTTTTTTTTTTTTTTTGATACTGGATACGTTGTGATTCAGAGAGGGTAATTCTCTGTTCACTCGATATCCTGTTAATGAGCGGGGTAAGTTGACCCCAAAAGGTTCGTTCATAAATAGAAAGGAATACAATAGAGAAACATAAGACTGAGCTAGATTAGTCTAATGTGCAGCAAGAGTTACGTAAAAATATAATAAATTAATCAGCATAATAGTTACAACAGCATGGTTTGACAGGTTACTCAATAAACCTTATTCTTTGAGTTGTTGACATGTTTCTAAATCCTCAGAGAGTACATCTAAATTACATCTACGCCTAATATTTTTTTCCCCTCATCAACAACTGTCAGCTCCATCATCAGCATTTCTTCGCATGAACCCATCTTCTGACTCAATCATTGAACCTTGTCGTGCAGCATGAATCAGCATCCATCAGCTCCTTGCTTGCATCAGAAAGTTTTCACTTTGATTGTGTACAAATTACAGTGTTCCATACGAGTTTAAGTTCTTTTTAGTTTTGTCCTCTGGACTTGTCCATCCCCTACGTCACATAGATATTTTAATAGCATTACCATGCCATCAAAGTCATTAGACTGTTCTATTAACTCGTCTTCTGTTAATATAAGCGAGTCTAAATTCATTTTTCTTTCTTTGTAGAATGCTGGACATTCACAAACAAAGTGTTGCACTGTGTCCTCCACTTCACAGCAGAGACACAATCCATTTCTATATCGGTTATCAATTTGTTTTGTAGTAAAGCATGCCTTACCCATTCTTATTTGTGATATTAGTATTTCCATTTCCCTGTTGAATTTCTCCGGAAATGATTCCTTCTTTCCAATCATTACCTTTGTATGTAAATATTTCATTTTTGTTGTGACAGTTTTGTAGTCCACTTTTACATTGTTTTGCTCCATTTTAACCGCTTCCGCAGCCAGAGCATCAGCTCTCTCATTTCCTTCTATACCGCAATGTGAGAATATATGGGACAGATTAACTTTGAGCCCTAATCCACATAGCAAGTCTAAAAGAATCCAGCACTTAAGACCCAATTCAGTTTTTTGGTAGAAGTGACCTCTCTTTAGCTCAGATAAAGCACTCTGTGAGTCCGATAGGATTAGAACCGCCTTGTTTTCTAGTTCCTCTCTCGATTTTTCCTTAAAAGATTTCAGTGTTGCATTGAGAGCGTAGTAAATTGCAAACAACTCCGACCTAAAGGAAGAGCACAGTTTCCCTGCCGGGTACGTTCCCTCTATAACTTTGTTCTTATACTTAATCACAAAAGATGATCCTCCGGTCCCTTCACTTACAGAACCGTCGGTGTATATTTTCGCAAGTATGTTGTTTTCATATTTTTCTTTCAACTTTCTAATGTATTCTTTACAAATTTTCTGATTCTGACTGAAATTCTCGCACTTTTTTACACCAATACTTTCATTAATTTCTATATCTGCAAAATCCTTCCAAGGAGGAAAGTATGTGGGAGGATAATGTTCTACTGGTAGGTCTGTGAGACCAATGTCACTGTAAGTTTTTACCGCAAAGCACAAGGTTTGCATATGTTTAAAGTTAATTCTTCGTTTTTCCATCAATCTTTTGGTACAAGGAGAAGTTCGCAGTCGTTCGATCTTTGCAGCCCATCTTGCTGTTTCAACAAGATAGTAGCTGCTTAATTCGGCGATGCAGGATTCTTCCAAGACTTTTTCAAATTTTGTTCCGTAGTCAGCACCTGTTATTATTTGAGCTGCCTTCATATGCAGAGTATTCAACTTTCTCATTAGCTTTCTATTTCGTACAATGGTACTGTACAAACTCTCCATTGCGTAAGTAAAGACAGGTATGATGTATATCAAGTAAACTAATCTGATGATATTCTTTGTACATCCCCATCTCTTATCAGCCAGCATTTTTAGGAAGCGAAGCTTCTTATTCACACTTTTACATATTCGTGATACATGATCAGAAAACGATAGGTCATTGTCTATTTGGACACCCAGAAACCTTTCTGAGACGGTTTCTGCGAGGTACGATTTATCTTTAAATTTTATTTTATACTTACATTTTATAATACGCGATGTACTTGAATCAATAATCATAAGTTTTGTTTTTTCCCTTGCCAACTCAAGGTCAATGTTATTCAGATGTGCTTCCGTTTCTGAGAAGGCGGTTTGTATTTTATTCGCAAGGTTGCCAGCAGATTTATCATCTGATACCACAAACGCAATATCATCAGCATAGAGTGACAGGTTCGCTTTTTTCTCTATTATTTCAGTTATTTCATCAATGTATACGATAAACAAAATACTAGCAAGCACTGTTCCCTGTGGGACCCCATTAGTGAGCTTTATGTACTTGCTAACTTTGCTATTTATTATGGTTGCAGCAGTCCTTTTGTGTAGAAAGCTTTCAACCCATCTTATATAGTATTCAGGTATTGACATATTTTTCATTCTTTCGAGTAATTTTAGGTGGTTGACAGAATCAAAGGCTTTCTTTATATCCATGAATACAACCGCAGAAATTTTCCCTCTTATTCTATTCTCATTGAGTATATCGATTAGGTACAGAATCTGTTCCCTACACGATCTCGTCTTACGATAAGCAGCTTGATTATGACTCAGGTTTTTAACACCATTGTTGTGTTTCTCCAAATGATACACAAGTCTGTTCTTTATTAATTTTTCGATAAGTTTAGCGATCGCTGGGGTAAGAGCTATCATTCTGTATGAAGCTGGGTTGTGGGGATCTTTTCCTGCTTTTGCAATCGGTACCCAATAAGTCTGTTTCCAGTCATTAGGTACGACCATGTTCAACCAGGAGTTATTTAATATATCTACTAGTATTTTTTGCATTTTTGGTTTTAAGTTCTGCAGCAGTATGGCATTCATCCCATCAGGTGAAGATTTGGTACTATGTAGTCTTTCCAATTGTGTCATCACCTCAGAAGGAGTGAACGGAACTATGTCATCTCTTATGTTAATGTTGAAGTTTTGTCTATATTTTGTTTGTACATCTTTGCCAACAATGTTTGAGAAGAAATCAGTGAAGAAATCTGCCTTTTCTTTGTCGTCGAGAATTTTGTTCATATTTGTATCATGTATGAAAGGTATCTCTACTCTTTCACACCGTCCGTCAAGTTTCCTTACATCATCCATATACTTTAGGATGCCACCTTCGTCCGGAGATCCATCTTCCGTGACACATTCTTTGATTTTTTTTTCTATGTTTCTTTCTCTACACTCTTTTACTTTATCACATATTTGTTCATTAAGTTTCTTTAAGAGCAACATATTCTCGTCATTTAAATCACTGTCATCAGTTATTTCCTTTTGTTTCTCCTCAAAATGACGGAGTTGCTCCATCAGTTCAGAATTCCACCATTTCCTTGCTCTTTGTTTTCGCACATAGATTCTCGGAACGTGTTTGCTTTTTGCTTTTAATATTTCATTTTTAAATATTTTTGCTTTACTTTCGTTTATTTTAATATTTTGTATTCTTTCTGAGGCCACTTCGAGGTCATCACTGAAGTTAGTCCAATCAGCTTTAGCCCAGTTGAAGCCACTTTTTCTAACTTTTTGATAGTCAACATTTTTACATGAGTTGTGAATAACAATCATCATTGGTGAGTGGTCAGAGTTTACTGTTCCAAGGGTAGACCAAGATTCTATTTTCATATTAGTGTTTGTCAGAGTCAGGTCTGGAGATGTCATTGACTCTAACCTTGTTGGGATTGATGGCTCATTCCAACACACAAGATTGTTTTCACTTATCCATTCTGTTATGATATCACCATTAATATCGTCAATTGGTTTATCTTCCCACATGTGATTATGTGCATTAAAGTCACCCATTATGACAATGTTGTTTTTCATATTTCCTTTCAGATCAATGCAATCCAGATTGTAATTTGGGCTCCTTGTATCATTTATAACTTGTAATGGTGGACGGTAAATATTATAGATAATCAAAGGTTCTTCACAATGTATTTCCACAGCTGATATTTCTAGTGAGTCGCATTCACTTTGTGTGATCACAATCTCACTGAATTTATGTTTGTTATGAACATATGTCAATAGACCACCACCTCTAACAGGTTTTCCAACTTGCCTTGGTAGAGTTCTATCTTTCCTATATGGCGTATATTCATTAATTTCGGGTGTTTTCTTTCCCTTCGTTAAAAATGTCTCTTGGATCAATAGCACATCTGGTTCATAGTTAAATACGAGAAGACGTAAGAGTTCAATTGATGTGTTCATTGATCTTGTATTTACTGAAATTATCTTAAAGTCAGCATAAGTTCTTTCAATATTAGGTTCTAGGTTCGGGACTTTTGGAGGGAGTGAGAACTGATGTTCTGCTGGGTTGTTTTCCGCATGTCATTCATATTCACCATTTGACATGTCCATGTCAGTGTCACCAGTAGTGCCGGTAATTTCTGTCTGACCTAGTCCTGGCAATAAAATTTCTAATTTTGTTTCAATTTCTTTGAAACGCTTCTCTATTACTTCAAAGTTTCTGTTTTGTTTCGTCGCATTGATTTCGACGTTTGCGATTCTTTTGTTGCTTAACTCAACATTCTTTTCTATATTGTCTATTTTATTAAAATATGTCTCGTTCATTGATAATAATTTGTCGAGCTTGCTCTCAATTCCACTATTTTCTTGTTTATTTTCCTGTTGTTTTGTCTCACCAGACTTTACTTGTGGTTCACTTTTTGCAGTATGCGTAATTGATCTAGGCTTTGGCCTTTCTGTCCGGTTACACCGCAGTGTCACACCACTTTCTGGCCATTCTAGGACCATCCTGTCCTCTGCTCCCAGGAAGTCGTCTTCTATTTTGACGATCCACTTGCCGTCAATTATTTTTATCGCTTTCGCAGCGATGCCCTTAGTCGCAAAGTTAATTGCGATATTCTCTGCTGGGAGTCCCTTTGGGATACCCTCAACTGAGAAGTACCCCAGAGATTTCACGCCAATACTTTTGCGCACCTCCTCACGGGAAGCACTCTCTACTCTCACGCCATAATTCCCTCTGCATAATGCGACGCCATATGCGTTGCTCACTTTGTTGTTTATTTCTACGGCACTTTTTAGGTCCGTTTTCCCCAGCCATATTACACTTATCACCCTATTTAAAGGGTTATCTTTTTTCAGCCTAAAAAACATACCACCCCTTCCTGATACACTCAGGAATGTCCTTTGATGTTCTTCCTTTATTTTTATCAAGATAGAAAAAATTTTGATTTTGGGGAGACTTCCGTTTGTCTCTACTTCAGAAACATCTGGTCGAAACATGCCCAGGATCCTACTGTTATAATCCAAAGAGGTAAAAACTCTATGGAACACTGTTTTTAGTTCACTATTTTCATTCAAAAATTCTTCAGCGCTAACGTTAGCTTCAGCTAGTGCTTTTTCTGTAGTTTCAGCAATAACAACGATTCCATCGGATACATTCCAGTCAGCCATTTTGTGTTGTGTATGTCAATAAAGTACAGAAAGTGTAGCTTTAGATAGCTTTTTTATTTATTTATTTAGTCACATCCCCCCTGTCTTTCCACTTTATTTTTCTTCATTCTGAGCATTCTTGCCCTTCTTATTTTTTTGATAAAATAAACAAGTAAAAACAAGCGCAACTGTCCTGAGTCCGTTGGAGGACTTCCCCGGATAGGAATCTCAAGACACAGTTAATATAAAGCGAAGGATCAGTACAGGGACGGTGGCCAAAGACCACTGGGTTACCTACGAGCCATGAAGCTCTGCGGATGTCCTCAGAGAAATTAGGAGATGATTAAGGAGTGTGATAAGGGAGAACGATACTAATGAATTAGCAACTACCAATCAGTTAACAGTTTGATAAGCCTGTTCGTTGTTCCAAATGCCATAAGTAGCCGGCTAGGGCATGAAGATTTCTCGTCGCAAACATTATTGAAAGATTCAGTTCGGTCTCGGAAATTCTCGCTTCCTGCATGTTTGATCTTATTGTTCCTTCTCTAATGCGGACCACGTCACCATCCTCGCAATCAAATATTAGATGTCGGGCAGAAGAGTCTGTTCTTTTGCAGAAGGGGCACTTTATCGGTAGTTCATTTACCCTGAGCAGGGGGTGAGAGCCCGTCCTGAACCTGGCTATCCTTATCTCTGATTCTCTCAGCATGTCCTTGGGGTATCGAGCCGCTCTCAGGCCTCCGGTAGCATCAAGATATTGCCTAAGCATCACCCGTTTGATCGGTGGTTTCGCCCTTGCTGAACCCTCCATAATCTTACCAAACAGCTTTCTGTTAGCTTCCCTCACTATCCTTGACTTATGTGCGAAGAAGTCCATAGTCGTTGACACCGGCTTGCTCTTAACATCTTTTGAGATCTTTTTCGCCAGTTCATCTGCCTTGTCATGCGGTTCAATTCCCACGTGAGCTGGGATGAATTGAAGGTGTACGAATGAGTTTAATTTTCTTATCCCTTCTAGTATTGAGAGAGAGTTCAGCTTCCTCTGAGCCGCAATTCCACCACGCAGCTCATCCAGATTGGATTTAGAATCACTGAAGACTCTCGTGATTCCAGATCTGGGACCCAGGACAGAGGTTGCTTTTCCAAATTCACTTATTAACAGCTTCAGAGTAACCTGTTCAGCTTTATAACTACTTTCTGTTGCAACAAGTCTCGATGCCATGGTCCGTTCACACGGCGTGATCTGCACTGCCGCTGCGCCTGCCGTGTAGTTGACAGGGTCGTGGGATCCGTCAACAAAAATGGACGAGGTACACGGCCTAAGTTCGCTGCAGTACTCCTCGAACTTAGCCTTGTCCACTTCAGCAACACCGGCCTTCGAATGTCCATATCCGCAAGATATCTCCAGGTTCGGAACATCTATCCATGGCTCGATGCTGTCAGGCATGACAATCCCCTGGATCTCCATATTACGGTCCTCGGCCGGTAAAGTTGAACTCCAAGTTCCACTAGCGATTCCCTTCGTAGAAGGAACCCAATCCAGTGACCGATACCTAAATAAAGCAATCCTGGCTTGCTTCTCAATCTGCAGTCTCATCGGGAGTATGTTCGCCTCCCACAGTAACGGAAGGGACCTTGTGTTGAAGCCGCAGCCGGTGATTTTTCTAGCTATCTTCCTCAGATTCAGGTCAATAGGTTTAAGCTGTTCATCTGTCAGGAAAGGTCCATAGCTCTCAAGCCCATACAGAATCCTTGAGAGGATGTATAAGTTCTTGATCATGTTCAGCGTTTTGAAATCAAAGTTGAATAGCTCCAACTTTCGAAGCAGAACAAGTCCCTTCCTCGTCTCATCCAGTAGTTTATCCACTTGTGTACCATATGTAAGGTCATCGTCAATATGGACACCCAAGTACTTAACACTATCCACCATCGGCATGAGTACGGCAGTCAGCAACTTCACCCAGGTCGGATCCGGACCCACTGGCATCAGTTCAAGAAGTTCACTTGCCTTCGTTACCTCAGTATCACCCAGCTTGAGGATCATCGCCCCATTTCCAAGTAATGGCCTACCTTCTTCATTTGACCGAATCATCCCAGCCAGTTCCTCCCTACTGATCCGAAAGAAGTTCTCTCCTGACGTTCTGGGGAATCCCAGCCTCCAATACATATTCCTAGGACAGTCCACCGGCATCCCGCAGGTCTTCGAAACCGACAGTGCCATGTCATTATCTTTGCACCAACGATCTACTAACCCAAGGACTAATTGCGCCATTCGGTAAGTTACTTTAAAATCCTTATTCGAAACCACACAAGCTGTATCGTCTGCGTAGAGTGCTGAAACACATCCAGTCTTCTCAAGTTTCTTAGCCAGGTCGTCGACATATATCAGATAAAGGAGAGGTCCAACAATCGACCCTTGCGGAACACCTTTCGTCACAGTTCTGTATGCGCTCAGATTGCCATTGACACTAACCTTTGCCTTCCTTCGCGTCAGAAAGTCAGCAACCCATCCGATGAATGGTGAAGGAATCCCCATCGTCACCATTTTAGCAATCAGTTTAACATGATTTATCCTATCAAATGCCTCAGTGAAGTCGAAAGAGAGCAGTATTGAACTCTTGCCACCTTTTCTCGCACCATGAAGCGCGTTGACCAGCAGTGAGATTTGCTCGCAAGTATTCCTACCCCTTCTGAAACCTGCCTGAATGGAGGACAAGGCATTATTTGACGTCAACCAATACATTAGCCTGTCGTAAATTATCCGTTCAAGCATTTTACCGACTACAGATGTCAACGTGATCGGCCTGTAGCTGGATAGCTTTTCTTTGGGTTTACCCGGTTTGTATACCGGTTTGATCATACCCTCTTTCCAGACCTTCGGTACTCTAGCTGAGAGCCAGGAGTCGTTGAATACCGATAAGAGAAATCGTCTACCGGTTGCTGATAGGTTCTTCAGCATCGCCCCGTGGATTCCATCAGGACCAGGAGCCTTACCAGCTTTAACCTTCTTGATAGCGCGCTCAAGCTCAGACATCACCAGAGGTCCACAGGCACCTGCGTAATCACTTGGCTTCAGCTTCGGAGATTTCAAACGTTTCCTGACAGAGGTCTTAACGAACTGATCGAGAAATTTACTGGGGAGTTGGTCCTCACTGAATTCAGGGATTTGGATGTCTTGACCCCCATCGGCATCCAGGTCCTTTATCTTCTTGAAGGCGAATGCAAAACCTTCACCTTGTGCAAGTTTCTCAGCAACGAACTTTCCCTTCGCTTGTTTGGTCTCAGGGGTTGAGGAATTCCACAATCTCCTCCTCTTACCCTGGATCCTGAGCCTTCTGCGGATGTTCTTCTTCGCCACATGAAGCAGGATACGGTTAAATGTTGCCGCCCTGATACCCACCTTCGGAGGACTGTTCACCTTGCTAAATCGGTAATCCAAATCAAGACGGAACGAGTACCAATCAGCTGTATTAAAGTCCCAGACTGATTTTCTCGATGCCTGGTTGTTCACTGTTTCCAGCGGTGAGAACGTGTCAAAGACTGCAGCAAGAGGTAAGTGATCAGACCCATGTTCAGAGCCATCACCAATTAACCCGAAGTGTAGTAATTGTAACTCCTCGTGGTGGAGGATTGCATCCGGTGAAGTCCCGTGCCTCGGCAACGTTACAAACCCCGGATCGTTTGCAATTAGAAGGTTATTAGATCTGCACCACTCCAGAAGCTGGCAGCCCTTCGTATCCGTCTTCTTTGACCAGAGTTTATGATGAGCATTGAAGTCACCAGCAAATATAAACCTTTCATCACGCTTCAAAGGGAAGAGATCAAAATCTATCTTAGAACTTGGCGGCGAATACACGTTGAGAACATTTACCTCATCATTAATCCTGACACCCAATGTCTCAACAATTCCTCTAACCGAAGGGATACATATTTCGTAGCAGGCATGCTGAAGACCTCTCTTCACCATGGTGATTATACCGCCACCTCTACCCGGTCTATCTCTCCTGTACGTGATGTAGTTCCAGTGGTACAGAGGCTTCCGAACTGAAGTTTCCTGTAGGCATAATACATCAGGGCTATACTTACCCAGGATGTTTCCTATGAACTCCTCTCTTCCGTTGATCGTTCTGCAGTTCCAGCTGATAACTCGCAGCTCCGAAGAAGGTCCATCATGACGGCGTCTCGGTCCCGGATTCCTCTCGACGTCACCCGCCAGCAGCAGAAGACGCCTTCGCGTTTCAGCCCAATCACGCCCATCAAGTCACTTGCTCCCTACAAGCGACATGAGCAGACGCTCAAGACGTTCCAGTCTATCCTCGACCGAACACTTCTTCCGCTCACCATCCTTTGGAGGTATATTCTTCTCCTTCTTACTCTGTTTCTGTTGATCGGAGATCGGTGACGATACCGGCTTCACCAAAGCATCCTGTGCGTTCTGCGATGCCTCACCCCACAGACGGATTCCCTTCTTCTTACCGTGAAACGCAATGAATTCCGCCCGCGTGTACCACTTGCCCGAGCTCTCCGAGAGATCCCTTCGCTTTTCCGGCTTCTGCTCCCTCGCCTTCGGGGTTACCTTCACTGACTTCGTAGGAGCGACTACCACCTTCTTCATCGGTTCGATTAAACAGAGAACCCCGTCGATGGTGACAGTCTCGCCATCCCTCTCGGGACCACGCACGACCATCCACCGCATCCCGTTCCGAACACCATCCTTCATCTTTCTCACCTCCCATCCTTCCCTCGAAATGAGGTACTTAATCGCGTCATCCGACGTGGTCCCGATCGGTATTCCAGAAATCCTGGTTTCAGGGAGTTTGGCTGGTAAGTGAAGCTTCTCCCTTGCCGCCTTCTCATGCCAGCAGCTAGCTCTGATTCCTAGACCATGCTCATTGAGTACAAGCCCAAGGCCGCCCTCAATCTCTTCCGCCTTATCCTGCGCGATACTTAGCGTATCATCCTTCGGCAGCCACAGAACTGAAGCCTTCACAGCCTGCTCACAGGTGTGGTCCTTTTCCTTCGTGAACGTTCCCGTTTCCTGAGACCTTAAGGAAGCTCCTCACCTCCGTTGCCTTCACCCGGAGCATCACCGTTTTTTTTTTTTTTTTTTTTTTTGAGTGTTTCACTACTGTGTTTCTCCTTCTTTTTGTTACTACTATATTTGCTTAGGCGCTGCCCTTACTGGGTGGCCGTTCACTTTTTCGAGACAATGGGGGATGCGACACGGAAACTGATTGCGCTGTGAGGCGCGGTGCGTACAGCGGGGTTCGAACCGAGGCCGATTGGGTGCGGGGGCACCACCCCATCCACTGCACTATGACGCCCCCGTTACGTTCTGATCACCTACCCTCGCATTGTAGGTGTCAAAATAATAAATAAAGATAGCTTAGGGGTGAAAGTAGTCTAATGGTAGGACGCTCCCTGGGTAATGTGTCGACCCAGGTTCGAGTCCGGCCATAGACAACTTTCAGGGTAGGATCCCTGCAAAAAATCCAGTCTAATGACACTAAGGCAAACGGTCGGGCCCCGGACTTTGAGAGCTTGCTCGCCTTCCAAGTACACACCTTCACTCACCTACCAACAGAAAGGGTAGAGAAAGGCGACTCACTTAGCAGGGGTTGAAAGTACGGCTAGGAAGGTTCCCAAAAAAAAAAAAAAAAAAAAAAAAAAAAAAAAAAAAAAAAAAGATAGCTTTAAATATCTCCTCGGTAGTATAGAGGTCAGTATTTCCGCCTGTCACGCGGAAGACCCGGGTTCAATTCCCGGCCGGGGAAATTTTTCTTCTTATCTTTCGGTAGTATGACGTCTATTAAATTTAAAAAGTTTATAGAGGTTGGTGCTTGAGAATGCTGCAAATTCCAAATAGACTGTAGCTAGAATAGGTTTCCTGAAGGCGAAACACAAATCATCCACTGCCAAGGCATGGCTGTGAGTCGCTAACGTTGATGTCCCACCTCATCGCGATTCCTTGGTCTTCCTAAGATTTGATTGTTTTGCCTTTTTTTGCCCAGTGTTAAAAACAAAGCAAATAATAGACAAGAAAGATTTGATAAAATAAAAAAACGAAATTTGGAATAGGTTAGAGTTGAAGCGAATGGTTATCTTAGCGAATTCCGTACTCTGGCTAAGGGGGTTCCACAGGGATCGATCCTGGGACCTCTTCTCTATCTTATCTACGTTGATGACCTCTGCAAGATTTTGGAACTGGAGAAAGAAACAACGACGTCTGCTCTGTATGCGGATGATACAGCATGTGTAGTATCTGGACATAACATGGAAGAAGCTCTTTCAAATGCTCAAATAATACTTGATAAAGTGGATCAATGGTGTTCTGACAACGACATGGCCCTGTCGGTCTCAAAGACCTGTGCTCTTAAGATGAAAGTCCGTACGAAGGATACGATTCTCAACGACACCTGCAATCGCGAATTACTATTTTCCAGATCTGTTGTGGAAAACGTTATCAAAATGGACTATAGTGACATTGAAAAGAGTATCAACTTAAACTCTTCTAGACCCATGCTTCAAAGCGGCGAAACTATTCTCGAGGTTGATGGAACTCCGATCAAAACGCAAGACGAACTTGACAACGTGATGTTGCGGAATATTGTTCTCGAAGACAACGTGATGGTGGTGAAAGCCAGATTTAAAACCGCATTTCTGTTGCCAATCGTGGACTCAGTGAAATACCTCGGAGTTCACATCGACGACAGACTCACTTTCCACAAACAGGTGGCTAAGATTCATGAAGAACTGAAAAAGGGAATATCTCTGCTTCAATGCCTTCAACCGTATGATCTTGACTACAAAACGCTAAATATGGTCAAGAACCTTTACGTAACTGCGAGAATCTCTTATGCACTCGATAGCTTTGGTTGGTTGATAAGCAACAGCGTTGATAGTATTGATTTCGAACTGAGGAAGGTTGCCAGGCTGGTTACTGGATGCAGCAGGTGCACACCGAGAGAACTTCTACTGTGGGAAGCGGACATGCTTCCTTTTAAACGTCAGATTGAAAAGCAAACCAAGATAGCGTACTACAGGTATAAAGCCATGACTTGGATACCTAGTACCAACAGACTCGCCTCAACCCAAAGCTACTGGGCTGGCCTCCTTCCTGGCATTGACAGCCAGCGTGAAAGCCAGTGCCTTGTACAGCCTGACTCGATGGAACCCTGGGTATCTCCGACGAACCTTAGGATTAGCAACAGCTGCGGATTTCCGAAGTCCGCGAACCCTGCGGTGGACAAAGAAAAGTTCATGTCGTACATTGGAACGTTGCCTCCTGTCGACATGGTAATCAACTGCGATGGCTCCTACTCTGCTTCCGGCGCGGCCGGTGCGGCTCATATTGCCAAGTCACGTAGCGGCCTTCGATCTGCTTACGCGTCTAGGCTTTATCAAGCTGACTGCAGCTACAGGGCTGAACAACATGCTCTGAAGAACGCGGCTAGACATCTGAGAACAGTGTTTAGCAAAGATCCTTCAATGAGATCTGTAAGGCTATTCACGGACTCAAAATCCCTTCTGGATGAACTGCTGGGTGGAAGGTGCAGACAGAGGAATACTGAGTCCCTCAAGATACTAGAATACCTGCGCATGTGTGAAATGAAAGTGCATCTGCAATTCATCCCCTCGCACATTGGAATCGAGTTTCACGATGAAGTTGACGCGCTTGCAAAGGAAGCAGCGCACAACAAGAACATCCGACCTGTGCTAGTCAAAGGCACGTACTTCTCGCGATCATCACATGTGAAGCGCTGCATCAAAAAGGATCTGCTTAACGTGAGTGGTTACACCTGCTACAAACACCTCATCAGAGGCCGTTCCGTTAAATACCCTCCTGGGATGGAAAGAGCCGACGAGATACGGATAGCGAACTTCCGGACAGGATGTCACCCGCTAATTCAGAACTGGCGCAAGACGATCGACTGCCCATTTTGTGGCGAACCGTCCTCACAGGTTCACCTGCTGCAGGGATGTCAATCTCCCAAACTCGACTCGGCCAGGTTCAAAATCCTGGGCTTCTCAACACTGACCGGCAAGTGGGATCGCGATCGAGAACTTATTATTGCCAACGAAATTCCTAACCTTGAAGCCCTCTTCACTTTAGCGTGGCTTCCATCACTCGCGTTGATCATAAGGTGGATGGAACAAACATCTAACCTTAGACTTTGGAAGTAAAGTAGGTGACATGTAGTCGCCAATATCAATTTGTTATTATTTTAGTTTTTTTTTTTTTTTTTTTTTTTTTTTTTTTTTTTTTTTTTTTTTTTTTTTCGGGAAGATAAAATGGAAACTACTCTCTTTGTCCTTTCTCATTATACAACAAATTTGTACAATCTTTCTACTGACTCTGATCGTTGTCTCGACATACAGCGACAGGGAAAACCCGCGAGCTGGGGACGACAGTCTTCTTCAGCATTTAAGCATTTTTCGACTTGAAAAGACATGACCCTTCAATTTAATGAGTTCTCATGTTTCTGGGTTTGGGATGGGGAATGTGCCCTTCTTCTCTTGATCCTTTGTTCTCATGGATCCCTTGTCTCTGTGCACAAAAGATAATTCGTCGTCTACCCAGCTTTACATTTGTCGCTGTACCAGTAAATAAAATGGGGCGAAAGAAGGGGGTGTGAGTCGTCCGTCCTTTGATCTCTGGGGCGTACGGACGTCAAGTTTTTTCGCTTGAAAGTTTTTCATCCTTTTCTTGGGTTGGGGGGCGGCCTTTGATTTTTATAATATGTGTGCGGCCTTTGGCTCCACTGGTCGGTGTTTCCTGGGGGGGGTGAAAAGCATGTTTTGGTCCGAGTTTGCCTCGTTGACCGGGGTTTTTTTTCTTTTGGGGGGGTCTGGTTGCAGGTTGTGTCTCCTGCTTCGCGGGGGCTTTGGTCACGTTTCTAACCTCGCTCCCGCTCTTGTTCTCCCTCGTCCTCTACCATGTGTTTTGGGTTGGCTCTGGGGTCTTGGCTCTGTCTTTTCCTCGACTCTTGAGACCTCCTTCGTGGAGTCCCTAGCGCCTTCCCCCTTTCGACGAGAAGTCCAGGACCCTTCGCGTTGGATCCCCTTCTCTCTCCCTCATCTCTCCTTGGGTGCTTTTCTCACTCTGTGACGACGACCTTGTGACCAACTCTGCTCCTGCCACACCTTGTCCGTCTCGTTCCGCCGGCTCCGGGCGTACGCCCGCGTCCGTGAACGAGGTCAGGGAGCCCGGGGGCCCGTGTGCGTACCCCATTGTGTCGGGTGTGTCTCCCTTACCTACCCGACGCAGTGTGGGTTTCCTGTTGTAACTCCGCGGCGCCTGTTCCCTCGTGGTGCCCTCCACTGGCTCCGGTTCCTTCTGCTTGCGTCTCTTCCTCTTCGCTTTCCTGCTCGGGTCTGGGGAGAGAACCTCTATCCTCTCCCTCTCTTCTCCCTTCCTGTACCTCCTCCTCGCCTGCCGTTCACCTGAGCTCGGGGTGGACTCTCCCATTTCCGCCTGCAACACCTGCGGACTTGGGTCCTCCTTTCCGGCCCCCTTTGCCCCCGTCTTTGCCTTCCGGCCTCTCGTGCGTCCCCTTCCCGTATTTGTCTTCGGCGACACACACTCCTCCCTCTCCTCCTCCATTCCCTTTCTGTACTTCGTCCTCCCTCTCGTGCTCGGTGTCGACACCGTGCCCGGCGATCTCTCTGCGTCTTCCCCGCTCCCGTCACTACCCACTGCGCGTGGTCCCATCTTCGCCCCCAAACTGGATCTCTCGGCCATTGGTTTTGTTTCGCCTGAGTTCACCAGCTTTGAAAGGGGCTCCGATTGGCCCTCCCGTCGTGTTTCCGCGTTCCCCCCTTCTGGGTGTAGTCCCAGCATCCAGGCCATCTGACCTGCGTTCCCCTCGGGCGCCGCTCCCTCTTCCCATTCCTGTTCATCGACCGTCATGGTCATTTGGGAGTCTGACGATCCCTCCTCCTCTGTGTCCGACTCTGCCACCTGGACCACGTCCTCTGACGTCTCCTCGACGTACTGGACTACTGACCCTTCCGTCACATTTTCTCCGTCGACTTCCATCTCCGACTGTGAGTCTTCCAGGTCCTCCAACCCCTCCACTCCGTCCATGCCGTCTGACGACGGTGGCTCTCCTGAGTGGTGGGACGTCTC
The DNA here is from genome assembly GCA_964019425.1 of Flectonema sp. DT1601. Classification (NCBI taxonomy): domain Eukaryota; phylum Euglenozoa; class Diplonemea; order Diplonemida; family Diplonemidae; genus Flectonema; species Flectonema sp. DT1601. Next base: position 1,103,537 of record OZ025809.1, on the reverse strand, counting down.
GTCCAGCTCGTCCCCCTTCTCGGCTTGCAGGTCCTCGGCCAGGTGATGGTTTTCGCCTGAGGTCTCTGCTGCCGACGGGTCTACTGACTGGTCCCTTTCGTCCGTCTGTTCTTCCGCTTCCATGTCCGACGTCCCTGGACTCCCCAAGGAGCCTCCCGACATGGAACCGTTCCCTTCGTCCTGCCCTGTCGCTGGGGAGGATGATCTATCGTCATCTCCCTCCGACCCTTCCGAGCTCAACTCCAGGACTCCCGCCTCTACCCTTTGCACGGCCCCCTTCGGGGTTGGGACCGGGCTCTGCTCGTCTCGGCCCTCTACCCTCGCGTCTTCTCCTTCCACCGACTCTCGGCCGCCTGACGATCCCGTCCCCTCTTCTGTGTACTGGGGTTCCAGACGCAGTTGTCTTCCCTCCCACCGCACCGTGAAGGGACCCGTCTGTGTCCCGTGTCCCAGGCAGTTCTTTGCCCCCTCTGTGAAAACCTTCATCACGGCTTCCGTCACTGAGGTCGAGCCCTCCTTCGCCGCTTTTTCAGCCTCCTCCGTCGCGTGTGTTCTCATCCTCTCTGGCATCTCCACCAGCGTCGTACGCCTCCCCATCAACTCCGCCTCCTCCAGCACCTCTCTCTGGTCCGTCGACCAGTGTGTCGTGCTTCCTCGCAGCAGCAGGGATGCCTCCGCTGGGACGAGGCCTCCACACGCCTTGGCCGCTACCAGCCCCACCAGGGCTGCGAAGTATCGCCCCCAGTGTGTGTTTCCCGCTGGCAGGCCAGCTGACCATGTGCCCAACACCTCGAAACGGTGTGTGTCCAACCAGCTCGCCGCCGCCCCCAGACGGCCCGTTACCGGGTCTTCCTCGCATGCGTACACCAAGGTGTACCTCGTCCCTACTTCGCCAACCACCTCCCCCAGCAGGTGGGTTCGGAGGTATCCCTCCGCCTCCCCCTTGCTTGCGAAACTCTTGTGTCTCGCCGCCGCGTAGCCTGACACCATCGAGTTCGCCTCGTTCCAGCATTGGAACAGGCCTACCGCCCTGCCCCTCGCCACTGCGTACCACTTACGTGGGCTGACTCCCTCCGTGGCCCGGGTCGGTTCCCTGGTCTCCGGCTGCCACCTCTCTACGAACCTGTCCGCCTCCTTCCTGGAGGAGAAACTCTGGTGTGTCGCATTCGGGCACCCTTCCGTCTGTGCCTTCGCCTCCTCCCACGATGCATACACTCCCGGTTTCCATCCCACCGCCACCGCATACAGCTTCTCCTCCTTCGACGGGGGGTCGGGGGATGGGGGCTCTTTTTCCTCGGGTTGTCCCACTTCCTGTGCTGGCTCGTCTCTCAGCCCTACTGCTTCCGCTCCTTGTGCTTCCGTCGTCTGCGCTTCCACCTGGGCTGGCGCTTCGGCTCGTGGTCTGTCTTCGCCTGATGCCGTCGACCCTCCTGGGAGCGACTGGGATTCATCCGGTTCCGCCGCCTTTCCCCTCAATTGGGACAGCCCCAGATTCATCTCCAGCTCGATCACCAAGTAGTCGAGCCCGTCCTCCGAGAGTTCCACCGGCTCGTCCCATGCCGCCGATTCCGCTTCCCAGAGGGCCAGGTTCTCCACCCCTCGTGAGCTTTCCGTCACCTGGTGTTCTATCACCGACGGGAGCGCTACCAACTTCAGCGCCTCCTGCTGCTCGGCTCCCCACCCCTGCTGCGGTGTGACCACCTCGATCTGTGTCTCACCCCCCAGCAGTTGCGATCTCTCCCTGATCGCGTTGAGCCCTAGCAGCGCTGCCACGTACTCCGCAGTCGCTTCGTCCCATGTCGGTAGGCAGCCCGACCACGTGAACCTCCTGTCGAGCGTTCCCATGTGTATCAGGCATGCTGCCGCCCCCAGCTTCTCCATCTCCGCGTTCCAGACGCTCGATACCAGTAAGAGCAGCTTGCGCTGCGTCTGCCCCCCTACTACTCGCGTCCGGAGGACACACTCCGCCTCTTCCCTGGACGTGTACCCCGCGGTGTCCTCCTCCGACGGCGGTGCCTCGCGTACCTCCATCCGGTCCTTGTTCGCCACCGGAATCCATCTCACCGGCACCCCGACGTCCTCTTGGGTCGATCCCTCCACCCTCGAGTAGACCACTACTACTGGTTTCGTCCCGTGGATCTCCTCTGTCGACACTTGGCTTATTGCCTTGTCGTCTTGCTTCTGCCAGCCTACTCCGTCCCACGTGTATGACACGTAATGCCCCGCGTTGTCACTCCCGAGGTGTGCGATCGCTCCCGTTTGCTGGTACGTCATCACCCTCTCCCCGACCTGCACCTGGAAGCGCTCTTCCCATCCCAAGGACCCTTGCGTGTCCTGCTTTTCTCTCTGGAAGATCAAGGAGCTTGGGAGCGAGGCGAAACTCTCTTCCAGCGTGGCCTCATTGCTGCCGCACAGCTTCTCGCAGGACCGCTCGACTCTCTCCTTCGTCGGCTGAAGCCTCACTTGTGGTGTACGGCCACACAGTGGGATCAGCGTCAACTCATCCGTCGATCCGGAGGCGTCCGCACATCCCGTGCAGACCAGCTGTTTCAGCTGTACTGCCGAGAACAACGGTTCGCACACCTCTTTCTTCTCCTCCAACAGGGCGTCTACTATGGACGTCAGGGTTCCTACTACCTCCCCCTGCCGCCTGTCTTGTAGCGGGTCGAACATCTCGGACAGCTTCTCCAGGCACTCTCCACTCCCTTTGACCACTCCACTCAGGAGGCCCGACATCCCCACTTCCTCCTTCCCCGTCAGCACTTGTGTCAGTGCCGTGCCCTTCAGCAGGCACTGTACGGACGCGTTGAGGTAGCAGGAGTTCCCGATGTTCGGCAAACCCCTCATCGTCGGGGGCGGTCCTGCCGACTGTCGCATTACTTCCGGCTGCTGGATCTCTTCCGTTTCCGCTCTCGGTCTTGGTTCTCTCTCTTGTGATGTCGGCTTCTCCGTCATCTCGGGCGGCGGTTTCGTCCTTGGCAATGGGTTCACTGAGTCCATCGCCACCGACGCCTCCCTCGCTCTCAGTGCTTCCGCCGTCGCCACTACCACCGATGTCGAGATCCTCCTCGCCATCTCCCCCGCGATCTCCCGGTGTGGCACCGTCGAGTTCGTTGCGCAGATCTGCACCAACTTCTTCAGGGTCCCCACTGCTTCCCGTCCCATCCCTCCGTACGCTTCCAGCGCAATTGTCGAGAAATTAATCCCGTGTTTCGTGCACTGCTCCGCGTACTTGTTCCCTTTCAGGGACTCTGCTTCTCTCGCGGCTTGCCCCGGGGTTTTATACAATTTAATTTTCCCCGGGTTTACCACTGTGATGTCGAAGGCTCTGCCTCTCCCCTCCCTCAGCCCCTCTTGGCAGTACCAGTCCCCCGGTCTCTGCTTGTTGGGTCCCAGTAGGTGGCTGGGTTCTCTCAGCAGCGGCAATCCCGCCTGCTTAAAGATGGAGATGAACTCCTCCTTCACCCTCTCGTGTCGCTGGTGCACGTGGCCGTTTTTGATACAGATTGAGGCATGGTATCCCTGCCTATCCTGTGGGCCTGAGCATATCCTGCATACTGCCCCTTCCGCGAACAGCGCTGCGCCCAATCGCATCCCACATGCGATCCTGAACGTCTCTGGGTCCATCGCGCACTCTTCATCTGCTTGTTGCAGCCATGCGCTCGCCTTATCCATGCGCAGGGAGAGCAGCCTCCCTTTATCGCGCGGGTCATTCGCCCCCGCCAGCAGGCAGTCTCTCTTGACCTGGTCCAGTTTCGCCGAGGACAGCCTCTGGGGGTTCGGCCCCGGCCCGTCTTCTTCTATCCTTAGCTCCTCCGGGAGGGCGAGGTTCAACCCCTTCTTCAGTGCTGGCATCAGCACCCCCTTGAACCCCTCCCACAGTGACTTGCTCACCCCTTGGACTAATTCCAGGGATCCCAATAGTGCTGCTCCCCTGTGCTCTGCACATGACCGCAGCCCCAATCCCCCCATCCGGGTCGGCAGTTGTGCTTGCATCCACTTTGGCCCCTCCAGTGTCAGGCCCAACACTCGGCTCGCCGTGGACCTCATCAGCTCGTCCACCTTCCGCATCGAGGTGTCCATTTTCCCATGCGTGCAGCATCGCATCAGGTGGGTCACCTTGCAGAAGCCCATGCATTGCCTTAGGAGCACCATGGCCACCTGCCGGTCCTGCAGGTCTGCTAGCAGCTCCGCTTTCTTCTCCAGCTGCGCCACCTTCCTGTCGACGAACTCCTGGCAGTGTTCCTCCGTCCCGAACGGTGCCCCCAGGAAGTCCCCGTTGTACAGTGGGGGTCTCATCCCTTCCAACCCCCACCCCAAGGGCAGGGTGTTCTGGGCTGAGTCGAGCACGTGCGTCTGGCACTTGTCCGGCCTCAGCGTCAGCCCCAGCTCCGCCGTCTCCTTCTGCAGGATTTGGAGGGCCTTGTCTACCTGTTCCAGGGTGCCCGCCACCAGCCCATCGTCCAGGTAGAAGCACGCCAACTCCGGCTTCGCCTCCAACACCTTCTGCAGCGCCGGCTTGATTGCCAGCGAGAACAGCAAGGGACCCAACGGGTCCCCCTGCTGAGCGCCCTCCTCCGAGCTCAGCCTCTCGTCCCCAAACAGCAACCACGTCGGCGCTCCGTAACACCAGCTGACCCAGCTCTCCAGCAGGGTATCCCTCGTCGAATCCAGGAACGCCCCCCTCTTCACGCAGTTGAAGGCGTTCGAGAAGTCTATCTTCACGAACACTTTCTGTGACGAGAGCGCGTGCTCCGCGCGGAACTCATGCAGGGTGTGCACCGCCGCCTCCACTCCCCCCGACACCGCTACTCCCAGCTGTCTCACTTCTAGCAACGAGCTCCTCGCCTGGGACCTATATGCCCCGCACAGGATCTTCGCCACCAGCCGCCTCCATGTTTCCCCCACCGCGACTGGCCGGTGCTCCCCCGGCTTCCCTTCTTTCTCCAGCGCCGTCAGGTTCGCCCCCGCCAGCAGCGGCGCTACTTCCCGCGGCGCCCTCCCGTTCGCCAGAATCCTCACCACCTCCGTGATCGAGGCTACCAGCCCCGGCACCTCACCCCGCTCCACCACGTCCTTCAGGTGTTGCGGCGCGAGGCCCGAAGGCCCTCCACTCGACCCCCTGTGGAAGGAGCGTAGGCATGCTAGCAGCTCCACCTCTGCTATCTGCACCTCCTGCCCTGCCGTGGCCGATGGGGGTCCGCTCGCCCTCGGGTGTAGGGTGCGCATCTGCTCCAGCACCTTCTCGGTTCGTTCTGCTGGCGGCGGCGCGTCTAGGGCCGAGATCGCCTGTGACAGGCAACCCTCCCTCGCTAGCGACGTGGCCCTGTCGTTCCTTCCTTTTTGCCCCGCCTCTTTCACTGCTGGCCTTCCCGTCGCCTTGCGGGGGGCCGCCGCTTTCCACAGTCCCTCAAATTCCCCCCGAATCCATGCTTGCAGGTCGTCGACCGCCCCTGTCAGATCGCTGGTCGACAACCTCCTACCCCCCCTCCGTATCCTCCGCAGTGTACATGTCGGGAGCATCAAGAGCAGCTTCCATGCCCACTCATCGTTCCGCTCCACGACTAGGTCGAGCGACAGCTTGAGTGCTCGCCCCAGATGATGCAACAGGGACACCGGCAGCTTCTTCGCTATCGGCCTCCTCCTGCTGGCTATTTCCTCCAAAGAGGGGAAGCTCTGGCTCTCCAGCACCCGCTTCCGGAACGCCGTGTACACGTCCCCCAGTTGGACCTTCTGCAGTTTCTCACTGCACCCCGGATGCATCGGCTGGTCCTGCCCGATGATCCCACAGCACACCGGACATTCCCGGAGGCCTAGCCTCGCCAACTGTCCATGCGTCAGCGGGTTGCCACTGAATGCGTGCTCGTCCACGTGTCTTAGGAGCTCCGCCCACTCCTCGAAGCCTCCCTTGTGTTTCGGGCACTCCGCTTGGGGGCACTCGTGCCGCTGGGCCTGTCGGGAGGCTGTCTGCAGCACTGCCGGCTCGCCTCCTGCTGCTTGCGACAGCGGGCCTGGCGACACTAACTCCAACCTCCGGGCGCTCTGTAGCAGCCGCGCGACGCAGTCCTCGGATGCCTCCACTGGGTCGTAGTGGCACCCGTTTTGCAGGGTCAAGACCAGCGTCCGCTTCGGGTCCGATGGCCCTTCCACCACCAGCGTTTCCGTCCTCACCACGACGACGAAGCGGCACTGTAGGTCCTCTGCCATGACCTGTAGGGCCAATGCATCGCCCCAGCATCCATCCTCTTCCAACGCCCTCGCATATACTCCGAATGCGTCCGCGTCCTGGAAGAAGACCTCGAACCTTTCCCTGTTCTTGGTCAGGTATCCTGCCGTTCTCCTGCGGAGCTCTCCATGTCTGCCCTTCCACCCCTCTGGCGTCTCTAGGAGTTGGCACACACTCCTGAACAGGCAATTCCCATCCCCAATCACCCGGAATACTTTTGCTCCCTCGCACTTCAGGCTTGCCAGTTCCGGCGTGGGTCCCGTCGCTACCCCCAGCCGTCCCTTGAGGTCCAACATCTCCCGACACCTCACTGTCTGGTGCACCAATCCGGTACTCAGCTCCCCGCAGGCCTTGCAGATCTGCTTTCCGAGTCTGTCGGATGCCATCTGGGCCGTTACCTCCCCCGGTACCACTCCCTTCAGGTGTTGTTTGAAGTGGTACTCTAGGTCACCCCTCACCCAGACGCTGCACCCCACCACCGGGCACTTCGTCCTCTCCTTGCTTTGCCCTCCTCCTGCCAGGTCTGACGGCCTCGCATACCATGGTCTGGGCTCCGCCTTGTGCCCTCCTGGCTTTGTCCAGTCCCTTTCGGGCCCTGCCCGTCGCTTCTTCGGTGTCTCCGCCTTGTTCTTCCTTGGCCTCTCTGTCTCCGCGCGGAACCTCTCTCGCCTGGCGTGGAACTTCTCCAACTCTCCCGCCCACCGCTCCCACCTCTCCTGCCGTTCCTTCAGCAGCTTCCTCCTCCTCCTTTCCAGCCGCCTTGCCGCCTTGGACGCCACTTTCGGGGACGCCCTCTTCAGGAGCTCCCTTCCTCCCTTGTCTGGAGGTGGCTTTGGGTGGTCTCGCCTCACCCGGTTCCCGGCCGTTTCCGTTCCCCTCCGCGGGACCCACACCCCCTCTCGTCCATGTTGGAAAGCGCGTCCGCTTGCCGTATTGTTGGGGCTGTTTGAGCTGTTGGGGGTTATAAATGGGTGCGGGGGGATCGGGCGTGTTACGCGTCGGCTGATGCGCGATGAAAACAGTGGGCCTTTGTCCAGCGTTGTGAAAAGAGGGGTGTGCCATCCGCCTGGCACTGGGGCTAACCTCTGCTTACCCACTCCGGACGTCTGTTGCGCCCTCGTTCCACTTAGTAGTGCCCACAGCAGCACGTACCCACACAGTAACATTGTTTTCTCCATTCTCTCTTTTTTTTTTTTTTTTTTTTTTTTTTTTTTTTTTTTTTTTTTTTTTTTTGCTACTCTTCCTTTTCCGTTCTCTTCGCTGTGGATGATTTGTGTATGGAACCCGAAAAAAGACAATCGACTTACCTGCTCTTCTCCTTGTTAGCCCTGTACGTGTGTGTGGAGTAGGTTTTTTTTTTTTTTTTTTTTTTTTTTTTTTTTTTTTTTTTTCTGGCTCGCGTATCCTCCGCTTTCCGAACTCTTCTGTCTATGCGGTCACCCCCGTACAGTTCCGACGCAGAATGGTAGTCACCACCACGGGCACCAAACAAAGCTAGTGAGAGAGTTCTTCCTTCTCCTCTCCCGCAGGCTGATTCGTAACGCTTTGTCTTAAAAAAGAGTTTTAACAGGAACAAAAAAAAGATATGCTCTGTTTGCAGGTCTTAAAAGCAAAGTTTAAACGAGAACAAGAAAAGATATGTTCTTCTCGCGCGCTGACTAGCGGAAGACCGTGTATCAAAGCAGAGTTTAAACAAGAACAAAAAAAAGGATATGCTCTTTTCGCTGTCTTAAAGCGGTGTTTAAACGAGAACAAGAAAGGATATGTTCTGTTCGTGCGATGTATTGCGGAAGACCGTGTCTCAGTGTAGTTTTAATGAAGAACAAAAGAAAAAATTTGTTCTGTTTGCGCGTTCACCAGCGGTCCAGTCTCCAGAAAAGATGAGAAGGACGTATGTGCTGGATGGATAAGTAACTTTTTTTTGACCAAAGCAAAGTACTCTCGAAGACAACTCGAATCAGAATGCAGGTGGGGAAAATTTCAACTCCTTCTTCAGCAGAGCAAGGTTTCCACAGCAACAACAATTATCCGCGCCTTCAATGTCCGTTTGTGACTGCTGGCCGACTCAAAGCGTTCGTAGACCGAAGATAGATGAGCTTTTTTTTTTTTTTTTTTTTTTTTTTTTTTTTCCTACCCCGCCGATGTACTAGAGCTTACTGAAGGACCCGCGTTTATCTCCTCCTCTGCAAGTATGCCTATGCAAAATCTAATTTCTTTTTTTTTTTTTTTTTTTTTTTTCTTCCTCTTTCTTCCTTAGTATTTTCTAAATAAACAACGACAAGTAATACCAGAATCTTCTAAATAAATATGACCTAATTAATATATATAATAAACAATAAAAAAATTTTTTTTCAACAATATACTTTGGTGCAGTGGTTTTTGTCACCGTCTGTCTTCTGGTCCACCTGGGTTCAATACCCTGTGGGGGTCGGGGGGCGACGGGGGCGACTTCTGCGACTTAAAAGACTTTAAAGCGCTAAGCGCTTCGCTACACGAACACGAGTGTGTCACGTGGCTGCCGCCGTTTTCTTCTTTTGTTGGGGTGGGGGAGGGTGGATGGGGTGAGCGTGGGGAAGGGTGGTCGGGTTGTGGGATCCGCTTGCGTGGAAAAATTCCTAGCTGCGCTTTCCTACTCGCTGACGGGGATGGGGCGAGGGAGGGAAAAAACTGTGAAGAAGATGTTTTAATTTAACAATAACAAAAATGTACTCTAATGTAGACAGATAAATGTAACAAAATAACAGATAGTAACAGAATATACAGACAGATAAACAGACAAATAAACAAACAAATAAATAAGCAAATAAACAACAATCTAAGAGAGGAATGAAATTAAGAGGAAGTAATTAACAAAAGTAAACAAAGAAATAAGGAAGAAGAAGGTCAGTCACATACACCGTCTCTTCTACGTCGTCGTCGTCGTCGTCTTCGAAGTCGCCGAAACGCTTCGCTACACGAACACGAGTGTGTCACGTGGCTGCCGCCGTTTTCTTCTTTTGTTGGGGTGGGGGAGGGTGGATGGGGTGAGCGTGGGGAAGGGTGGTCGGGTTGTGGGATCCGCTTGCGTGGAAAAATTCCTAGCTGCGCTTTCCTACTCGCTGACGGGGATGGGGCGAGGGAGGGAAAAAACTGTGAAGAAGATGTTTTAATTTAACAATAACAAAAATGTACTCTAATGTAGACAGATAAATGTAACAAAATAACAGATAGTAACAGAATATACAGACAGATAAACAGACAAATAAACAAACAAATAAATAAGCAAATAAACAACAATCTAAGAGAGGAATGAAATTAAGAGGAAGTAATTAACAAAAGTAAACAAAGAAATAAGGAAGAAGAAGGTCAGTCACATACACCGTCTCTTCTACGTCGTCGTCGTCGTCGTCTTCGAAGTCGCCGAAACGCTTCGCTACACGAACACGAGTGTGTCACGTGGCTGCCGCCGTTTTCTTCTTTTGTTGGGGTGGGGGAGGGTGGATGGGGTGAGCGTGGGGAAGGGTGGTCGGGTTGTGGGATCCGCTTGCGTGGAAAAATTCCTAGCTGCGCTTTCCTACTCGCTGACGGGGATGGGGCGAGGGAGGGAAAAAACTGTGAAGAAGATGTTTTAATTTAACAATAACAAAAATGTACTCTAATGTAGACAGATAAATGTAACAAAATAACAGATAGTAACAGAATATACAGACAGATAAACAGACAAATAAACAAACAAATAAATAAGCAAATAAACAACAATCTAAGAGAGGAATGAAATTAAGAGGAAGTAATTAACAAAAGTAAACAAAGAAATAAGGAAGAAGAAGGTCAGTCACATACACCGTCTCTTCTACGTCGTCGTCGTCGTCGTCTTCGAAGTCGCCGAAACGCTTCGCTACACGAACACGAGTGTGTCACGTGGCTGCCGCCGTTTTCTTCTTTTGTTGGGGTGGGGGAGGGTGGATGGGGTGAGCGTGGGGAAGGGTGGTCGGGTTGTGGGATCCGCTTGCGTGGAAAAATTCCTAGCTGCGCTTTCCTACTCGCTGACGGGGATGGGGCGAGGGAGGGAAAAAACTGTGAAGAAGATGTTTTAATTTAACAATAACAAAAATGTACTCTAATGTAGACAGATAAATGTAACAAAATAACAGATAGTAACAGAATATACAGACAGATAAACAGACAAATAAACAAACAAATAAATAAGCAAATAAACAACAATCTAAGAGAGGAATGAAATTAAGAGGAAGTAATTAACAAAAGTAAACAAAGAAATAAGGAAGAAGAAGGTCAGTCACATACACCGTCTCTTCTACGTCGTCGTCGTCGTCGTCTTCGAAGTCGCCGAAACGCTTCGCTACACGAACACGAGTGTGTCACGTGGCTGCCGCCGTTTTCTTCTTTTGTTGGGGTGGGGGAGGGTGGATGGGGTGAGCGTGGGGAAGGGTGGTCGGGTTGTGGGATCCGCTTGCGTGGAAAAATTCCTAGCTGCGCTTTCCTACTCGCTGACGGGGATGGGGCGAGGGAGGGAAAAAACTGTGAAGAAGATGTTTTAATTTAACAATAACAAAAATGTACTCTAATGTAGACAGATAAATGTAACAAAATAACAGATAGTAACAGAATATACAGACAGATAAACAGACAAATAAACAAACAAATAAATAAGCAAATAAACAACAATCTAAGAGAGGAATGAAATTAAGAGGAAGTAATTAACAAAAGTAAACAAAGAAATAAGGAAGAAGAAGGTCAGTCACATACACCGTCTCTTCTACGTCGTCGTCGTCGTCGTCTTCGAAGTCGCCGAAACGCTTCGCTACACGAACACGAGTGTGTCACGTGGCTGCCGCCGTTTTCTTCTTTTGTTGGGGTGGGGGAGGGTGGATGGGGTGAGCGTGGGGAAGGGTGGTCGGGTTGTGGGATCCGCTTGCGTGGAAAAATTCCTAGCTGCGCTTTCCTACTCGCTGACGGGGATGGGGCGAGGGAGGGAAAAAACTGTGAAGAAGATGTTTTAATTTAACAATAACAAAAATGTACTCTAATGTAGACAGATAAATGTAACAAAATAACAGATAGTAACAGAATATACAGACAGATAAACAGACAAATAAACAAACAAATAAATAAGCAAATAAACAACAATCTAAGAGAGGAATGAAATTAAGAGGAAGTAATTAACAAAAGTAAACAAAGAAATAAGGAAGAAGAAGGTCAGTCACATACACCGTCTCTTCTACGTCGTCGTCGTCGTCGTCTTCGAAGTCGCCGAAACGCTTCGCTACACGAACACGAGTGTGTCACGTGGCTGCCGCCGTTTTCTTCTTTTGTTGGGGTGGGGGAGGGTGGATGGGGTGAGCGTGGGGAAGGGTGGTCGGGTTGTGGGATCCGCTTGCGTGGAAAAATTCCTAGCTGCGCTTTCCTACTCGCTGACGGGGATGGGGCGAGGGAGGGAAAAAACTGTGAAGAAGATGTTTTAATTTAACAATAACAAAAATGTACTCTAATGTAGACAGATAAATGTAACAAAATAACAGATAGTAACAGAATATACAGACAGATAAACAGACAAATAAACAAACAAATAAATAAGCAAATAAACAACAATCTAAGAGAGGAATGAAATTAAGAGGAAGTAATTAACAAAAGTAAACAAAGAAATAAGGAAGAAGAAGGTCAGTCACATACACCGTCTCTTCTACGTCGTCGTCGTCGTCGTCTTCGAAGTCGCCGAAACGCTTCGCTACACGAACACGAGTGTGTCACGTGGCTGCCGCCGTTTTCTTCTTTTGTTGGGGTGGGGGAGGGTGGATGGGGTGAGCGTGGGGAAGGGTGGTCGGGTTGTGGGATCCGCTTGCGTGGAAAAATTCCTAGCTGCGCTTTCCTACTCGCTGACGGGGATGGGGCGAGGGAGGGAAAAAACTGTGAAGAAGATGTTTTAATTTAACAATAACAAAAATGTACTCTAATGTAGACAGATAAATGTAACAAAATAACAGATAGTAACAGAATATACAGACAGATAAACAGACAAATAAACAAACAAATAAATAAGCAAATAAACAACAATCTAAGAGAGGAATGAAATTAAGAGGAAGTAATTAACAAAAGTAAACAAAGAAATAAGGAAGAAGAAGGTCAGTCACATACACCGTCTCTTCTACGTCGTCGTCGTCGTCGTCTTCGAAGTCGCCGAAACGCTTCGCTACACGAACACGAGTGTGTCACGTGGCTGCCGCCGTTTTCTTCTTTTGTTGGGGTGGGGGAGGGTGGATGGGGTGAGCGTGGGGAAGGGTGGTCGGGTTGTGGGATCCGCTTGCGTGGAAAAATTCCTAGCTGCGCTTTCCTACTCGCTGACGGGGATGGGGCGAGGGAGGGAAAAAACTGTGAAGAAGATGTTTTAATTTAACAATAACAAAAATGTACTCTAATGTAGACAGATAAATGTAACAAAATAACAGATAGTAACAGAATATACAGACAGATAAACAGACAAATAAACAAACAAATAAATAAGCAAATAAACAACAATCTAAGAGAGGAATGAAATTAAGAGGAAGTAATTAACAAAAGTAAACAAAGAAATAAGGAAGAAGAAGGTCAGTCACATACACCGTCTCTTCTACGTCGTCGTCGTCGTCGTCTTCGAAGTCGCCGAAACGCTTCGCTACACGAACACGAGTGTGTCACGTGGCTGCCGCCGTTTTCTTCTTTTGTTGGGGTGGGGGAGGGTGGATGGGGTGAGCGTGGGGAAGGGTGGTCGGGTTGTGGGATCCGCTTGCGTGGAAAAATTCCTAGCTGCGCTTTCCTACTCGCTGACGGGGATGGGGCGAGGGAGGGAAAAAACTGTGAAGAAGATGTTTTAATTTAACAATAACAAAAATGTACTCTAATGTAGACAGATAAATGTAACAAAATAACAGATAGTAACAGAATATACAGACAGATAAACAGACAAATAAACAAACAAATAAATAAGCAAATAAACAACAATCTAAGAGAGGAATGAAATTAAGAGGAAGTAATTAACAAAAGTAAACAAAGAAATAAGGAAGAAGAAGGTCAGTCACATACACCGTCTCTTCTACGTCGTCGTCGTCGTCGTCTTCGAAGTCGCCGAAACGCTTCGCTACACGAACACGAGTGTGTCACGTGGCTGCCGCCGTTTTCTTCTTTTGTTGGGGTGGGGGAGGGTGGATGGGGTGAGCGTGGGGAAGGGTGGTCGGGTTGTGGGATCCGCTTGCGTGGAAAAATTCCTAGCTGCGCTTTCCTACTCGCTGACGGGGATGGGGCGAGGGAGGGAAAAAACTGTGAAGAAGATGTTTTAATTTAACAATAACAAAAATGTACTCTAATGTAGACAGATAAATGTAACAAAATAACAGATAGTAACAGAATATACAGACAGATAAACAGACAAATAAACAAACAAATAAATAAGCAAATAAACAACAATCTAAGAGAGGAATGAAATTAAGAGGAAGTAATTAACAAAAGTAAACAAAGAAATAAGGAAGAAGAAGGTCAGTCACATACACCGTCTCTTCTACGTCGTCGTCGTCGTCGTCTTCGAAGTCGCCGAAACGCTTCGCTACACGAACACGAGTGTGTCACGTGGCTGCCGCCGTTTTCTTCTTTTGTTGGGGTGGGGGAGGGTGGATGGGGTGAGCGTGGGGAAGGGTGGTCGGGTTGTGGGATCCGCTTGCGTGGAAAAATTCCTAGCTGCGCTTTCCTACTCGCTGACGGGGATGGGGCGAGGGAGGGAAAAAACTGTGAAGAAGATGTTTTAATTTAACAATAACAAAAATGTACTCTAATGTAGACAGATAAATGTAACAAAATAACAGATAGTAACAGAATATACAGACAGATAAACAGACAAATAAACAAACAAATAAATAAGCAAATAAACAACAATCTAAGAGAGGAATGAAATTAAGAGGAAGTAATTAACAAAAGTAAACAAAGAAATAAGGAAGAAGAAGGTCAGTCACATACACCGTCTCTTCTACGTCGTCGTCGTCGTCGTCTTCGAAGTCGCCGAAACGCTTCGCTACACGAACACGAGTGTGTCACGTGGCTGCCGCCGTTTTCTTCTTTTGTTGGGGTGGGGGAGGGTGGATGGGGTGAGCGTGGGGAAGGGTGGTCGGGTTGTGGGATCCGCTTGCGTGGAAAAATTCCTAGCTGCGCTTTCCTACTCGCTGACGGGGATGGGGCGAGGGAGGGAAAAAACTGTGAAGAAGATGTTTTAATTTAACAATAACAAAAATGTACTCTAATGTAGACAGATAAATGTAACAAAATAACAGATAGTAACAGAATATACAGACAGATAAACAGACAAATAAACAAACAAATAAATAAGCAAATAAACAACAATCTAAGAGAGGAATGAAATTAAGAGGAAGTAATTAACAAAAGTAAACAAAGAAATAAGGAAGAAGAAGGTCAGTCACATACACCGTCTCTTCTACGTCGTCGTCGTCGTCGTCTTCGAAGTCGCCGAAACGCTTCGCTACACGAACACGAGTGTGTCACGTGGCTGCCGCCGTTTTCTTCTTTTGTTGGGGTGGGGGAGGGTGGATGGGGTGAGCGTGGGGAAGGGTGGTCGGGTTGTGGGATCCGCTTGCGTGGAAAAATTCCTAGCTGCGCTTTCCTACTCGCTGACGGGGATGGGGCGAGGGAGGGAAAAAACTGTGAAGAAGATGTTTTAATTTAACAATAACAAAAATGTACTCTAATGTAGACAGATAAATGTAACAAAATAACAGATAGTAACAGAATATACAGACAGATAAACAGACAAATAAACAAACAAATAAATAAGCAAATAAACAACAATCTAAGAGAGGAATGAAATTAAGAGGAAGTAATTAACAAAAGTAAACAAAGAAATAAGGAAGAAGAAGGTCAGTCACATACACCGTCTCTTCTACGTCGTCGTCGTCGTCGTCTTCGAAGTCGCCGAAACGCTTCGCTACACGAACACGAGTGTGTCACGTGGCTGCCGCCGTTTTCTTCTTTTGTTGGGGTGGGGGAGGGTGGATGGGGTGAGCGTGGGGAAGGGTGGTCGGGTTGTGGGATCCGCTTGCGTGGAAAAATTCCTAGCTGCGCTTTCCTACTCGCTGACGGGGATGGGGCGAGGGAGGGAAAAAACTGTGAAGAAGATGTTTTAATTTAACAATAACAAAAATGTACTCTAATGTAGACAGATAAATGTAACAAAATAACAGATAGTAACAGAATATACAGACAGATAAACAGACAAATAAACAAACAAATAAATAAGCAAATAAACAACAATCTAAGAGAGGAATGAAATTAAGAGGAAGTAATTAACAAAAGTAAACAAAGAAATAAGGAAGAAGAAGGTCAGTCACATACACCGTCTCTTCTACGTCGTCGTCGTCGTCGTCTTCGAAGTCGCCGAAACGCTTCGCTACACGAACACGAGTGTGTCACGTGGCTGCCGCCGTTTTCTTCTTTTGTTGGGGTGGGGGAGGGTGGATGGGGTGAGCGTGGGGAAGGGTGGTCGGGTTGTGGGATCCGCTTGCGTGGAAAAATTCCTAGCTGCGCTTTCCTACTCGCTGACGGGGATGGGGCGAGGGAGGGAAAAAACTGTGAAGAAGATGTTTTAATTTAACAATAACAAAAATGTACTCTAATGTAGACAGATAAATGTAACAAAATAACAGATAGTAACAGAATATACAGACAGATAAACAGACAAATAAACAAACAAATAAATAAGCAAATAAACAACAATCTAAGAGAGGAATGAAATTAAGAGGAAGTAATTAACAAAAGTAAACAAAGAAATAAGGAAGAAGAAGGTCAGTCACATACACCGTCTCTTCTACGTCGTCGTCGTCGTCGTCTTCGAAGTCGCCGAAACGCTTCGCTACACGAACACGAGTGTGTCACGTGGCTGCCGCCGTTTTCTTCTTTTGTTGGGGTGGGGGAGGGTGGATGGGGTGAGCGTGGGGAAGGGTGGTCGGGTTGTGGGATCCGCTTGCGTGGAAAAATTCCTAGCTGCGCTTTCCTACTCGCTGACGGGGATGGGGCGAGGGAGGGAAAAAACTGTGAAGAAGATGTTTTAATTTAACAATAACAAAAATGTACTCTAATGTAGACAGATAAATGTAACAAAATAACAGATAGTAACAGAATATACAGACAGATAAACAGACAAATAAACAAACAAATAAATAAGCAAATAAACAACAATCTAAGAGAGGAATGAAATTAAGAGGAAGTAATTAACAAAAGTAAACAAAGAAATAAGGAAGAAGAAGGTCAGTCACATACACCGTCTCTTCTACGTCGTCGTCGTCGTCGTCTTCGAAGTCGCCGAAACGCTTCGCTACACGAACACGAGTGTGTCACGTGGCTGCCGCCGTTTTCTTCTTTTGTTGGGGTGGGGGAGGGTGGATGGGGTGAGCGTGGGGAAGGGTGGTCGGGTTGTGGGATCCGCTTGCGTGGAAAAATTCCTAGCTGCGCTTTCCTACTCGCTGACGGGGATGGGGCGAGGGAGGGAAAAAACTGTGAAGAAGATGTTTTAATTTAACAATAACAAAAATGTACTCTAATGTAGACAGATAAATGTAACAAAATAACAGATAGTAACAGAATATACAGACAGATAAACAGACAAATAAACAAACAAATAAATAAGCAAATAAACAACAATCTAAGAGAGGAATGAAATTAAGAGGAAGTAATTAACAAAAGTAAACAAAGAAATAAGGAAGAAGAAGGTCAGTCACATACACCGTCTCTTCTACGTCGTCGTCGTCGTCGTCTTCGAAGTCGCCGAAACGCTTCGCTACACGAACACGAGTGTGTCACGTGGCTGCCGCCGTTTTCTTCTTTTGTTGGGGTGGGGGAGGGTGGATGGGGTGAGCGTGGGGAAGGGTGGTCGGGTTGTGGGATCCGCTTGCGTGGAAAAATTCCTAGCTGCGCTTTCCTACTCGCTGACGGGGATGGGGCGAGGGAGGGAAAAAACTGTGAAGAAGATGTTTTAATTTAACAATAACAAAAATGTACTCTAATGTAGACAGATAAATGTAACAAAATAACAGATAGTAACAGAATATACAGACAGATAAACAGACAAATAAACAAACAAATAAATAAGCAAATAAACAACAATCTAAGAGAGGAATGAAATTAAGAGGAAGTAATTAACAAAAGTAAACAAAGAAATAAGGAAGAAGAAGGTCAGTCACATACACCGTCTCTTCTACGTCGTCGTCGTCGTCGTCTTCGAAGTCGCCGAAACGCTTCGCTACACGAACACGAGTGTGTCACGTGGCTGCCGCCGTTTTCTTCTTTTGTTGGGGTGGGGGAGGGTGGATGGGGTGAGCGTGGGGAAGGGTGGTCGGGTTGTGGGATCCGCTTGCGTGGAAAAATTCCTAGCTGCGCTTTCCTACTCGCTGACGGGGATGGGGCGAGGGAGGGAAAAAACTGTGAAGAAGATGTTTTAATTTAACAATAACAAAAATGTACTCTAATGTAGACAGATAAATGTAACAAAATAACAGATAGTAACAGAATATACAGACAGATAAACAGACAAATAAACAAACAAATAAATAAGCAAATAAACAACAATCTAAGAGAGGAATGAAATTAAGAGGAAGTAATTAACAAAAGTAAACAAAGAAATAAGGAAGAAGAAGGTCAGTCACATACACCGTCTCTTCTACGTCGTCGTCGTCGTCGTCTTCGAAGTCGCCGAAACGCTTCGCTACACGAACACGAGTGTGTCACGTGGCTGCCGCCGTTTTCTTCTTTTGTTGGGGTGGGGGAGGGTGGATGGGGTGAGCGTGGGGAAGGGTGGTCGGGTTGTGGGATCCGCTTGCGTGGAAAAATTCCTAGCTGCGCTTTCCTACTCGCTGACGGGGATGGGGCGAGGGAGGGAAAAAACTGTGAAGAAGATGTTTTAATTTAACAATAACAAAAATGTACTCTAATGTAGACAGATAAATGTAACAAAATAACAGATAGTAACAGAATATACAGACAGATAAACAGACAAATAAACAAACAAATAAATAAGCAAATAAACAACAATCTAAGAGAGGAATGAAATTAAGAGGAAGTAATTAACAAAAGTAAACAAAGAAATAAGGAAGAAGAAGGTCAGTCACATACACCGTCTCTTCTACGTCGTCGTCGTCGTCGTCTTCGAAGTCGCCGAAACGCTTCGCTACACGAACACGAGTGTGTCACGTGGCTGCCGCCGTTTTCTTCTTTTGTTGGGGTGGGGGAGGGTGGATGGGGTGAGCGTGGGGAAGGGTGGTCGGGTTGTGGGATCCGCTTGCGTGGAAAAATTCCTAGCTGCGCTTTCCTACTCGCTGACGGGGATGGGGCGAGGGAGGGAAAAAACTGTGAAGAAGATGTTTTAATTTAACAATAACAAAAATGTACTCTAATGTAGACAGATAAATGTAACAAAATAACAGATAGTAACAGAATATACAGACAGATAAACAGACAAATAAACAAACAAATAAATAAGCAAATAAACAACAATCTAAGAGAGGAATGAAATTAAGAGGAAGTAATTAACAAAAGTAAACAAAGAAATAAGGAAGAAGAAGGTCAGTCACATACACCGTCTCTTCTACGTCGTCGTCGTCGTCGTCTTCGAAGTCGCCGAAACGCTTCGCTACACGAACACGAGTGTGTCACGTGGCTGCCGCCGTTTTCTTCTTTTGTTGGGGTGGGGGAGGGTGGATGGGGTGAGCGTGGGGAAGGGTGGTCGGGTTGTGGGATCCGCTTGCGTGGAAAAATTCCTAGCTGCGCTTTCCTACTCGCTGACGGGGATGGGGCGAGGGAGGGAAAAAACTGTGAAGAAGATGTTTTAATTTAACAATAACAAAAATGTACTCTAATGTAGACAGATAAATGTAACAAAATAACAGATAGTAACAGAATATACAGACAGATAAACAGACAAATAAACAAACAAATAAATAAGCAAATAAACAACAATCTAAGAGAGGAATGAAATTAAGAGGAAGTAATTAACAAAAGTAAACAAAGAAATAAGGAAGAAGAAGGTCAGTCACATACACCGTCTCTTCTACGTCGTCGTCGTCGTCGTCTTCGAAGTCGCCGAAACGCTTCGCTACACGAACACGAGTGTGTCACGTGGCTGCCGCCGTTTTCTTCTTTTGTTGGGGTGGGGGAGGGTGGATGGGGTGAGCGTGGGGAAGGGTGGTCGGGTTGTGGGATCCGCTTGCGTGGAAAAATTCCTAGCTGCGCTTTCCTACTCGCTGACGGGGATGGGGCGAGGGAGGGAAAAAACTGTGAAGAAGATGTTTTAATTTAACAATAACAAAAATGTACTCTAATGTAGACAGATAAATGTAACAAAATAACAGATAGTAACAGAATATACAGACAGATAAACAGACAAATAAACAAACAAATAAATAAGCAAATAAACAACAATCTAAGAGAGGAATGAAATTAAGAGGAAGTAATTAACAAAAGTAAACAAAGAAATAAGGAAGAAGAAGGTCAGTCACATACACCGTCTCTTCTACGTCGTCGTCGTCGTCGTCTTCGAAGTCGCCGAAACGCTTCGCTACACGAACACGAGTGTGTCACGTGGCTGCCGCCGTTTTCTTCTTTTGTTGGGGTGGGGGAGGGTGGATGGGGTGAGCGTGGGGAAGGGTGGTCGGGTTGTGGGATCCGCTTGCGTGGAAAAATTCCTAGCTGCGCTTTCCTACTCGCTGACGGGGATGGGGCGAGGGAGGGAAAAAACTGTGAAGAAGATGTTTTAATTTAACAATAACAAAAATGTACTCTAATGTAGACAGATAAATGTAACAAAATAACAGATAGTAACAGAATATACAGACAGATAAACAGACAAATAAACAAACAAATAAATAAGCAAATAAACAACAATCTAAGAGAGGAATGAAATTAAGAGGAAGTAATTAACAAAAGTAAACAAAGAAATAAGGAAGAAGAAGGTCAGTCACATACACCGTCTCTTCTACGTCGTCGTCGTCGTCGTCTTCGAAGTCGCCGAAACGCTTCGCTACACGAACACGAGTGTGTCACGTGGCTGCCGCCGTTTTCTTCTTTTGTTGGGGTGGGGGAGGGTGGATGGGGTGAGCGTGGGGAAGGGTGGTCGGGTTGTGGGATCCGCTTGCGTGGAAAAATTCCTAGCTGCGCTTTCCTACTCGCTGACGGGGATGGGGCGAGGGAGGGAAAAAACTGTGAAGAAGATGTTTTAATTTAACAATAACAAAAATGTACTCTAATGTAGACAGATAAATGTAACAAAATAACAGATAGTAACAGAATATACAGACAGATAAACAGACAAATAAACAAACAAATAAATAAGCAAATAAACAACAATCTAAGAGAGGAATGAAATTAAGAGGAAGTAATTAACAAAAGTAAACAAAGAAATAAGGAAGAAGAAGGTCAGTCACATACACCGTCTCTTCTACGTCGTCGTCGTCGTCGTCTTCGAAGTCGCCGAAACGCTTCGCTACACGAACACGAGTGTGTCACGTGGCTGCCGCCGTTTTCTTCTTTTGTTGGGGTGGGGGAGGGTGGATGGGGTGAGCGTGGGGAAGGGTGGTCGGGTTGTGGGATCCGCTTGCGTGGAAAAATTCCTAGCTGCGCTTTCCTACTCGCTGACGGGGATGGGGCGAGGGAGGGAAAAAACTGTGAAGAAGATGTTTTAATTTAACAATAACAAAAATGTACTCTAATGTAGACAGATAAATGTAACAAAATAACAGATAGTAACAGAATATACAGACAGATAAACAGACAAATAAACAAACAAATAAATAAGCAAATAAACAACAATCTAAGAGAGGAATGAAATTAAGAGGAAGTAATTAACAAAAGTAAACAAAGAAATAAGGAAGAAGAAGGTCAGTCACATACACCGTCTCTTCTACGTCGTCGTCGTCGTCGTCTTCGAAGTCGCCGAAACGCTTCGCTACACGAACACGAGTGTGTCACGTGGCTGCCGCCGTTTTCTTCTTTTGTTGGGGTGGGGGAGGGTGGATGGGGTGAGCGTGGGGAAGGGTGGTCGGGTTGTGGGATCCGCTTGCGTGGAAAAATTCCTAGCTGCGCTTTCCTACTCGCTGACGGGGATGGGGCGAGGGAGGGAAAAAACTGTGAAGAAGATGTTTTAATTTAACAATAACAAAAATGTACTCTAATGTAGACAGATAAATGTAACAAAATAACAGATAGTAACAGAATATACAGACAGATAAACAGACAAATAAACAAACAAATAAATAAGCAAATAAACAACAATCTAAGAGAGGAATGAAATTAAGAGGAAGTAATTAACAAAAGTAAACAAAGAAATAAGGAAGAAGAAGGTCAGTCACATACACCGTCTCTTCTACGTCGTCGTCGTCGTCGTCTTCGAAGTCGCCGAAACGCTTCGCTACACGAACACGAGTGTGTCACGTGGCTGCCGCCGTTTTCTTCTTTTGTTGGGGTGGGGGAGGGTGGATGGGGTGAGCGTGGGGAAGGGTGGTCGGGTTGTGGGATCCGCTTGCGTGGAAAAATTCCTAGCTGCGCTTTCCTACTCGCTGACGGGGATGGGGCGAGGGAGGGAAAAAACTGTGAAGAAGATGTTTTAATTTAACAATAACAAAAATGTACTCTAATGTAGACAGATAAATGTAACAAAATAACAGATAGTAACAGAATATACAGACAGATAAACAGACAAATAAACAAACAAATAAATAAGCAAATAAACAACAATCTAAGAGAGGAATGAAATTAAGAGGAAGTAATTAACAAAAGTAAACAAAGAAATAAGGAAGAAGAAGGTCAGTCACATACACCGTCTCTTCTACGTCGTCGTCGTCGTCGTCTTCGAAGTCGCCGAAACGCTTCGCTACACGAACACGAGTGTGTCACGTGGCTGCCGCCGTTTTCTTCTTTTGTTGGGGTGGGGGAGGGTGGATGGGGTGAGCGTGGGGAAGGGTGGTCGGGTTGTGGGATCCGCTTGCGTGGAAAAATTCCTAGCTGCGCTTTCCTACTCGCTGACGGGGATGGGGCGAGGGAGGGAAAAAACTGTGAAGAAGATGTTTTAATTTAACAATAACAAAAATGTACTCTAATGTAGACAGATAAATGTAACAAAATAACAGATAGTAACAGAATATACAGACAGATAAACAGACAAATAAACAAACAAATAAATAAGCAAATAAACAACAATCTAAGAGAGGAATGAAATTAAGAGGAAGTAATTAACAAAAGTAAACAAAGAAATAAGGAAGAAGAAGGTCAGTCACATACACCGTCTCTTCTACGTCGTCGTCGTCGTCGTCTTCGAAGTCGCCGAAACGCTTCGCTACACGAACACGAGTGTGTCACGTGGCTGCCGCCGTTTTCTTCTTTTGTTGGGGTGGGGGAGGGTGGATGGGGTGAGCGTGGGGAAGGGTGGTCGGGTTGTGGGATCCGCTTGCGTGGAAAAATTCCTAGCTGCGCTTTCCTACTCGCTGACGGGGATGGGGCGAGGGAGGGAAAAAACTGTGAAGAAGATGTTTTAATTTAACAATAACAAAAATGTACTCTAATGTAGACAGATAAATGTAACAAAATAACAGATAGTAACAGAATATACAGACAGATAAACAGACAAATAAACAAACAAATAAATAAGCAAATAAACAACAATCTAAGAGAGGAATGAAATTAAGAGGAAGTAATTAACAAAAGTAAACAAAGAAATAAGGAAGAAGAAGGTCAGTCACATACACCGTCTCTTCTACGTCGTCGTCGTCGTCGTCTTCGAAGTCGCCGAAACGCTTCGCTACACGAACACGAGTGTGTCACGTGGCTGCCGCCGTTTTCTTCTTTTGTTGGGGTGGGGGAGGGTGGATGGGGTGAGCGTGGGGAAGGGTGGTCGGGTTGTGGGATCCGCTTGCGTGGAAAAATTCCTAGCTGCGCTTTCCTACTCGCTGACGGGGATGGGGCGAGGGAGGGAAAAAACTGTGAAGAAGATGTTTTAATTTAACAATAACAAAAATGTACTCTAATGTAGACAGATAAATGTAACAAAATAACAGATAGTAACAGAATATACAGACAGATAAACAGACAAATAAACAAACAAATAAATAAGCAAATAAACAACAATCTAAGAGAGGAATGAAATTAAGAGGAAGTAATTAACAAAAGTAAACAAAGAAATAAGGAAGAAGAAGGTCAGTCACATACACCGTCTCTTCTACGTCGTCGTCGTCGTCGTCTTCGAAGTCGCCGAAACGCTTCGCTACACGAACACGAGTGTGTCACGTGGCTGCCGCCGTTTTCTTCTTTTGTTGGGGTGGGGGAGGGTGGATGGGGTGAGCGTGGGGAAGGGTGGTCGGGTTGTGGGATCCGCTTGCGTGGAAAAATTCCTAGCTGCGCTTTCCTACTCGCTGACGGGGATGGGGCGAGGGAGGGAAAAAACTGTGAAGAAGATGTTTTAATTTAACAATAACAAAAATGTACTCTAATGTAGACAGATAAATGTAACAAAATAACAGATAGTAACAGAATATACAGACAGATAAACAGACAAATAAACAA
This sequence comes from Flectonema sp. DT1601, assembly GCA_964019425.1. Lineage (NCBI taxonomy): Eukaryota > Euglenozoa > Diplonemea > Diplonemida > Diplonemidae > Flectonema > Flectonema sp. DT1601. The sequence continues at coordinate 1,079,740 of OZ025809.1, read as the reverse complement.
ACAAATAAATAAGCAAATAAACAACAATCTAAGAGAGGAATGAAATTAAGAGGAAGTAATTAACAAAAGTAAACAAAGAAATAAGGAAGAAGAAGGTCAGTCACATACACCGTCTCTTCTACGTCGTCGTCGTCGTCGTCTTCGAAGTCGCCGAAACGCTTCGCTACACGAACACGAGTGTGTCACGTGGCTGCCGCCGTTTTCTTCTTTTGTTGGGGTGGGGGAGGGTGGATGGGGTGAGCGTGGGGAAGGGTGGTCGGGTTGTGGGATCCGCTTGCGTGGAAAAATTCCTAGCTGCGCTTTCCTACTCGCTGACGGGGATGGGGCGAGGGAGGGAAAAAACTGTGAAGAAGATGTTTTAATTTAACAATAACAAAAATGTACTCTAATGTAGACAGATAAATGTAACAAAATAACAGATAGTAACAGAATATACAGACAGATAAACAGACAAATAAACAAACAAATAAATAAGCAAATAAACAACAATCTAAGAGAGGAATGAAATTAAGAGGAAGTAATTAACAAAAGTAAACAAAGAAATAAGGAAGAAGAAGGTCAGTCACATACACCGTCTCTTCTACGTCGTCGTCGTCGTCGTCTTCGAAGTCGCCGAAACGCTTCGCTACACGAACACGAGTGTGTCACGTGGCTGCCGCCGTTTTCTTCTTTTGTTGGGGTGGGGGAGGGTGGATGGGGTGAGCGTGGGGAAGGGTGGTCGGGTTGTGGGATCCGCTTGCGTGGAAAAATTCCTAGCTGCGCTTTCCTACTCGCTGACGGGGATGGGGCGAGGGAGGGAAAAAACAATAAAGTACAGAAACTGTAGCTTTAGAATCGTTGGTTTTTTTCGGGAAGATAAAATGGAAACTACTTTCTTTGTCCTTTCTCATTTTACAACAAATTTGTAAAATCTTTCTACTGACTCTGATCGTTGTCTCGACATACAGCGACAGGGAAAACCCGCGAGCTGGGGACGACAGTCTTCTTTAGCATTTAAGCATTTTTCGACTTGAAAAGACATGACCCTTCAATTTAATGAGTTCTCATGTTTCTGGGTTTGGGATGGGGAATGTGCACTTCTTTTCTTGATCCTTTGTTCTCATGGATCCCTTGTCTCCGTGCACAAAGAATAATTCGTCGTCTACCCAGCTTTACATTTGTCGCTGTACCAGTAAATAAAATGGGGCGAAAGAAGGGGGTGTGAGTCGTCCGTCCTTTGATCTCTGGGGTGTACGGACGTCAAGTTTTTTCGCTTGAAAGTTTTTCATCCTTTTCTTGGGTTGGGGGGCGGCCTTTGATTTTTATAATATGTGTGCGGCCTTTGGCTCCACTGGTCGGTGTTTCCTGGGGGGGGGTGAAAAGCATGTTTTGGTCCGAGTTTGCCTCGTTGACCGGGGTTTTTTTTTTTTTGGGGGGGTCTGGTTGCAGGTTGTGTCTCCTGCTTCGCGGGGGCTTTGGTCACGTTTCTAACCTCGCTCCCGCTCTTGTTCTCCCTCGTCCTCTACCATGTGCTTTGGGTTGGCTCTGGGGTCTTGGCTCTGTCTTTTCCTCGACTCTTGAGACCTCCTTCGTGGAGTCCCTAGCGCCTTCCCCCTTTCGACGAGAAGTCCAGGACCCTTCGCGTTGGATCCCCTTCTCTCTCCCTCATCTCTCCTTGGGTGCTTTTCTCACTCTGTGACGACGACCTTGTGACCAACTCTACTCCTGCCACACCTTGTCCGTCTCGCTCCGCCGGCTCCGGGCGTACGCCCGCGTCCGTGAACGAGGTCAGGGAGCCCGGGGGCCCGTGTGCGTACCCCATTGTGTCGGGTGAGTCTCCCTTACCTACCCGACGCAGTGTGGGTTTCCTGTTGTAACTCCGCGGCGCCTGTTCCCTCGTGGTGCCCTCCACTGGCTCCGGTTCCTTCTGCTTGCGTCTCTTCCTCTTCGCTTTCCTGCTCGGGTCTGGGGAGAGAACCTCTATCCTCTCCCTCTCTTCTCCCTTCCTGTACCTCCTCCTCGCCTGCCGTTCACCTGAGCTCGGGGTGGACTCTCCCATTTCCGCCTGCAACACCTGCGGACTTGGGTCCTCCTTTCCGGCCCCCTTTGCCCCCGTCTTTGCCTTCCGGCCTCTCGTGCGTCCCCTTCCCGTATTTGTCTTCGGCGACACACACTCCTCCCTCTCCTCCTCCATTCCCTTTCTGTACTTCGTCCTCCCTCTCGTGCTCGGTGTCGACACCGTGCCCGGCGATCTCTCTGCGTCTTCCCCGCTCCCGTCACTACCCACTGCGCGTGGTCCCATCTTCGCCCCCAAACTGGATCTCTCGGCCATTGGTTTTGTTTCGCCTGAGTTCACCAGCTTTGAAAGGGGCTCCGATTGGCCCTCCCGTCGTGTTTCCGCGTTCCCCCCTTCTGGGTGTAGTCCCAGCATCCAGGCCATCTGACCTGCGTTCCCCTCGGGCGCCGCTCCCTCTTCCCATTCCTGTTCATCGACCGTCATGGTCATTTGGGAGTCTGACGATCCCTCCTCCTCTGTGTCCGACTCTGCCACCTGGACCACGTCCTCTGACGTCTCCTCGACGTACTGGACTACTGACCCTTCCGTCACATTTTCTCCGTCGACTTCCATCTCCGACTGTGAGTCTTCCAGGTCCTCCAACCCCTCCACTCCGTCCATGCCGTCTGACGACGGTGGCTCTCCTGAGTGATGGGACGTCTCGTCCAGCTCGTCCCCCTTCTCGGCTTGCAGGTCCTCGGCCAGGTGATGGTTTTCGCCTGAGGTCTCTGCTGCCGACGGGTCTACTGACTGGTCCCTTTCGTCCGTCTGTTCTTCTGCTTCCATGTCCGACGTCCCTGGACTCCCCAAGGAGCCTCCCGACATGGAACCGTTCCCTTCGTCCTGCCCTGTCGCTGGGGAGGATGATCTATCGTCATCTCCCTCCGACCCTTCCGAGCTCAACTCCAGGACTCCCGCCTCTACCCTTTGCACGGCCCCCTTCGGGGTTGGGACCGGGCTCTGCTCGTCTCGGCCCTCTACCCTCGCGTCTTCTCCTTCCACCGACTCTCGGCCGCCTGACGATCCCGTCCCCTCTTCTGTGTACTGGGGTTCCAGACGCAGTTGTCTTCCCTCCCACCGCACCGTGAAGGGACCCGTCTGTGTCCCGTGTCCCAGGCAGTTCTTTGCCCCCTCTGTGAAAACCTTCATCACGGCTTCCGTCACTGAGGTCGAGCCCTCCTTCGCCGCTTTTTCAGCCTCCTCCGTCGCGTGTGTTCTCATCCTCTCTGGCATCTCCACCAGCGTCGTACGCCTCCCCATCAACTCCGCCTCCTCCAGCACCTCTCTCTGGTCCGTCGACCAGTGTGTCGTGCTTCCTCGCAGCAGCAGGGATGCCTCCGCTGGGACGAGGCCTCCACACGCCTTGGCCGCTACCAGCCCCACCAGGGCTGCGAAGTATCGCCCCCAGTGTGTGTTTCCCGCTGGCAGGCCAGCTGACCATGTGCCCAACACCTCGAAACGGTGTGTGTCCAACCAGCTCGCCGCCGCCCCCAGACGGCCCGTTACCGGGTCTTCCTCGCATGCGTACACCAAGGTGTACCTCGTCCCTACTTCGCCAACCACCTCCCCCAGCAGGTGGGTTCGGAGGTATCCCTCCGCCTCCCCCTTGCTTGCGAAACTCTTGTGTCTCGCCGCCGCGTAGCCTGACACCATCGAGTTCGCCTCGTTCCAGCATTGGAACAGGCCTACCGCCCTGCCCCTCGCCACTGCGTACCACTTACGTGGGCTGACTCCCTCCGTGGCCCGGGTCGGTTCCCTGGTCTCCGGCTGCCACCTCTCTACGAACCTGTCCGCCTCCTTCCTGGAGGAGAAACTCTGGTGTGTCGCATTCGGGCACCCTTCCGTCTGTGCCTTCGCCTCCTCCCACGATGCATACACTCCCGGTTTCCATCCCACCGCCACCGCATACAGCTTCTCCTCCTTCGACGGGGGGTCGGGGGATGGGGGCTCTTTTTCCTCGGGTTGTCCCACTTCCTGTGCTGGCTCGTCTCTCAGCCCTACTGCTTCCGCTCCTTGTGCTTCCGTCGTCTGCGCTTCCACCTGGGCTGGCGCTTCGGCTCGTGGTCTGTCTTCGCCTGATGCCGTCGACCCTCCTGGGAGCGACTGGGATTCATCCGGTTCCGCCGCCTTTCCCCTCAATTGGGACAGCCCCAGATTCATCTCCAGCTCGATCACCAAGTAGTCGAGCCCGTCCTCCGAGAGTTCCACCGGCTCGTCCCATGCCGCCGATTCCGCTTCCCAGAGGGCCAGGTTCTCCACCCCTCGTGAGCTTTCCGTCACCTGGTGTTCTATCACCGACGGGAGCGCTACCAACTTCAGCGCCTCCTGCTGCTCGGCTCCCCACCCCTGCTGCGGTGTGACCACCTCGATCTGTGTCTCACCCCCCAGCAGTTGCGATCTCTCCCTGATCGCGTTGAGCCCTAGCAGCGCTGCCACGTACTCCGCAGTCGCTTCGTCCCATGTCGGTAGGCAGCCCGACCACGTGAACCTCCTGTCGAGCGTTCCCATGTGTATCAGGCATGCTGCCGCCCCCAGCTTTTCCATCTCCGCGTTCCAGACGCTCGATACCAGTAAGAGCAGCTTGCGCTGCGTCTGCCCCCCTACTACTCGCGTCCGGAGGACACACTCCGCCTCTTCCCTGGACGTGTACCCCGCGGTGTCCTCCTCCGACGGCGGTGCCTCGCGTACCTCCATCCGGTCCTTGTTCGCCACCGGAATCCATCTCACCGGCACCCCGACGTCCTCTTGGGTCGATCCCTCCACCCTCGAGTAGACCACTACTACTGGTTTCGTCCCGTGGATCTCCTCTGTCGACACTTGGCTTATTGCCTTGTCGTCTTGCTTCTGCCAGCCTACTCCGTCCCACGTGTATGACACGTAATGCCCCGCGTTGTCACTCCCGAGGTGTGCGATCGCTCCCGTTTGCTGGTACGTCATCACCCTCTCCCCGACCTGCACCTGGAAGCGCTCTTCCCATCCCAAGGACCCTTGCGTGTCCTGCTTTTCTCTCTGGAAGATCAAGGAGCTTGGGAGCGAGGCGAAACTCTCTTCCAGCGTGGCCTCATTGCTGCCGCACAGCTTCTCGCAGGACCGCTCGACTCTCTCCTTCGTCGGCTGAAGCCTCACTTGCGGTGTACGGCCACACAGTGGGATCAGCGTCAACTCATCCGTCGATCCGGAGGCGTCCGCACATCCCGTGCAGACCAGCTGTTTCAGCTGTACTGCCGAGAACAACGGTTCGCACACCTCTTTCTTCTCCTCCAACAGGGCGTCTACTATGGACGTCAGGGTTCCTACTACCTCCCCCTGCCGCCTGTCTTGTAGCGGGTCGAACATCTCGGACAGCTTCTCCAGGCACTCTCCACTCCCTTTGACCACTCCACTCAGGAGGCCCGACATCCCCACTTCCTCCTTCCCCGTCAGCACTTGTGTCAGTGCCGTGCCCTTCAGCAGGCACTGTACGGACGCGTTGAGGTAGCAGGAGTTCCCGATGTTCGGCAAACCCCTCATCGTCGGGGGCGGTCCTGCCGACTGTCGCATTACTTCCGGCTGCTGGATCTCTTCCGTTTCCGCTCTCGGTCTTGGTTCTCTCTCTTGTGATGTCGGCTTCTCCGTCATCTCGGGCGGCGGTTTCGTCCTTGGCAATGGGTTCACTGAGTCCATCGCCACCGACGCCTCCCTCGCTCTCAGTGCTTCCGCCGTCGCCACTACCACCGATGTCGAGATCCTCCTCGCCATCTCCCCCGCGATCTCCCGGTGTGGCACCGTCGAGTTCGTTGCGCAGATCTGCACCAACTTCTTCAGGGTCCCCACTGCTTCCCGTCCCATCCCTCCGTACGCTTCCAGCGCAATTGTCGAGAAATTAATCCCGTGTTTCGTGCACTGCTCCGCGTACTTGTTCCCTTTCAGGGACTCTGCTTCTCTCGCGGCTTGCCCCGGGGTTTTATACAATTTAATTTTCCCCGGGTTTACCACTGTGATGTCGAAGGCTCTGCCTCTCCCCTCCCTCAGCCCCTCTTGGCAGTACCAGTCCCCCGGTCTCTGCTTGTTGGGTCCCAGTAGGTGGCTGGGTTCTCTCAGCAGCGGCAATCCCGCCTGCTTAAAGATGGAGATGAACTCCTCCTTCACCCTCTCGTGTCGCTGGTGCACGTGGCCGTTTTTGATACAGATTGAGGCATGGTATCCCTGCCTATCCTGTGGGCCTGAGCATATCCTGCATACTGCCCCTTCCGCGAACAGCGCTGCGCCCAATCGCATCCCACATGCGATCCTGAACGTCTCTGGGTCCATCGCGCACTCTTCATCTGCTTGTTGCAGCCATGCGCTCGCCTTATCCATGCGCAGGGAGAGCAGCCTCCCTTTATCGCGCGGGTCATTCGCCCCCGCCAGCAGGCAGTCTCTCTTGACCTGGTCCAGTTTCGCCGAGGACAGCCTCTGGGGGTTCGGCCCCGGCCCGTCTTCTTCTATCCTTAGCTCCTCCGGGAGGGCGAGGTTCAACCCCTTCTTCAGTGCTGGCATCAGCACCCCCTTGAACCCCTCCCACAGTGACTTGCTCACCCCTTGGACTAATTCCAGGGATCCCAATAGTGCTGCTCCCCTGTGCTCTGCACATGACCGCAGCCCCAATCCCCCCATCCGGGTCGGCAGTTGTGCTTGCATCCACTTTGGCCCCTCCAGTGTCAGGCCCAACACTCGGCTCGCCGTGGACCTCATCAGCTCGTCCACCTTCCGCATCGAGGTGTCCATTTTCCCATGCGTGCAGCATCGCATCAGGTGGGTCACCTTGCAGAAGCCCATGCATTGCCTTAGGAGCACCATGGCCACCTGCCGGTCCTGCAGGTCTGCTAGCAGCTCCGCTTTCTTCTCCAGCTGCGCCACCTTCCTGTCGACGAACTCCTGGCAGTGTTCCTCCGTCCCGAACGGTGCCCCCAGGAAGTCCCCGTTGTACAGTGGGGGTCTCATCCCTTCCAACCCCCACCCCAAGGGCAGGGTGTTCTGGGCTGAGTCGAGCACGTGCGTCTGGCACTTGTCCGGCCTCAGCGTCAGCCCCAGCTCCGCCGTCTCCTTCTGCAGGATTTGGAGGGCCTTGTCTACCTGTTCCAGGGTGCCCGCCACCAGCCCATCGTCCAGGTAGAAGCACGCCAACTCCGGCTTCGCCTCCAACACCTTCTGCAGCGCCGGCTTGATTGCCAGCGAGAACAGCAAGGGACCCAACGGGTCCCCCTGCTGAGCGCCCTCCTCCGAGCTCAGCCTCTCGTCCCCAAACAGCAACCACGTCGGCGCTCCGTAACACCAGCTGACCCAGCTCTCCAGCAGGGTATCCCTCGTCGAATCCAGGAACGCCCCCCTCTTCACGCAGTTGAAGGCGTTCGAGAAGTCTATCTTCACGAACACTTTCTGTGACGAGAGCGCGTGCTCCGCGCGGAACTCATGCAGGGTGTGCACCGCCGCCTCCACTCCCCCCGACACCGCTACTCCCAGCTGTCTCACTTCTAGCAACGAGCTCCTCGCCTGGGACCTATATGCCCCGCACAGGATCTTCGCCACCAGCCGCCTCCATGTTTCCCCCACCGCGACTGGCCGGTGCTCCCCCGGCTTCCCTTCTTTCTCCAGCGCCGTCAGGTTCGCCCCCGCCAGCAGCGGCGCTACTTCCCGCGGCGCCCTCCCGTTCGCCAGAATCCTCACCACCTCCGTGATCGAGGCTACCAGCCCCGGCACCTCACCCCGCTCCACCACGTCCTTCAGGTGTTGCGGCGCGAGGCCCGAAGGCCCTCCACTCGACCCCCTGTGGAAGGAGCGTAGGCATGCTAGCAGCTCCACCTCTGCTATCTGCACCTCCTGCCCTGCCGTGGCCGATGGGGGTCCGCTCGCCCTCGGGTGTAGGGTGCGCATCTGCTCCAGCACCTTCTCGGTTCGTTCTGCTGGCGGCGGCGCGTCTAGGGCCGAGATCGCCTGTGACAGGCAACCCTCCCTCGCTAGCGACGTGGCCCTGTCGTTCCTTCCTTTTTGCCCCGCCTCTTTCACTGCTGGCCTTCCCGTCGCCTTGCGGGGGGCCGCCGCTTTCCACAGTCCCTCAAATTCCCCCCGAATCCATGCTTGCAGGTCGTCGACCGCCCCTGTCAGATCGCTGGTCGACAACCTCCTACCCCCCCTCCGTATCCTCCGCAGTGTACATGTCGGGAGCATCAAGAGCAGCTTCCATGCCCACTCATCGTTCCGCTCCACGACTAGGTCGAGCGACAGCTTGAGTGCTCGCCCCAGATGATGCAACAGGGACACCGGCAGCTTCTTCGCTATCGGCCTCCTCCTGCTGGCTATTTCCTCCAAAGAGGGGAAGCTCTGGCTCTCCAGCACCCGCTTCCGGAACGCCGTGTACACGTCCCCCAGTTGGACCTTCTGCAGTTTCTCACTGCACCCCGGATGCATCGGCTGGTCCTGCCCGATGATCCCACAGCACACCGGACATTCCCGGAGGCCTAGCCTCGCCAACTGTCCATGCGTCAGCGGGTTGCCACTGAATGCGTGCTCGTCCACGTGTCTTAGGAGCTCCGCCCACTCCTCGAAGCCTCCCTTGTGTTTCGGGCACTCCGCTTGGGGGCACTCGTGCCGCTGGGCCTGTCGGGAGGCTGTCTGCAGCACTGCCGGCTCGCCTCCTGCTGCTTGCGACAGCGGGCCTGGCGACACTAACTCCAACCTCCGGGCGCTCTGTAGCAGCCGCGCGACGCAGTCCTCGGATGCCTCCACTGGGTCGTAGTGGCACCCGTTTTGCAGGGTCAAGACCAGCGTCCGCTTCGGGTCCGATGGCCCTTCCACCACCAGCGTTTCCGTCCTCACCACGACGACGAAGCGGCACTGTAGGTCCTCTGCCATGACCTGTAGGGCCAATGCATCGCCCCAGCATCCATCCTCTTCCAACGCCCTCGCATATACTCCGAATGCGTCCGCGTCCTGGAAGAAGACCTCGAACCTTTCCCTGTTCTTGGTCAGGTATCCTGCCGTTCTCCTGCGGAGCTCTCCATGTCTGTCCTTCCACCCCTCTGGCGTCTCTAGGAGTTGGCACACACTCCTGAACAGGCAATTCCCATCCCCAATCACCCGGAATACTTTTGCTCCCTCGCACTTCAGGCTTGCCAGTTCCGGCGTGGGTCCCGTCGCTACCCCCAGCCGTCCCTTGAGGTCCAACATCTCCCGACACCTCACTGTCTGGTGCACCAATCCGGTACTCAGCTCCCCGCAGGTTTTTTTTCCCCATTTCTTTTTAACCCCTGAGTAGTATAGTAAGCTCGTTCGCAGTGTTCCCTGGGCACGCATTGGTTCTTTTCTTTTGCTCACCCTTTTTTTTTTTTTTTTTTTTTTTTTTTTCCCTTTCACTTTTTTTCACATGTTCCTTCTTCCTAGTCGTCGTCTTCTTCGTTACCTGAGCATGACCGTGTTAGGCTCCCTGTTCCTACTCTCCTCTTGTTTCCAAACACTTGCTTCCGCAGCCTACCTCTATTACTCCGCCGTCTCACCAGCTCTCTCGCAAAGTTCCCTAATGTCTTCGAACCCGACGACGACGCGTCTGTACTACTCAGATACAGAAGATCCCGGTCAGCTCCAGCCGGTCCCTTCCGCGCCTTGTCATGGGCTCTCCTTCTCTTCGTCTTCGTCTTTTTCGCCTCCTTGGCGAGTTTGGCTTTCAGCGCGGCCAGATCACAGCATTGGTCGAAGTCGCATTTGCTACAGTTTACCATCAACGTACCCTTCAGTCTCTTCCTGCGGCATCTGTTGCACCACCCATTACTAGCCAAGGGTCTCCTCCTAAAGTTCCTCGGGAGCCATCTGTCTCCACACAGACACTTTCCCAGCTCAGGTGGATCTTCCGACGGTGCCGAGCATGTTGAGGTGTCATCATCGCCCGAATTCGTCACATCTGTGTCCATGCATGTCATTTCGGAGTCTGATGTCTCCGACGACACAGCTCGCTGCAGCCGCATGCCGTCCCCTGCGTGATCCTTCGCCGTCTGTTCATCCAACACGGTTCGAGGGGAACTCCCTTCCTCCAGCAGCACCGGTGTCGCATCATCGCACCCAGTCTTGGTTGCAAGCTTCGAGTCTTCCAGCAGATTGTTTTCCTGTTGGGCGCTTTCTGACTCTTGTGGCTCGGTTCCTTCGGCTGGCTTCTTTACTACATTAACCTCCTCCTCCTGCCGCTCCCTCTCAGCACGTGCCTCCGCCGTCGCTGTTCCCTTCTCAAATTCTGCCTGCAGGAGCTCATAGTCAGGCAGCACAGGTATCGCCTCTCCGTCAGCGAGTCGGGTCACGGTCTCTTGCTTCGAATCTTCGTGCACTTTGATTTCCTGTTGTGTGCTCTCTGATTCTTGTTGCTCGATCCCACCGGCCGACGCTGTCTCCTCCGCGTTCGACTCCGTCGGCGGTTTGTCCCGTCCCGGTTGCGAGTCAGCCCCTGTTGGTGTCTCTGCCTGTTCGGGCCCTGTGCGATGTTCGCAGTCCGGTGTCACACGTCCGCTACCCGGCTTGGGGTCCTCCTGCAGTCTGTTTTGCTGTTGGGCATTGTCCGACCCTTGTTGCCTGGTTTCCTTGGCCTCCGCTAGGGGTGGCCCATCTGATGCAATGTGCGATGAAGGAGCTCCAGCTGGGCCGTCCATCGAGTCCCTCCGCGGGTCACTCGACTTTGTCTTCTTCAGGTCTGATGGCGAGCGTCCTCCCAATCTCCGCTTGGTCGGCCCCTGTGTTATCGCCAGTGGGCGTGTCCTTACCGCCTCCGCTACCCGGCCTCGCCGGTCGCCTAACGCGGGTCGTGGGATCATCTCTACCATGGGGAAAGACACCATTGGCTTCCTCTCTGGGATTCCTTCGGGGACTCCGTAGCACCACTCGTACGCGCTATGCCTCACCTCTCTCGGTAGATCGGCGATCTTCAGGGAGATCCCCGCCCCACTCGCCTTCTGGACCATGCCCCTCACCTGTGTCCATTCCCCCTCTTCCCAGCCCCCCAAAAGCCCGTACGCCTGGACGTCGCCCAGCTTGCCGAGGACTCCACAGCTCGACAAGATATCACGCACTGCCCTCATGAGGACGAGCATCGCTGGGTCCCCCGCTCCCTCCAAGCGGTTGAAACTCCATTGTTTCAGCATCGCACCACCTCCGCTCTCCAGCAAGTATGCTCTATTCATCCCCGCGAAAAAGAGGTACGCCACGGAGCACGGTCCCCGCAGCCTCTGGGACTGCGAGTGTTCCACGCGTTTTGCTACCCCTCCAGGAAACGAGTGTACCTGTAACGAGGCCTCGCTCCACGTCGCGTAGCATCCCGGTCGCCTCCCTCGCGACACCACGTACCACTCCATGCTCTGGGCCAGTCCAGGTAGGGTTGCCTGCCGGTGTCCCGGGTCCGTTCCCCGTATGAACGCATCCGCCTCCACCATGGTGTTGAACCCTTTGAACACCGCACAGCGCAACCCCGTCACCAGCGGATTTTAGTATTTTCATCATTATCAATCATCTCCTGGTTGGGTAACTGCACATCACCTTCGGTGTTGTCGCAGTGTCTCTTCCAACACTCCTGTCTCCTTCTTCTCCTATTCTCCTTATAAATTTCTCTTGAGGGCAGGCCTTCGGGCTGTTCAAGTGGTCTTTGACCACCGCTCTAGTTATATGCTCGATTCTTTGTTTTCCTTATCGATGGTAGGAATGGTAACCGAATTAGCTTCGTGTGTCCAATTTCAAGGACGCGTGACCATTTATTTTTCCGTTGCCGCTCTTCTTACGTCCTCAGGCGGAGCCTACCTATGTTTCCCGTGTTTTCCAATTTGTCAGACTTAAACCAAAAGAAAGTATAAAAGAAAGACAAAACAAAGAAGTTTTTTTTTTTTTTTGTGTGCACCACGACCCGTGAGTCTGTGATGCTGATTGCGCTGTTAGGCGCGGTTGTTCTTTTTCTTTCTTTCTTTCTTACTTTCTTTGTTTTGGGGGTTGGGGGTGGGAATCCCGTAGGCTTCGTATCTCCTTTCTTTGTTTTGATAACTTAAAACTAATACTACAGAATAAATTGTCCACTTGGACGACTTCAGATGTGTTGCAATGATGCCTTCAATGTTGATATTCGAAATGTCGATGTTTTAATAATACTACCGTCCTAATAGTTGTGCCAGTCTGTCTAAGGTTGTGACAAAACCAGTCATCTGCTGTTGATTCGCAGGTAAGTAGCAGTCCTCCAGTTGGCATGCTTCCTCTCCCTTGTCATTCATCATGGGACTGATGTATTTTTCCCTCAAGGTTTCTATACACCAATGTTCGCATATAAATAATACATGATGTGCTGTCGCCTTTCCAAGTTTACAGAAAAAGCACAGCTCGTTCAGTCCTTTGATTATCAGAGATCTGCAATGTCCCACTCTAAAGCGTGACATCAGTACTTCCTCTGGTCGTGTTAGAGCTTCGATGTACGGAGGGTGTCTTACCTCTCCCGGTCCGATCCAGTTCTCCCGTTTTCTCCGCTTGTGAAACGTCATCAATGTTCCCATGTCAAGTTGAGTGGGCAGTTGTTTAATAATAACATCTTCGTGAGGTGGATCTTCCTTCAGGCCTGCAGCGAATTTCGCCAGTTGGTCCGCTACTTCGTTGTACCGCACGTTTCTGTGTGCCGGTACATACTGCATGTTGACTTGGATTCCCTTCTTCTCCAGTTTCATTGCCAACTTCCAGATCTTTTTGTTCATTGGGGACCTTTGTTTATATGGCCCTTGTTCCAATGCCTGCATGACTGACATCGAATCAGTCAACAGGTGCGTCGTTGTTGTTAGAGATTCATGTTCATCCTCCGCCACCTGAACTAAATTTTCCAACGCCATTTTTACTGCAATCTGCTCGGTCCTATAAGAGGAACCCGCTACTGGTATTTTATATCCAAGTAGACGCATCTTGCTTCCGTTAACCATGACCACAGCGGCAGCCGAGTCTGTCATGTAAGTGTTGGGTTTGTGTCTTATCGACCCGTCAGTGTAGACTTTCATCTCGTGAGCTGGTAATTCAGTTTCTCGCTGTTCAGCCTCTTCCTTGTTGCGTGAATATGTGAATTTCATCGCATTAGTACTTTTCCATGGAGGGACAGTGTAGTGTTCTGGGTTCACTTCCAGGTTGGTAATGCTCCGGTAGTTGTCAAGGCCAGGGACACCAGAGACATAGTCTATCCAGACATTCCATCCCCATTTCGATTTTTGAAATAATTCTGAACTCCCTGTTCTCGTCAGCTTGCGAGTCGGTAGGAACGGACTCAATTTGAAACGTTCATAAGTTCTACACATCTTATACTGGATGTGTTCCTTTAGTCTTGGCGTATCGGCTTCTTTGTAAAGTCTCTGTAGTTTGGTGCTCCGCAGACATCCAGTTACCAGCCTCACTGCCCTGTTTACCAGTAATTCCAGTTGTTCGAAGCACTCTTTTGGTAGCATCCAAGCAAAGCTTTCAACACCATAAAGCACCCTTGCTAACACCACCGTCACCAGTATACTGATGAGTGTCCTCTTTCTGCAGCCTATCCTGGTGAGTCGAACCAACAAGCCTAGACCCTTGGAAGCAGCCGTCATCATCTTTTGAATTTGCGACTTAAAGGTTAACTTCTCGTCATAATGTACGCCTAGATACCGCACGGTATTCGTCTTGTGAACTTTTCGTCCAACCGCATAGGCAAATCCGTGTAATCCGGGTCCCACTCTTTCCAGCATCTTATCTATTTCTGCCTTGTTGTGGACTTTCTTCAGTTGTGGGAAGCTGGCACTCATCTTCATTGTTTTCAGTACCGCCGGTTTGTTCGGTAGCTTGACTTTGATCTTATGTTTTGGAACGACATACAGGTGAGTGATGGCGAATTCTTCTTTTGAAGCTACAGTTGTTGAGTTATCATCCTTCACAAGGTTACTCATTTGTTCTGCCGTGGCCACCACATATTTAAATGTGTGTTCTTCAGAGTATACTACTACTGGGGACTTGTCATGTGTTCCACTTGGCCTCACGTGAATGTATTCCGTCTTGCCAGGGTTCTTATTGATTTTGATGTGTGAGTCAAGTGCCCACCTTTCAAATATTTTGACTGCGTTGTTAACCTTGTTTTCTAAACAGCTGACAGTGCCCGCGGTTATTACTATTCCAACATCATCTGCAAAGACAGTCGGTTCGTACATCTCTAGTTTATCTATCAAATCATTTATGAAGATAGAGAATAACTGGGGTCCCAGCACGCTTCCTTGTGGTACTCCTACTCGAATGTTCCGGAATGCTCCCTTCACTCCATTCACCCTTGTTGAAATCCTCCTACTAGTCAAGTAGTTTTGAACCCACCGTAGATATTTCGTTGGTAGTCCTATTTTGGACATCTTATTTAGAAGAGTTACCGGTTGAACTGCATCAAAGGCTTTTTGTAGGTCGAAGGTGATTAATATCGCTTCTTCTCCCATTGCCTTGGCACTTTTGAGTTTGTCTGTAACTATACAGAGATTTTCAATGGAATCCCGTCCTCGTTTGTAGGCTGCTTGCCTCGGATTCATTCTGTCTTTCAACAGGTGGTGCATCCGTTCTACGACCATTCTTTCAAAGAGTTTCGAGACGGTCGAGGTTAGTGCTATCGGTCTGTACGATAGGACTTGTTTCTTGTCTTTATCAGGTTTCAGTATGGGTATTACCATTCCACTTTTCCAGCACCTGGGTACTGCTGATCGTTGCCATGAGAGGTTGAATAGTCTTAGTAGTTGCTCGAGGAAAGCTTTTGGAAGTTGTTTTAACATCGAGTTCCAGATGTGGTCAGGTCCAGGTGCCTTCTTCTCCTTTGTTTTTGAAATTTGTCGTTCCAGTTCAGGCATTCCAAATTCCACCGAGTTGTCATCAGGTATTCCTTGTAAGGTTGTTTCACCGTCTTCGAATTTGAATTGGTCTGCGTATGTTTTGGTGAAGACATCTGCCATCTCCCGCGAGTCGGTTAATTCCTTCTCACCGTCGACAATCTTAGTAATTGAATGGTCCATCATTCTACCTTCCAGTTGTTTAACTTTTCTAAAGGCCCATCGGTAGTCCATTCCAGTCATGTCGCACTCAATGATCTTCTGTTTGATCATGTTGATACCTCTTTCAATTGCTTCTGAGTCTGTCTTATCAGGGTCAGTCTCTGCCATTAAATCTTCCAATTCTGAATCCCTCACAGCGAAGGTACTACTTGACTTTTTGTTGTAGCCTGGGATGGCCCTACTCGCTGCTCTCAGAATCTCGTTGTTGATCCTATTAGCAAGTTTCTGCACATTCTTAATTCTTTCTAATTTGGGCGCTGCCCTTTCCAACAATATTTTATAATAATTCCAATCGGCACAATGCCACTTCCATTTCCATGTCCCAGAACTCTCTTTTGAATATTCATCTGTTTTGATATCTTCGATTGTCAGTTTGAGTGGCAGGTGATCGCTGCCCCATCCCTTCATGAGTTCGATTTGTGCATCTATTGAAATATCTAATGCAATTACATCCGGAGAAGCTGAGCTTTGTGGTCTTGTGTGTTGTTGAGGTTTATTTAGAATTTTAATTGTTGCTTCTAGTGACCAATCGTAGAAGCTGTTACCAGTGGTGTTCGTATTACCATTTGACCAAGTTGAATGGTGTCCATTAATGTCACCCGCAATCAATGTGCCGGGCTCTGTTTTGAACTTCCAGGTTGTTGCCTTGATTTCAGGCGGGTGGTAAACATTGTGAATTGTCAATGGCGGATTAGATTGAAGTACTACTGTTAATATCTCAGTTTGGTCATGTGAGATGTCGGGGTGTTTTAATATTAACTTATTTAAATCATTTCTGACCAGAGTGACGAGTCCTCGATGACCTGACTTGATGGTGCTGTCTCTCCTGTGGATTGAATATCCTTCAATAGCGAAGTGTTTTTCTTTTGATAACCACGTTTCCTGCAGTAGTACTACTTCAGGCTTTTCTTCTTTCAGTGCCCAGTTCAATCGAAAGTAATTTTCTGGTTTCAGAACTGAGCGAATGTTATTTGACCAAATCACAATCATGATTGGCCAGTGTTGTTCCTGTTGGTCGCACTTGTAGTAATCTTGTTCATACCAAGATTGTTCTCAATCCTCTTGACAGCTTCTATTAGCGAAGTGATGGCTGTTGCCATGTTGTTGTTGGCTGCTTCGTTCTTTTTCGTAGTTTGCACCAGGGTTTCTACAATCCCGGTTATCTGTGCCATGCCTTCATCAAGTCGAACTTGCATGTCCTTCACTTCTTTCTGAAGACGTTCGATTGTCTCGTTCGTTTTCTCTCTCAGGCTGTTCACGTTGTTTTCTACAACCTGAACTTCGGCCGTTGGTTTCTTCGTTGTCGGGAGTGACCTCTTGACCGCGGCTGCGTACGATGTTCTAGCCTCACGGTACTTAACTACAACGGGTTTCGCTGTTTCCTTCGCCTTCACTTCTGTTTCTAACTTTTCAATGAGGATGACAATATCTCCACACTGTACAAACCTTGATTCTGGTTTCTTGTCCAGTGCGATGATAAAGTCACCTCTATCCATCCTTATGAACTTTGACTTCAGTCCTATCTCCAATAGGATATTCCGAAGTCTGTTACCCCAGCTGTAAGGTGCTCCACTGAGACGGTGAAGCCCTTCGCCAAACACTGTGGATGCATATTTACCAGCACCCTTTCTTACTTTATCAACATCCTTTTGATAAACCACCCTCAATCCAATCTTGCCATGTATGATGGTGAGTCCATGGCAGAGGTCATGTTGGGCTTTAAGTATGCCAACTGCCTCTTCGTTTGTTGTCTTGCGGTCCAGCCACACTGTGGTGTACTGAGTGGGTGTCTGTCCCGCCACTGATTTAATCCGGAAATAAACATTTCCTATTCCGGAGTTTCTTAAAAGTGCGACAGCTGCTTCCACATCGTTTGGGAGAACAGTGAGTTCTACGAAGTCTTTGCCAACGTATCTGTAGGAGCGTTGATCGACTCTTCCGTGTTGTGCCACAACAGCTTTGACAATTGCTGTTACAGCTGCCGGGTTTTGGACCTGTGACTTGGTCAACTCTTTAGTTGTTATCCACGCAATTAATTCGTGGGTCACCGGTGCGTTGATCTTCTTGGCGATCGTTAGAGTTGGCCGGTGGATCGTGCCAGACAGAGCAACGAACCACCAGCTTCTTATTTTTAATTGCCCATCGAATTGGACAGGTGTCTGTATCTGACTGCAGTCAGTTGCGTGTTGTAGGGCACGTTTTGGAGGTGGTCGTGTGAACACTATCGTCAGTTGCTTCGTTTTACTGGCCTTTTCGAAGTAGTCTTCGTCCAGGCTTCTTGCTTGTTGAGATAATGCAAGTATAATGCCGTTGGTCTTGCTGTTGAGGGTCTCAGTTGGCTGGAGTATTTTGCATTTAAAATGCTCCTTGTTTAGCTTCGGTGGTGGTCCATTCATAATCACCGTCGATCTTCTTTGTGCCTCTTTGATTTGAGGGCTTGATTGGGGTGCCTCATTTGACGGAGGGCTTTGATCTGCTTTTAAAAATTTACTTCCATGTGCCTCGATATTTTGAGGGCTTATTTGAATTGCCTCTTTGTTTTGAGGGCTTGTCTTTGTTTGAGTTGCCTCCTTGTTTTGAGGGCTTGCTTGAAATGCTGCGGGAGGTCCTACTGCGGTCACCTCTACTGCGATTCCTTCCGGTACTTCTGGAGAGTCCATCTCCATTTCTTCCTCTGATACTTCTGGTGATTCTCCCATCACCACGTCCTCGTCTTCTTGCTGTTGGGTCTCTTCTTCTTCCCGGATCTCATTTCTGGCTTGTTCCCTCATCATCTTCGCCTCTTTCCTTTCTCTTTCTCTCCTTTCTGCAGCCCTTCTATCTTGCGGACGCATTGCTTTCTTTCCAGCCATTTTAATTTTTTTTTAATTCCAATAAAGTACAGAAACTGTAGCTTTAGAATCGTTGGTAGTGAAAAGAACAAAAACAAAGAGTCTGGAAGCACAGACGAGTGTAACCAAAAAAAAAAGAAAAGGAATATCTCCTCGGTAGTATAGAGGTCAGTATTTCCGCCTGTCACGCGGAAGACCCGGGTTCAATTCCCGGCCGGGGAAATTTTCATTTTTATACATCTGGAATGAGAAAAAGGATTATCAACAGCGAAAAGATTCAAATACATAACAGAGATACAGTTAAAAGACACTTCGTCTTTCATGGAACAGGAAACAATTCATCAGCTTCTTCATAACAGGCATCGATCGGGGCATTTCTAATTATGGGCTCAGAAAACAGGTTTCTTGGGACAAATTCAGGATTAGAGAGTGGTATGTAGCCCAACTGATTACATTCATAGCCAAAGTAGTAACCATCCCTCAAGCCATTGTATGCAGTACTTGGTATGAATCCAGGTGTGGGCGTTGGGATTGCGGCTGGGTCCTCGGGGTGTTTTAGCCAGCCGGTCTGCGTTCCTTTTGTCAGGGACCGTGACCGCTTCACTTTTGGAGAAGGAAACTTGCGAGCTGCAATCCTTCGCTTTGTCACATTATTTATTTCATTCCAGGGAGCCTGTCCAGATGGCACCCAGGCATCCTTCTTTGGAGCTCCTGCTATAATTACCTGGTCCATCGTAATTTTGGAATCCCTGGGAGAATTGCTTAGCTGGCGTGCAGGAGTTGATAAAGGTGAAATTGATGACTTTCTTCCCTCTGATGGAACACTCAGTCCTCTGCTGTTTTCAGCACTGTGCTTTAAATGATCTTCAGGTGCATTTAAACTTGCTGGTGGAGGAGATGCAGGAGGAAGTTTCGTTTTTGGCCTGTTAATAGGGACTTTGATTCCAAAGCATCCAATCCCCCGCTCATCAACTAACAAGTCAACAGTTACTCGATGTACAGGTGACATTGACCTTCTTGAACTAACATTTCGAACTGTTCCAACAACCGGCCTTCCCTTTGATGTCTCTTCAACAAAAGTACTTTTTTCATTCGACCTTGCTTTTCTCACACTCGGTTTCACTGGCATTTTTACAAGAGGGACACTGCTGTCATAGTTTGATGCTTCCATTTCCTTGGATCCAATATCTGTTTTTAATGATTGAGATGCTGAACCTTCCGCACCCGCCTTTTTCTTGCTTCCAAGTTCTGCATTTCCGCTCTTTTTGCTCGAGTCAGGAGTGGCACTTCTCTTTTGGCTTCTCTTGTCAGTGCTATTCAAGTCTTGATTTGTCTTTTTGCCTTCTGCAGGTACAGAACCATCAATTTTATTGTCCTTCTTTATTTTTGCATCGACTGTTGTGATTGAAGTCTCAATTTTGGTTTCCCTTTGTTTGTCAGGAAAATTGCCTGATTGCACCATCTTTCGCTGTCTAGTTGGATTGGGGGGTTGCTTAAAATTCTTACCCCCTTTCATAAGCTTTTGCTTTGACTCTGATGAGGGGTTTAAAGCGCCTGTTTTAGTGTAAGGTGGTGTAGGAGGGGTTTTCAACTCATTTGCCACAGGTATGCCGCTTGAAGTCTTGTGAACTGCAACAATTGGTATTCTAAACGCCGATGATTTCGAATCATCCATATTTTCAATCAACTGCAAATACACCCGCGGAGGCTTGCTACCTATCACCCTATTTAATGGTTCAGCACATTTTTTGTTGTCAAGAGTTAATACTTTGTTTTCTATTTGTAAGCAAAGCTGCTCACTTGGTACCTTGTGGGATGCAGCAAGCTTGCGGATCACATCTCCTGCCGAAACTTTCGACAAACTCAAATCCCTCAGCGTGTGAAGCCCCTGTTGGTTTGGGATTTTCGATTCAACCTGAAGGGTCACACCCACTGTTTTGGCCATTTAGTGGATTCACTTTGAACTCATATTGCAACTGAGAAGATAAAATAAAAGACCAGCAACAAATAATATTCTGCAACGATGCACAGGTTCTCAAAACATAGTAACCGAGTTTGGAACGTTCGATTACATAGAACTGAAGTAGCTTCAATTTTATTGAAGGCAACAAGGAGGAACTTGGCTAAGTGACTCCGGATTGGGCGGTGGCTTCGCAGGACAGGTGACAACGACACAGTGTCCACCCGACCCGACGTAATTTCCGCACGTTGGACAGCTAGCTGCACGAGAAGCTTGACAGACAGGACAGCAAACTGTAGCCGGCAGGACGAAATTAAGATTCAGTGTAACACACTTCTGAGACTCAGCAATAATTTCATCTACTGATGTAATGATCGCACTATTGCATGTCTTCAGCCTCCATGAAATAAGCCCTCGCAGACCGCTTTTTTCAGCGGGCGAGTCAGGACGGACATCTTTCACTTCCATTGCATATCCCCAAACTACGCCCATTTTAGATGACAGTTCAGCTTTTTCTAGTGTAACATCCATTACTTGTTGTTTGTGTATACCAAGCCCAGGACAACAGCGGCATTTCCAATAAATATCAAAGTCACATGCCACTTCCACTTCGTCATCTTCAAGTATTCCAAGCTGCCCGACTGTCTTGTTCTCAGCAATTTCAACTCCATTGTGTTTTACTGTCACCCCAGCATACCCTCCCAGCTGCTGTTTCAACTCCCGAATCGAGTCTTCTAATTCAACGCTAACGGAATTTGTTGATCCATCTGAGAATCGAATGTTTATTTTCATCCTGCTAAAGTTAGTTAAGTAATTCAAAACCAATAAAAGTAGAAAGTGAAACTGCAAGTTGCCGTGCTTTCCCAACGGAACAGAATGAATTCTATTAATACATGATCTGTATTAAATCCAACCAATATTCGTGTGATAATGGCAATCTTATTTCATACTTTACAACGCTCATCAGGACGAGGAAAGATAAAGCAGGATAGGAACTAGGACATCAAAATTAGTAACCGTCCGCAGGCGACTGGCAACATAATGAAGAGGGAGGGGACAATAAACATTTTTTGACCATACAGCAAGTATCACTACAAAAAAAAAGTTAATAATTTAACTTGAATTGAATTACTAACACTGCATCGCGTTAGTCTAAATCTGCTGCGAAAGACTGCCAGCTGACAAATAGTACTGGCAACGGATACTACGACTAATTAATCCTCATAGGGCAGTTGGGCAGTTGTCTAATACAAGAACTCACTTGCTGACAGACTGCTCATCCGTATCATACAGACCTGGGCGGATACTTCCAAACAGCATTGCATAACATTGAGGTAGGTGATTGTAACCAGCGTTACGAACTAACGCAAGATCCTGAAAGTATGTACTTGTGTGGGGATTGGTAATTAGAGCCGATGGTGTCGAAAGGGTTGCTCGGTTTGTTGACTGTTCCGGAATGAAAAGAATCGTACCGGGAGGAGTGAGGATTTGATTTGAGTAGGCGGCGATATCTGACTGAGTCGGGGGGTTGGCATTGGCGTCTGCTTTCCACTCAGATAATATCTCAGTGAGCAAACGAGAAACTG
The DNA here is from genome assembly GCA_964019425.1 of Flectonema sp. DT1601. Lineage (NCBI taxonomy): Eukaryota > Euglenozoa > Diplonemea > Diplonemida > Diplonemidae > Flectonema > Flectonema sp. DT1601. The sequence goes on along the minus strand of OZ025809.1, from coordinate 1,058,273 downwards.
ACCGAATACTGAATCTGGGAACCAGATCTGGTCCATGAACAATTGCAAGCACCGACTTCTCTAATTCCCTTCCTAAGTTATTGCAACCCACAGCAGGCATCCCAAACCCAACGCAACACACCGTCAGCTCATTTTGAGCGATTTTTTTCCGGTGAAGACTCTTAAGCCTCGCGCACAGCAGTGCAGCAACCCCCGCACCCATTGAGTGTCCAAATATTTCGATTTTCTTGATCTTAGAAAATCGTTTCGGTGAAATTACAGGCTTTTTCCCCCCGGTAGTGGTTTCGAATATACGACCCAGCAACCAGCAAGCAGAACGCCCCATTCCGTCATGAACGTAGTAACTGTTGTCTGCTTCCTCTGAATCATCAAATGGAAGTTTCCACTCAACCGGCTTAGCGACCAGGTCACTAACGAAGTCCTGTAAAGCGAGAGTCCCCCTAATTGCTATTACTAAGTTGCTACCCTCGTCCGTGAGCCACACAGCGTAGCCAGGCTTGAATAACCCCCACTTGAAATTTGTCTTAATTAGCCCATCTTTAGTACTGCAGTATGCCAGTGCTTCCACATCAGAGAGCGCCGATGAGTTGCATATGTAAGGAAGAATTCCAAGGAATTTTAAACCCACGTGACCATACGTTGACATTGCGTATCTGCAAGCCCTCGTTATATAGTCAAAAGTCAGATCTGGATTATCTCCGTGGAAGTGAAAGCTGCACAGTGACTCGCTCAGGTTCTTGAATTTAAGGTTTTTATCGTCATTTTTGAGTTTAGATCGATTCCGAGTCGTGACAGTTTCTACCGCAACTTTCAGTTTTAAGAGTTCAGCAGAGTGAGCCACTTGGTTTAGTTCAATTCTCATGTATTCATATATCTGTTCTTGAACGTTGGGTTCAGAGGAGCTAAAGACGGTATTGATTGCTATGATGACGGCATCTTTAATGTTCGACCCGTTGAAAGTGTGCGCAACCAGTAGAAGACTGAGGGAAGTGATTCTACCAGCAAACAATAAAGCTATCCAAGTGATTAGCTCTGCAAACCAAAAGATTTCTCCAACAGAACGAAGAAAGCTCCCAACCGTAACCCCAAATAGTATAATAAGACAATTGACTACTGCGATAATAACCAACCAAATAGCAACCAGAATAGCACAAAGAGAGTTGTTCCAAACATCATCAACGATGTAGTACATTGCGGGTATTGGGAGAAGCATCACTAAACTGAGTACAGCTGCAGGAGGGGCTGCTGTCTCTCTGTCACATAAATAAATCAAACTCCTCAGCCACCTCTTCCACCACCGAAAATGCAGCGCTACCGTATTCCTGCCAATCCAGAAACCAAGGCTAGTTATCCGCTCAGACCAAAGCATGGCATTGATAAGCGAGTCACCATTGATATCTAAGGCACGTTTGACTGCTGCCGCTCGTGCTTTCCATCGCGTCATATTGTGAACCTCCTGACTGATAATAATTTGTTTTGATCATCCAAGTCCGTCAAAGAGGAAAAAACTGCGGACAGATTTATCAAAAAATACAACACGTCAATATCCCACTGACGGAAAAGCAATGAAAACTCTTTCTGAGAAATGCGATTAGTAGTTCGCTGATATTTTTGATCGAGGATTGTTCACAATTCACTCCTCACAACCGTCATCAAGTGTTTTGTGCACTGCGAACAGAATAAAATTAACAAAGAAGGCGACTGAACAGCTAACTAATGTGACTTACGCAGACGCGTCTTTTGATGTCACCGTAGGTGCCACAAGGCAAACTTTCCCGTCAAATATCCACTACAGCGAACTCAGAGCACACTGAGCACCATTTTGATCGAATAATAAACTCAGACAAACAGGAAGACGTTATGCCAAGCGATTCTAAGAGGTTTCTATTTCGTTAGAGGCGCCAGCGAGGATATCAATCGTGCTGGAGACGATTTGCTCTGCAACTTCAGACATTTTGACGGCAGTCATCCATCGTTTCAAGTCCGCAGATATTTGCGAAGGGTTTTGATTTTCGCAAATTTCTTTTATTAATTCTGATTTTGATATTACGAGCGAGCGACGAGCAAAGAACGCAGAGTGAACACCACCATCACTACCTCCGTTAGGAGGAAGTGTGATACTTCTGGTGGCTGGATCGCCAATAAGCCATCGGAGTGCTATCTTGTCTGAGACGTCGACGGACGGCTTTAATGAAAATGCGTACAGCAGTTCAACTGTGTTGGAACTAACAGAGAGGATGTCAAAAGCTTCTTCTTCAAGACCGAATGCTACGAGCACAAGAGGATAACTATCACTTTTTGTGACCGCCGATGACTGTAAGAAGTCGTTTTTGCGGCAATCTGGCAGCGCGACCCGAAACTTCTCAACTACCAGTTTTAGTGATTCGAAGTCACCAATCTCGAGAAGGTGAGTTGCGGCCTCTGTGAACATCCCAAAACATAAGTTGAATATTGTTTTCGTATTTGAATTTGAACTATTCTCACACCAAGTGGTTAACAATCGCCGCCAGGTTTGCTCACCACAGAGATGCCGTGTGAGACCTATCCAGAAACCTGCTTCAGTTGGAGATTGCTTTATAATCATTTCCGCAGCACCTTCAGCATCCCCCGTCAGAAGTCGCAGCCCGGCCCCAATCTCCCCCGAGCTAAGTTGAATGGACTCATTGATGTTATTCCCGCAGTAGATTGCTCCCCCAAGAGATGGTTTTATGTCGCACTTCTCCCCCAACAGTGTTCTCACAATATTAATTCTGTCTCGGGTTTCGATATCACCCTCCGCTATCAGTTGCCTGTTTGAGCCATTCATACCTCCCAACCACTCCGATGCTGATATAAATCTTTGTTTTGTAACCTTCTGACGTTTAACTTGAGAAGAATCAGAAATACCTCTCGTTGATGTCTTATAACGTCCCTTGTGTGAGGTAAAATCGCATTGCGGGTTTCCCACTTCCGTAGCATCCGACAGCACAAATGAGAACACAGTGAGATCTGAAGCAGCGTAAAGAACATCACTGTGCGACACGACGCAATTAATTATTGGGAACGAGGCGTTTATTATGTGAGTTGGAGCTAAGTCAGAATCAGAAACTGACCAGAAAATGATCGACGCATCCAAAGACGATGTCACAAATCGATTTTCCGAACCCATCCAAGATGTGGATGTTATTAATTTGGAGTGAATTCCTTTGGGAGGATACAAACGATTCCCCTTCTCAGATGTACTGAGTATTGATATGCAGCCATTGTCACACGTAAAGGCCACTAGTAATCCAAACGATGTGACTTGCGATGCAATGTGAAGCGCCTTTCCAGCAGAAGAAACACTCGTGTAGTTCACTTCGCATGTTTGATGTTCTTTCCAAGAAGCGCTTCTCTCGTCGAATACAAAATAAAAGCCAATCAACGTGTCATCAGTTGCAATAAATAGTTTGCTGTCCTTGTAACTCGCAGCAAGTATTGAGTTCTTGGTGAGTTGTATTTTAGAATATGAACCTACTTGAGATTTAATATCCATCACCAAACAATTTGTTTGTTTATTATTGCAAGAGATGCAGAGTAAGGATTCTTTTCCTAAAAGATGAATGAGATTGACTTCAGCAGACAAGTTACAATAGATTTGACTGGAACTCTTCTGAGTCACACCCGAACCCTTCTCCTGAAGATCAACAGAAGCAACACCAACATCACCTGACTTTAAAGCGAAGTAAACTTTCTTTGAAGTCTCGTCCACATGTAGTGATGTCGCCGAAGTATTTATCATCGCCCAGTGACGTTTGTGTTTATAATTTAGTTGTTTTCCTTTTGATGCGACAGCATTGTCGTGATGACCGTCAGGAACCTTCCAAATAATTAATTCATTATTTCCTCCACAAACAACAATCGATTTTCCGACCACCAACTGAGAAGGACTCGACTTAATACAAGGAATTGATAATATTTCTTTTAGCTTTCCTCCTTCTGATTTACTGACTGAAAACTTTGATATATTTGGATCAAGTGATGACGTAATTGCGTACGGAGTTGGCCCATTAGCAAATTTAATTGAAAATACGGTTCGTGGTCTGTGGAACACTTGAGGCTTTGATGGTTGGCCTGGAGGGGAACCAGAACACCATTTTCTTATTAAATTTGAAAGGTCCCAAACCAACACAACAAAATTAGAACCGCAAGTAGTGTACAATAAATTCTCGAGTAGCGGCAGTGTGCACCAGGAAGTTGCATTCCAGACTCTGTTCTTACCACTCTGAGCGCTAGCAGCTTGCGCACCAGTTTGACAGATACCAGTCAGAGTTAGTTTGTGTGATAAGTATGTCCAGGTCTCAGATTTCGTGTTTATTTTCCAAAGTGCTATTTTCTCATCCAGACTCCCACTCGCCAACAACAAAAACGACGAGCCGTGAGCCGCTTCCAATATCGACCAGCTACACGACTGGATCGCTGCTTTGTGAATAGACGTCCACTTAAAAACTATTTTCCTCTCATTTAATAAAAACAAAGTACCATCTGAACACCCGACCGCCAGAGTAGAGTCGTGTGAAGAACCTTTAAATAACACAACGCTAGTTATCTGTTCGCTTGTCATTTCTTTTTTTTCGATATCTCGAAACTTTACGGCCTCTTCATTCTCCAAGTCAACCGTACCCAACACTAGTGTTCCACCGAATGCCGCGGCAAGGTTTCCTTTGTTGGTTATGTCGAGTGATGAAATTGAAGATTTTCCAAATTTGTGAGTTTTTAGAATTTTTATTTCCTTCTTGTGAGTGTTAACAGAAAGTACTCTTATCATTCCGTCAGTACCAGCTGATATTATTATTCCTTTTCTACTTACAGTCGAATAGCTGAACCATCGCACACATGTCGTCTTCTTCCGAGCATGACAACATATTCCACCCATCCAGGTACAATTATCAACGTTAACTACCATTACAGTATCTTTTGATCCAACTGCTAGCAAGTCCCCAGACTTAGAGATATCAATAACATCTGTTTGGTACCAGTTGGCTGCCCCAGGTAGGCAGTTGAGCTCAAGGGGACCAGTCGACATATTTCCTTCCGTCCCTGTCCCTATCACTCCTTTTGTAAATAAATAGAATTAATAATTATCACTTCCGACAGATCAATAGTGACGACAGCTACCGTCAGTCGCAAACGCCGAACTCCGGTTTGCGAGTTGTTCGATAAATAGAACAACACCAACTGAAGACAACATCCGTACAGAGTACTCAAGTGGATCTCATGGTTGACCGAGTAGTGGAGTATCTTCACTTTGATTATCTTTTAAGTGAGTGTGATGACTCGAGTGGTAAATACCAAACCCAACTACAATCGCACAGAAGTACAAAAGTTGTGATGGATAGAATGCACTCCATCCGAGAATGACTGCGATGGTCCAAACAAATGCAATTCGAACTGAGTCGAGAAGAAGACGATATGAAGCGGAGCGTACTTTCGAAACATAAATACCTGCTGGGTTGAATACCAACACACAAACACTGCAGGCTAAGAGACCGAAGAGAGTTCGACTACTAACAGACAAGACAGAAATAATTTTATAAACATCTTCGAAATCATATTCAGAAGGGAGAAGGGAATTCGCAAACAACCAAACCAACGAAACAGAACCGTCGATAATTCCCTCCCAGGAAGCCAAGACTAGTGGATCAACATTACTGGACTTAACAAGAGCTTCTTCTAAAAGATATCTAATTGAGAGACAGAATGTTGCTGCTAAGACAACTGAACACCCAATTACATTTACTGTTGTTTGTGATTCACCAGTTGATGCTTCTAATGGAACAATATTTATAATTCCTGTAAAAGATACCAGGATTCCAACCCATTGAGTTTTTGTTAATTTTTGTCTTTTCCCCAAAATAGTTTCCCCAATTGAAGTGGAGGCTAAGACTGCAGTAAAAATCAACAGCGAGCTTCTCAACATTAAGTAGGTCGCTGCCCCAACAAGCATCAGTCCATAATATATTACAACATTTGAAGTTACTGTAAGAGCGCTTATCACCATCAGTAGCCTCCAATCAAATCCCAGAGTCGGAAACATCTTTCTACCGGTCAGTACTGCGGGTATTCCACATAAAGAACTCCCAAAGGCTATAAATAACTCTTGCATTATTGGATATCTGTATGGTACTCCATTTGGGGTTCCCCTGTCAACCCACTTCAATAACACAGTGTTGGCTCCCAGAAATATCACCAACGCAATGCAGACAGCTGTCGTGTTCATATTGCTGGTTGGAACCTTTGTGTTGGAAACGAATGATAAGATCCCCCAAACAGCTACCTGTTCCACGCATGCAAACTACTCATTTCTTGTTACCATTTTGATGCCTTGAGATAAAGATGGAAATTATAATACAATACCCGCAAGCAGCTAAACAACATAAAGCAAACAGAAAAAGGCAGAAATTACACAACTCAAAAGAATAAAGGAACAACCAGTGAACAGTGTGCCACAAAATAATGACCCAAAAGAGAAAATAAGATATTTGGTACACCTTCCAACGTTCGGAACTCATTCATTTAAAACACAGAATTACTTACAACATGTCAATCCAAAAGCCTCCGTATTTTTGTAAAAATAATTATTTTGCACACGACCGACGGAAATTTATACATTGAAGGCAAACAGTTCAGCTCATAAACACCTTGAAGTACGCAGACTTTATCCACTCACAACAGACAGTGTTCAACTTGAGCAAAAAGTTCACCGCAACTCCGAACACAAGCAAATCAATTATTTACATTAAAAGAAGACAAACAGAAACACTGAATGCTATTCCGGTGTCTTCTTCCTTTCATTCAGTTCCTGATTGTTTGAGTCTTTTCTTTTCGTTGCGATTTCATTCCCTTTCTGAGATGTCTACCGGCTGGTTGGTTAACGTTTTGTTTTTACTGGTGACGTGAGGCTGCAGGAGCCAAGTCATCCAATTGGTTTAAAGTTTAAATAACCTACCCACCCTAAGACAGTAACTGTCCACAATGATCTGTGGTCCCCCCCCCACCATATCTCTGATGGGGGAGGGGGAGGAACGAAAGCGGTGGGGAGGATAATCCGCCAATAGTAACTACCCAAAATTGCAAAGTACAATTAGAAGCATCCCTTTTGACGTCACAAACACGTCTTGTCTCACATGACAGTAACGCTGCTTTGTGACCTATGACTTACCCATTTACTAATATATAATTAAATGTGTCACGGGTTATTACCACCCCACTACTAAGTCTTTGTATTGGGAAGGAAAAGAGCCTAGATTGTTTTACTCGATGTCGGTCACTAACGACACAAATAAAGAAACGCAACAGTACGCTAGTTGAAATAGTCCAACGGATTGGAAATCCGAAAGAATTAATAACAAGAAATATAATAAGGAATAGAAGAACAAAAAAAAAAATCCCCCCCCCCACCCACTAATTATTGGGAGGGGTGGGAGAAAACGGGAGGAGTGGCTTGGCTTATTGCCAATAAGATGAATAAAATAGTATTCGTAAACAGACAATTTGGTACGCCGTACCAAATTCAAATCAAAGTACATTCCCCCCCCCTCCAACTGTGTTGGGAGGGGAGGATACGGTAAAGGTGGGGTCAGGCAATCAGCACACAACAAGTCACGTACTGCTTAGACTGGACCCCACCCACAAAAAAAATAATTACAAATTTTGCACATAAGTACTCCAGTTCACACAACAAACAGCTAAATATGACTGAAGTCATCTTCTGAGCCATTTCTACTAAAACTATTCATTTCGTAAAAGTCAGTCAAGGTAGTCGAAATCCAGGGAGTGTTCACGGGGTATACCGTGACTCTCACTGGCGAGAGAGACTTATTGACCTGCCTGAAGTACTACCACACAACACACGCACAGAGAACTATTATTTTGCTGGTTTAGGAGATTCCAATTAAAGAATGTTTTTATCTAAAGCAGACAACTAATTTAATAATAAAGACACAAACAGTCTGCTCAATAAGTAAACCGGCATTCGTCGACCCGGCGAAATGCTTCTGCTGCTTGTCTTCGTGACGAGCGAGAACTTCCAACAAGAGGTTGCCCAAGAGGAGCACGCAACAGTTTCCAAACTGCTGCAATTATGTGGCGACCAGTGAGTTGGATAGCAATCAAACAATTCCGTCAGTTAGATCTTAACAGCTGTTACTTCACATGGAATGTGTGCTACTTATCAAAAATAATAACAAAGAGAACAATAAAGAAAAGGAAACCTCACTTCAGGGAAACATCGCACTTCGACAACATTGCTGGTCACCCATCCGGACAGGAAATGGTTGATGGAAAGACGAGACTACTTATCCAGTCAACAGTCTTTCTTTGTATTCAGACTACTAGAGAACAAGTATGTCGTACTAAATGGTTGCATCAAAAGTGTAAATGATTTCACCATTTTTAGTTCAACATGTGTCACTTTAGTATCGGAAAACTTGAATCAAAATAAGAAGTGAGAGGAAGACGGCTGTAACTGTAGTAAGCAGCTACAGGAATGCGTTACAAATATGGAATTATGAATTTTAGAATTCTCTGGAGAAGATGGGGAAGAAAAAAAGAACGAGCACTTGCAAATAATATAACAGACGACCACACCATCAGATCGAAGTAGAGTGAGAAGGTGAAACAGGAGACGGGAAGAATAAGAAATATTGACTTGAAAAGAAATAACTCACATCAATGTACTGTTTCTCGGGAACTTCAAGTTGAGACGTAACAAAATTTTAACTTCCTCTTTGTGGGTAAGTCCCCCTTTTTCTGAAGTCAGGGAGTCATCGCCTGATGCACACGAGATGCTTTGTATTTATTCTACTAAAGAGTAAGTTTATTTATTATAACACAAGTTCGAGAGATTGGTATCGGATTATTCTTCCACTGGCTAACTTATCAGATTTTTGGATTTAAAAAGAAAATAGACGTGTAGCTGGTAACCCGGTTCTGAAAAAAGAAAAAGTGGAAAAAAAAAACAAGAACACTGCTGTTGGGTGTTGTTTGTTTGCAAGCAGTCGGGAACACAACAAATCACTTTGGACATTCTATTATTGAGAGCGTGATGAGAAACACAAAACCGATGGTCTCAGATCACGTCGCATGATGTTTTTTTTTTTCTTTTTTTTTTCTTTTTTCTTATATCCCAAGAGAAAATAATAAGAAAAAACAATAGAAGTTCATTTTGATTATTAAAAGTATTGTTTTCAAGAACACGAAGAAGAGAGAGAAGAAGAAAGGAGCGACCCAATGAGAAGGTACTCCCAATCGTTTAAAATGAAATCCGTCAAACTGAAGGGAATTATAGGGCGAGAGCGATTAACGCACTGAGAGTTTTATAATGCGCAGGAACTTTGTTTCTTAAACAATACCACTGGCGGGTAACACAACGCTACCTCAGTAAATTATTAATATAACATTAATTCTATTCACAATTATTGAATCAATCAGAAGGCTGTATTGATATCCCAAAACACATCAAAACTAACTAACAGATCGACCACACGCATGTCATTTCTCATATCGAACACCGTTTCCGGTTCAAAAGGTTGACGTGTTCTGTTCAATTAATTCAAATGAGGAGCTGATGTTGTGAGAGTTTATCGGAAGCGTGGTATTGAAATCAGTAGCAGTTTCATAAGCCTACAGATTTCTATCATCACACGCACTCACTGTTTTGTATTATCTGAGTAACTTCCTCAAAGCGGAGTTTCCGGAAAAATTAAGTTTTATCGTTCTGTCATTTATTTGGTTGAGTTGTATGCAATCTGTCTCGCTGAGGTGTTTTGGTCACCTCAACAACAACAACAACAAAAAAGAAAAAAAAAAAAAAAAACGGAACAGTGAATTATAAATTATTATTTTCCTACTTTAACAGATTAGATTCATCTCGTTAATTGCCTTTCAGGCAGATACATGAAATCCCTTGTCGCATGTAAGTCAGAATCCAAAGACGGCTGAATTCAAGAGAAAAGTATGTACAATGGGGAGTCAGAGGCTTCCAGCAGGACATTGCCGGACATTCTGTAATTGGAAAGGGTGAGCAGTGCCCCAATCGCATGCCAAAAAAGGGCAATTTATAAATAACACGTAGCTAATGAAAGAAGAAAAGAAGAAAAAAAAACCAGACAAATAATACAAAGAAAATAAGTTTTGTGGAGTAATGAAAAACAAAAATGCAAAAAAGAAAAGTTTATAAAGAAACAAACAAAAGAGAAAAAGAACAGACCAGAGTATCTGCAAAGTAGAATACGAAATAGTTAAAACTATAAATTATTTTATTTAATTTTTTCACCTCTTCTTATTCCTTTTCACATCCTTCCTCAGCTCATAAGGGAAGGCAAGATAGTAACACAAATAACACGCCACATATATAGAGATTTTGACTAAAACAAGAAAAAAACTAATTAGAGAATGGTTTTTTTGTATTCTCTGCGCTCCAAAAGAAGAGAACCAATAATTGAAAAGACTAATCACAGTATTGAAGTCAAACCAAACAAAGTAAAAAAAAAAAACACGTACGAGTTGGCCGAGTGTGTTTCTTCACAATGGTACGATTGCTATTGATAACTGGTTAGATGAACACTACTAGGGGAGGTCTTATGGGGTACCTCACATCTCTATGAAGACACACTTGGTTACCTAATCTGTGACATAACTACACACCAGTTGACACAAAATAAAATTTCGATCGGTTGAAGTAGTTCCCAAATACTTCAAAGTCAGTTCGTTCAATTAATTAACCAAATCAATAATTAGAAAGAGGGGAGGGTGAGGGTAATGAAGAAGTAGACTTTGTCTTATCGGACGTAAGATAGACAGAAAGCTAGTTTTTCGTGTCACGGGAACAATTAATTCGTTTGTACGCAAACACCCTTCGGCGATCTATTTCACCTCAGGCAAAGTCAGCTACAGAATAAAACACACAGGCAAGCATGCGACCACCAAGACCTGTTTGTTTTCTCGTATCTCCACACAACAGTTGCTCCGTATGAATGTTGAACGGCCTCTCGAGATTATATTTGCGCACAATTGTCATCAGAGAACGTGTTACACGTATCCAACAATAACAACACTTGTTCAGTTGGATATCATCCCACGACTCGACCTCTAGCCCACGATAATAATGTTCCCGTCAAAGAAAGAAACTAAACGACAATAATAGCAACAACAACAACAACAACAACAATGGGTGCATAAGAGTAGCGGGAACTAAAGCAACAGAACAGGTGCGTCATTTCACACAAAGATGACAACATCCTGCAGCAGACAGAAGAGAGCAGCAGGAAGATAGTTTGTGAGTTAGTCATCCTCACTCGATTCTAATTAATGAACAGCTGAGCAGGTCGAGCGTCAGGGTGCTCTACTGAATAGTTCAGCAGCTGCTCTGTTTGATTAGTTTCTTTCTTTAGGTTCCACGCTGCAAATTCAATTTCTATCTTAAAAAGAACAACAAGTGAGAGCCTGGAAAAGGCAATTCCATTTTGTTAGTACGCCGCCAAGTAGTAACTTATTAAGCAACGCTGTCGGCTGTCTTCTACATTCGGCAGCGTACTTCTGAGAAACGTCGAAGATTCTTCGAGCAAGTTCGCCAAATAATTGCGAATGACAAGAGAGGAAGGAATAGAAAGATAGAACGGTGAACCACACCAATCCAGCAATGTAAATCACAACAACGAAAGACCGCTGTTCATGAGAAAACGTTTTGCTCTTTGGCGGAGAGCATTCGCAACAATTGCGAAAACGAAATTTTGAAAAATAAAATAAAAAAGAATACACTTCCAACATCTGTTATCGGAAAATAACGAAAAATAAAAAAAAGTTCTCAAAACTCGTGCTGTTGGGAACACTAATCAATCAAATTGTTGTTATAAACAACCAACTTGTGTTCACAAACATATTTTAGATTAGCTTTGACAGCTTTCATTAAAGAGAACAAATGATCGCTCAGGTTTTTATTTGCGCAAGAAGACGAACTCTATTTTGATAACTTCACTTCCGCCAATTCAACTTGGTCGGTGTAATAGAAGCGGGTAAGAGAGATGGGATTTCTCCTAAATTAAGACAAAGAAATAGAAAGAAAAAACAACAACTGTTCTTATTTTCTATTACATTATCATGAAATGACATCGGGGTCAAAAAGAAGGGAGGAAACGACGACACTACACTTGAAGCCCCCCCCCGCTGACGACCTCTTGTTTTGGTGGGCGGCTATGAAAAATGTTTATTTCTATTTTCTTTTTTCTTGTTGGAAAACAACAAACTTCCAGTACGATCCCACCATAACAAAAGCGGCGGGGGGAGGGAGAGGGAAGTGGAACTGATGACTACACAGCCTCAGTAAACAACAAAAAGCATAAAAAGAAAAGGAAAAAGGATTTCTCAGGCAAGATAAACAGTCCCCGAATGCCCTTTTTTGTTAGTTGCGAGTACGACGTTTTTAGGATTATTATTCTCTCCTATTATTCATTGTTCTTTTAGTAAGTTTCAAATGAACTTTTTTTTTTTTTTTTTTTTTTAAATTTTTTTTCCCTTCTTTTCTTAAGTGCAGATTAAATGATATCACGAACATCAGAGGAACTCGTCTTTCGAAAAGTTCCCAACTTTTGATGTTCCCAAACTCAGGAATATTATTAATTGAGAACTCACCTAACGCTACAAGGCTCGAGGGGAGGAGAAGAAAGGAGAAAACGAAAAATGGAGATCCCAGATTGCACAACATAGTCGACTGAACTAATTATCCTTTTATTTAAATACAACAAACAGGAATATCATAAAATCAGGATAAGATTGACTAGAGCAGTACTCGTCTATAATTAGATGCATTGGGGGAACGGTATCGAATGACAAAGAAGGGTTTTAGTAGAAAACAATTCACAGCTACCCTCCAGGATAATTATTATCAACCGTCCCAAGCTGGTGGACTGATGAATTTGTTTTTTTCTTTTTTCTTTTTCATGTATTCCCTTCCTTGTCAACAGTAGGTAAATATTAATTACTATTCTCCTCTCTCTTCTTCCATAGCAATAAGAGGAGGTGAGAAAGAAAAGTAATACAATAAAAGGTTGAAGCAGCCAGAAACTGATTTAAAAAAAAAAAAAAAAAAAAAAGGAAGAAGACGAGAACTTGACTCAGAAGATAACTAGACTCCCATCGAGTACTTAACAATCAACGCGAGGATAGAATTGTTTTATGTAACTTGTCATCTGGTGTCCTTCAGAGTAAGAACTCGCAATGGGACTCCTAACGACTTTCAAACAATAATAAAACAATTTCCCAATCGGGTTGGCAACTCTTAAATTTTGATTTGTTTCCATCTCTGCAGATCCTCTGCTGATGATTAGTATTCAATCGAATTGAAGCACAACTTCTGAAGAAGAATTCTCTTTTTGTATTATCTGATGAGTTGATCCTTTCGGATGTCAGGGAGTATAATATAAACAGACAGAGACTATGTGATGATGATTGTTGTTTTAACAACAACCAATCGAGGAGGTATTTATATGTGTCGATTCAATCGGCAAACCGTAGCGAACATCCCGCTAAGAAAGCCTCCTCGTGGTAAGACAGCTCCTTCAGATGAAGGAATAGCAGCAGTTGCTGCTGCGAGAGTTTCGACAGGTCCTTGTTTACTAACAGACGTCAATACAAGTGAATGAGAGCTAAACGATAACGCCATCTGACTCATAACTTCACTGAATGTTGGCATCGCAGTTATCTGTTGTTCCTTCCAATTATTTCTAACTGTTGCGAATTCTTTCTGTTCTCTCATCGTGTTCGAAGTCAACTCATGAGTGAGGATACGAGTATGTATCATTTCTTATTTAGTTTTTTTATGGTGGCGGGAAGAATACCTGTGACGAAAAGATAAACTAAAAAAGATGGGAAACCAATTCATGATGACTTTAACTTCACACCTGAACCTGATGAAGAAAATTAATATTGACAACTCAACTTCAATAAACAATTCTCTTAGCTCAGTAGCTCTGACACAAGCAAGCAATAATCGTAAAAAAAATATGATGAGTTGGACTGACAGATGACTAATACAAATATTCATAAAACACTTGAGTGACGATTCTTTTAATTTCGTCCACCAAAAAAAAAAAAAAAAAAAAAAAAAAAAAACACGAATGGCATACATACTATGCTGTGATAATTTGACAAAAAAAGAAAGGAAAAAAAGAGGATGGAAAAAAGAAAACAATAGATTTCTACCTTGAGCACTTGTTTCACTTCATTTCGTTTTTTTTTCCTCCGCTCCGTAGCAGAAGTTGACAGCGCCAACAAGAACATCAAAAGGATGAGAACCAGAACTTTACTCAACATGAGATGAAGTCTTTAATCAATTCAGAGGTACTAATTGAAGTACATGATATGTGTGGTAACTCTTAGTACCTTCTGGAGCTGTCAAAGTAGTTTTATTTGTACATCCGAGTAGCGATTGCTTTACAGTCTCAGAGTCTCATCGCTTTCTTAGGCAACTTCTCGCGGCTCTTTAACTTCATTCCCTCCTCCTCGCTATACTTTCCAGTACCTTCAAACCCGCTAACAACAGGAGCATCAGACAGTTGGGTGTTTTTACTTTTGTTTTGCTTCTTGGCCTTCGCCTGCTTTTCCTTTTCAACCTTCCAGTACTCTCCTGAGGCCATGAGTTCATCTTCCTTTCGGAGTGGTGCTTCTGGTGGGAAGATGCTCTTCTCTTTCTTTGATTTGCTCTTCGCTTCCTCTGCAGGTTTGTTGAATCTTTTCTTTTGATGAGTTTTACGAAACTGCGGAACGTACATCGACCAGTCAGCATTCTTCATGTCGGGATCCTTCATGAGTTCTCTTTTAATTAGAAGTTGTTTGATTCCATAAATAGGATGAATGTTTTTCATACAATCAGTTACAATATTCCTAACAGCTTTAGAACCCTTCCAAGTACCCATCACAGCTACAGTGTTTCCCTGAACTAGAATATAGCAATCTGTTAGTAGTTCGAGTGCTTTAAGTGTTTGAGCGTTTGGACCAATCAGTCGCTGACGTCTCTTAACAAAACGTTCTTTGTTTCTTACGAATGATGAAATCTTTATAATGTCGTACGTTATGTCATCGCGGAAGATCTTTTGTGCCTGGTGAAGTGGAACACTTCTGCTAAGAAGTTTTATGAAATCTCTCGCCTTTATTATCGAGTATGGATCCCACGTCTTACGAGTTGTGCTGACGGTCATCGATCCTTCGATCAGATTTAATTTACCGTCCAACTCGTGATGTTTTAAAACTGTCAGAACGTCCGCCCAGATTGTTTGGAAATAGTTTTCAAGATATTTTGGGAACAGCGTTGCGAACTTACTCGACTGCGTCAGTTGAACTTTCGCCGACTCCTTCGTCCAGTCGTCCATCTCCCACTTCGCTTTATTTCCGCCTTCATCGTCACTCATTGTGAAAGTTTCTTTGTGCCTGTGGGAAATATAAAAACTTTTTATTATAAACAGAAAACAGATCGATAGATTCACTAGTCTCGTGTCATCTGTTGGTCGAAGTCAACAGTTCGATGAGTTCGTTAATTCGAATTATTAAAATCAAATCTCACAAATGAGAACATCACACGTCAGGTTGGATCACTCGGGTAGTGGGAAGCTGAAGAATGGACAGGTCACTTGCAGTTCGTTAATTTGTTTATCGAAGACAGGGTAGCCAAACGTACCTGTTACTCGGCATCTCACAACCATGACTGTCAATAACAACAAGAACCTGAGACAACAACAAGGCACTCAGTGGCATCTCATTCCTGAGAAGTTGGAAGGAAATCAGAGACTTGAGCAGTATTTGCCGCAATCTTTGCGAGACCATTAATGTGTAACTCAGCCGATGGGAAGACGGGGAAGTCCGGAAGATTCTCCTGTTTGATAAGAAGTTCTATTTCAGTACATCCCAATATCAATCCACAGCAACCGTTGGATTGTAATTTCCTGGCTTCAGCAACGAAGAACTCTCTGGTGGATTCTTTGAATATGTTAGCACCAAGTTCCTTCATTATGAACTCAAATATCTTCGACAACGCTTCATCAGTAGAAGGAACAATCGTAGTAATGCCGTGAAGAGCAAGGCGATCTTTGAGGTAATTTTCTCTCATTGTCGGTTCCGTACCGAGGAGTCCGACAGTAGTGATCCCTTGGCTTTTAATAGCCCTGGCGGTACAATCTGCGATATGAAGTACATCAACGTCTGGATACTTTTCTTTAATAAAAGGATAGCATATGTGTGCAGTGTTTGAAGCTAATCCAATGCAGTCAATTCCACTTGCAATTAGTTTGTCAACACCCGACATTAAATACTTTGCGACTTCTTCCCATTTCTTATCGCAGAGTAGTCTCGCGTAGGCGTCGCAATCGATGCTTACCATCATCATCAATGGGTTCTTTGGCATCAATCCAGTACCAGATCCAACTATAGTTCCAAACTGCTCAGATATTCCTTTGTAGTAATCAATACCGCTGACGTATGACACTCCGCTAAGGATTCCAACTACTTTGGCGTCCATCGTTCTATTCTTTTTGTTATCTTAAATCTTCTGATTGAATAGAATACGAACACAGATAAACATCGACATCATTAAAATTTAATAAAACTAAGAAATCTCATCTCCTATTTCAGATACCCTGTTGGATTATGGAAGTGAATAAGGAACTTTGATAGACTGCAGTGGTTTGTTTTGATAGCTGAACGCTGTATCCGAATAAAAAATATATAAAAAAAATAGTTTTTTTATCATCTAATATAACTAAATTAATTCTAATAGATTAATAAATTGAGAAGAGTATTCTCATCAAAGTTTCCTTAACAGTGAAGGGATGACTAATTTAGTTTAATGACGACAATCCAGATGGTTAGTTGGTGAGATTGTAACAACGAGTGACGACGGCTATCAATATTCCATTCGCACTTGACGTGGTATTTGAAGATCATCGCTGTTTAGAAATCCTCATCCGGATGAATCTTTTAAAGGAAAACACTGCTCACATGCAGTCACATAACCTGACCAGTTCAGTCATTCAACAACAATACAAAAGTAGTCAATTGATGCACATCTGCGCACTAACTACATTGAGAGGAAGGAAGAAGTCATTTTCAGATATCTGTACAAACAGCAACCCGAATGTCAAGTGATTGAAATTCTGAACCACCACAGGTTCGAAGAGATATTGCGGGTGTCGAATTGTCAGCACGCAACAAGTCAAGGATAGGCTAAGATAAAGTTAAAGAGAAGATTGAGAAATTTATAACTTCTTGCTCTTCTTTTTCCACATAACGTGGCGAACAACTCCCCGAAGTCGCATGCTACGTGCTGCAGGGGGGAGTGGAATCCATGCCGTCACCTGGTTAGATGCCACTGCTTCTGAATTCTTCTCCACAGCTACTGTGACGTGAGCTGTTCTCATGCAGTGTCTTATTCCCTCGACCTTTATGGCTAAGGCCGCGTCGTTCCAGCCAATGTGAGTGATTTGAATGCTTTCGATCTTTTTACCAGCTGGATGATTTTCCATAAGAAAATCACTTGGTCCAGTGCAATCTTTTTCTCTGTAGTAGATGGTTACATGATGACACCTTACAACCCACCCCTCAGGGATGAATGGTTTGACGATGTGTTTTATCCTACTCTTAGCTTCATGATTTAGAACGCACCAAATAATTCTCACATCTTTATTTGGGGAAATTGAAGAAGGCTTTCTAAAGAGAGAATCAAGTCTTCCAGATATTGATAACCCACTCAGTCTAAACATTTTCCAACCGAAGTTCTGGCCCCCCCATCTACGCAGCGCTGCTGCGATTGACATTTGTCGATCCGGAGTCGACCGGAGTAAGTAGTATGAGGTATTTCTCACAAGACTTTTTAGACGGAACTCAATCTATCCACTGTCATACTGTAATAGACCTGAGAGGTGTAAAGCTGAATAAACAAACGAACAGCTCACAGACGTTGGTTGCACTAATTCCTACAAACATCTAACAAAAGCAAGTTGGATAAAAGAAGAATGCAACTGTTGAGGGGGTTTGACTGAGGGCTGGGGATACAAATTGGGAGAGTAGTTGGCCACATTGTGTAAGCAGCAAAGGCTGGAACTGCTCTGACCTCCCAGGAATTTTTTTTTGTTGCTTTATTTTTTTTCTCTTCTTTTTTTCTTTCCTCTCTTTTCTTTGTTTTATTGGCACGGTGGGGGTGGTAACAAACGAAGTATTTTGGGAAACGACCGAGAGAACTGCCGGCGGAAAACCCGCACCAGACTGACCCTTTGGGAAAGCCCACTACGAGCATCAGTGTCCTTAAATTTATAAAATAGATAAAGTAAACGAAGAAATAATAACTACGAAGAGAAAATGGGTACAAACAAAGAAAAAGAAGGGAAAAAATAAGAAAAAGATGAAAAGAGAAACAGGCTCATCTAGTCCTTCACCGTGAAAGCTAATGAAAGTACTAATTTAATTAATAAGAATATTAGTATCATCTTATAAACAAGGTGACTGTTTAATAAAACAAAGAAAAATCGTTTCGAGAATCCACTTCCCATACTAAACAAGACAACCGACCGCGAGAAGGACAAAATAAATTAGCAAACAAATTGGTGCCGATAACAACGCGTGACACCTTGGTCAACATAAATGTAGTCGTGTGCTTAATTGCCAACAACTGGCGGCATCGATCGACCAGATGACTGCTGTTGGATATAATTTGCGATTCATCATAAGATACGCACAAAGAGTATTCCATTTTCAAATTTTAATACCAACCACACGGTCTTTGTCACCTTTAGAATCCCACAACTGTAACAGAGTGCGGTAATCACATTGTTGAGTGAAGAGTAATATCTGAGTAGCAAATAACATCCACACCTCACCTCACTCGATGTGATATTAAAGTTGGAAAGGTCTCATCTTACGTAACTACACAGAGCAAGGGTCGATCGCAACACTCACACAGTAAACGCGTTAACAACTGGGGTGGTTTTGGAAGGGAGTAACGCCCTTATTAAACATAGAATAAACTCGATTGTACAAACAAATGGGAAAGGGAGGGGTGCGGGTGTAGGAGAATAAATTTTCTTTCAACTCCGAGTACATCGCATCACAGCTTCTAACTCACTGCCGACCATCACAATCACATGTTCTTCTCCGGGGATAAGAATATCTGTTTGTTTGTTGTGTTTGATGTCGTCATTCAAAAACGTTACAACTTAAGTGGATCAGTTTTTAGTTTCAAAATTACAAACCTCGTGAGCGGGGGATCCGTGCATAGGAGAAGCGTGAATAGGTGAAGAGTGGTGTCGAGCAGCATTCTCCAAGTTCTTAGCCATTGAACGCTCACGCTCTGGAGAGCCTGGCGGATGATGATAAATTGTTCCAGGCTGAGGGGAGCGGAACATCGTATTGTGCTCATCGTGAATGAATGCAGTACTTGTTGTGTCTCTCTGGATCTCCGGAAGAACTCTGTTAGGTGTAAAAACCTTCGGAGAGGCCGGATACACGCCATCAACTGGTACTTTTCTTTGTGGTGAGATTGCTCTCGTTGCAGGAGGTTCAATAATTAAATTATCCTGAAGTGTGTACTCCTGTGATTTCGACACCAAATCAGATTGTAATGCTGGACGTCTAATAGCAACACGACGAGGATCACCGTAGGTGGGGTCTAACCATTTTACATACGCGTGTCGTGTTTTGTAAGTATTTAAACCTTCATCTGAAGAAAGAACTGCAAACATGGCGGCAGCAATACGTTGTTGCCGAGTGTTATTTCTCGCTCTAATAGCGTAGTCGACAGTGAACGACCAGTCAGCGTTGATCAGTTTTGGATCTTCTGGTTTCCAGTCACCTCTCGCAATCTGTTGAGGAGTACCTTCATCGTAGTGTAGAACAACAGTTTTAACACTTCCAGGATAGACTTTTAATAAAATGTCTTCCTTACGAACACCATTTCCAACTTCACTAATAATATCCTCTCGAAGAGAATCTAAAAACCTCTCCGTGTAGTGCGGCTTATCTTTCTTGTGTGCTTCAAAAGTTGAATAGTTGACTCCATCAATTGACAAGGTTCCTCTTACGACTGCTGCAGAAGCTTCAAACTCAGGGGTGCTGTTGAGAGCGATCTTCAATCGATCTTCTGGAGCCTTGTCATGATCATCATAACAAGTTAACTGAGCGAATGAATTACTCTCACCGTGAACAACACCACCGCGAGGGGACATGGACTTCGGTGAGCTTCCGACATGTCCACTACGTCCGCGTCTGCTGTGGCTTCGACTGCGGCTTCTCGATGACCCTCTTCGGGATCTCGAACGACGTCTTCGACTCTTTGCAGCTGACGAACTCGATGATGAAGACGTCGATGATCGTCCTCTTCTCGATTTCCCCCTTCTTGTTCTCGACCTGGACCTCGATCTTCTGTCATCAGGTTTCCTCTCTGATCTTAAAGCATCTATTGCTGCTCCCGCTGCAACTCCGAGAGCAGCATCTTCTGGTGAGCTCTTCCTACCTGGCTTACCAGACACTACCGCTGGGCGGTACGACATCTTCTTTTGATGTGTTGGAATACTTGTTTAGAAATAATAGTTAGTTTGGATAATATCACTAACCGTCAACCCAACAGACTGAATTCACATCCTCACGGATTCCTCACGAAGTCTTTCGAAGCTGTCATTTATTTCCTGAAAGAAGATAGTTTTGAACTAAACAATCGTACTTCTCGTAGATTGTTGGCCAACCTTCTCTTCACTTATTCGTAAGTACCGGAACTACTAATACTTGGTGCTGGTAGTACTGGTGGTACTGGTAGTAGACGAGGATAGTATTGTTAGATAATTCCTAGAAAGGAAGATTATGAGTTCTCATAAATGTGTTTCCAAATGCTCAAAAGAAATTCACATCAAGTGAACTTCTATCGAAGAGAACACGTCGTTTGAGTACCCCTTGCGTAAAAGAAACAAAAAAAAGGAAAAGCCGAAAAAGAAGAAGAAAAAAAAATCGGAAGCGAATTCGAACTCCTCTGCGGGTTGCAGAAGTTAACAAATAGTTAGCAGAGCTTGTCAATGAAAAAAGAGTTAGTTTGGTAGTTAGATGGAAAAATAAAGTAATACAAGAAAAGGGAATAACAGCAGCCAACCGCTAGGGCTGCAGCAGAGAATATTATTATTTTGTCGCGTGTTGTCAGTTAGTATTGTCGCATCAAAGACCACACCCATCTTTCACTATAATTATTTAAAGGTCAAACAGGTTAATTGTCACAGATGCTAAAGAGTCAACACCACGTAATCAGATTCTCGTCTTAAAATGGTGATCCACAATAGACAACAAAAGAGATCTTTTCCACACATGATAGCGTCTTGTGTGATAATATGAAAACAGAAAATCCGTGCTTTGGCACTTCAAAACAGACACTTTCGCATCTCAGAAGGAAATCCGAGAAGCGACGCCTGTCCTAAAACTGAGAGAGTTCTCAACCAGAACGACACAAAATGTTACCAACCGAAGATGACCATTAGAAATTGCCTTCAGTTGTAAAGCAAAATAGAAGAATGCGAAAATAACATTTGAAAAAAACTCAAAAAAAAAAAAAAAAAAAAAAAGAGCGGAAGAAAGAAACAAAACCGAACTGAGTATTGCACTCACAACTGAGTTCTACATAATCTACCTCATTGTAGGTATAAAAAAACAACAAGCGAACCAATCGCATTCATAAGGAGAGGAATGGCTGTACGAAAGATTTAAATGTACCACCGCACGCAATAGAACAACTAGTGAGTCACTTAGAGGAAGTGGGTTGCTACATTTCATGAGTTACAAAAATTTATATTTTTTTTTTTTAAAAACATTTATTCCACCTCAACGAAGTACAATAAAATGATAAAACTCTGCACACAGACACACCACTTCCTAAACGAACTCACGCTGTTAATTAGAAGCGATTGGAAGACAAGAAATTCGGAGTATCCCACAGCCTAAAGAATTATTGACATTTGCCGTCAACAGAACCACACGTCGTAAATAAAGGAATATTTTTGATCTTATTGTTGAGTGATGTTGACAACAAGACCTGTTCATCAATTCAAATGGAAGGGGAAAAAAGAATTGGCTTTAACTTCAACTATACAGAAAATAATGATATAACACTGTGATTTTTTGTTTGTGCACGAAACCGTGAACCGACTTAAACTGATAAAGCTAAAGGAGGTTTACGTGTGCTGCCAACATTCTTTTTCGTTCTTACAATACTTGTTAAATGCACAAAAAAAATATATAAAATAGCCGTATGCAATTAAACCGAGAGGAGAGAGCATCTTACAAAGAACCAATCAACGAGAGATAATAATGTAAATTAAAAAAAACGGAATTGCGGGTGTTTTTCTTTTTCAGAGCTAGAATGAAATAACGATAATGTCAAAGGACACATAAATTAAAAGATCAAAGGAACATTTCCTGAATAAGACATAAGACCTATTCTGTACTTTAGTGTAGTTTCGTCAAATCTTGTGAAAGCTACGTACAAAACATGACCTGAATTAGCAACAAAAGAAGGGTTTGAATCCAACGAATCACTTCCAGAAACTTGAAATTGAGAATCATAAAGTCCGCTGGGTGTGATTCTCTGTCCAATAATTCCTGTGTTCTGATTATCAAGAGAATGCCATAAAACTGTAATTATTGATCCTGTTTCTGAAATCTTCGGATGTGAACCAAATTGTCCAACAGCTGTCAGTACCGTAGAGGTCTGTCCAGCCATTAGAACCACATTATGAAATTGATCGTATTTCTTAATAACAACCTGACCAGAGCTGACGTATGCGACAGCATAGCCACCATCAGCCAGGGCTAAGATGTCGGGGTTCATTTGATCACCTGAAATATGATCTACGCTGATGTGAAAAAAGTCATTTTGAATACCACCAGCAGAGCGAACTGCACCATAAACACCATATCCATCACCGTCTTTATCTCTAACGTGGTAGACAGCTACTTGAACTCCGAATGCAATTACTGCTATCGAAGGATTGTCGTCAGTACTGAAGCTGTCGATTTCTAACGGGTCCTGGGATATAATTTCACTTCCAGAACTATCAAGCATTGAATAGTAAATAGTATCAACTCCTCCAATCACTGCGTACATCTTTGAACCATCAGCAGCAATCCCTGAACGAATCTCTTTATTAACGTTAACCGAATTGATCAATTGTGAAGACCAAATACTGTTACCGGTATTGTCATATTTAGAAGTGAGTACTTCTCTTGTAGATTTCTTGTTAAAAATGATGTAGAAAAAACCATCTCCAGAAGATGCAACTTTTCCAAGACGAGCATCAAGTGACACAACAACATCAGATATAATGGTACCCCTGGTGTCGAATATTTGAAAGCTGACAGACTCAACAGAACGGTCAACACTACTCGATGTGTACACCACAACAATCGATTCATCTGAGAGTATCGCTACACTTGAATCTCTTTGATCTTCAGTCTCGGTAGATTTTAATAAAAATGGAGAACTTGGAAATACTATTTCTTTCTTATAACAATACACTCCCGTCCTAAACGTATCTTGCCAGTTTGATGTGTACGCTACTACAAATCCCCAATCAAATCCAACGAGAACATTTCCAAACTGTTTAAAATGTTTGTAATTATTTAGTGTCATTTCAGGACCGAACTCTTCAACTTGACCACCAGCTCTCTTTATCTTTCGATACATTATGTTGTAGTCAGTTCCGTCTTTTATGTTACTTTCGTAGGATGCGAGGAGGGTACCGTCAGACAATAAAACAACTTGAGGTCTTTTTTGGTTTCCAACAGTGTTTGAATTTATTCTAAACTCTTCTCCAATCTTTGTATTTGAAGAATCGAATTCCTGACTGTAGACACCACTTCCAGAGCCGTCTTGTCCGTTTGATGTCCAGGAAACGTAGAAACCGTTTCCTGGTATTGGAGTTATGAAACTTTGTTTTTGTGAATAGTCAACATTTGTTGAAACTAAGAACTCATCTGACGTTGGAAGGCAGTCGTTGTCGTAGACTTTTCCAAAAATACTAAAACGGGTACCTCCAACCTGCTGACTAAGTGATTCCCAAGTAATGATAAAACCGTTATCTAACTTTGCAATTGCTGGTCTTTGCTGAGATGATGAAGTTGCAGTATTGACCAACCAAGTTGCGACACTTCCCATTCGTCTCGCATAGATACCTGAATAACTTCCATCCCTTCCGTACGATTGCCAGACCACAACATATCCAGAGATCCCACCAACGACAACTGGCATAGCATCATATTTTGTTGAATAGCCGTCATTCACATGAACTTCCGAAGTAAAGCCGTTAGGAAGGTGGACTCGTGCTTGTACTCTGACACCTGTTTGTGATTTCAGTTATTCGACACAACATCACTTTCAAGGGAAGTCAGAAAATAAGTTGTATACAAAAGTTCAGCAAATAAACACATCACTCTGCTATTCCATTTAACGAAGTGGAATACATAGTTTCAAGTCTTAGTCTCGCACTACTGGTCCCCTTGACATCAGTAGGTTGGACTACATTCTAGTTTTTTGATAATACGGATATATCAATTGGCTCTATTTCAAAAGAACTGATTTCTTAAAGTCGGAGCTCGCCAGTACGGCTAACATATACGAAAGTTAGATATTTGGATAGTGCAAACAGAACTCAACAACATACCGGATATAAATATACTTTGCCAAACAACAACATATCCTGCAGTAGTAGCACTGACGTGTGGATTAGTTTGATCACCAACAGTGTTTTCATTGATTAAGAATGGAGAGTTTATTTGATTGAAATTTGAGTCAAAGAGCTGACCTACGATACCAAAACCAGAGCCGTCATATTGTTGACTCTGCCAGACTACGATGATATCTCCATTGTCAAGAGTAGCAATTGATGGTGACTCTTGTCTTCCTTTTATAACATCACTGACAGAGAACTCATTTTGTGATAGTGATGGTACTTCAGTAGAAGGAGTTAACGTGTTTGGTGCAGTAGTAACAACTTCTGAAGCACCATCGTTAATCGCCAAGTATACCCCGCCATCAGTCGACGGGTAGGCGACTGCATACGAACTCGTTTGACTAGTGATACGCGTCGCTCCAATAAGTCCGAACCCTGCGAAATCCCTGTCGACAGCTGTTCCAGGACCAAAGTCATTTCTCGTCCATTTTGTGACTCTCGTGGAGCCACTATGAAGGAACACAAGACTATGAGTGCTGGTACATAACATTATTGGATTGTAGTCCTCAGTTACTACAGGCTTCACTGCGGTATTACCGACAACTTGAGATGTTGAAACTGTTCCGTAATGGATAGTTGGAGCACCTTCTTCACTGTGCCAGGAAGAGTATGCGAAACCTAATTTACCATCATCACGAGTACAGATGCTACCGTATTCAACGGTGTCACTTAATGATGCCACGTTGATGGGGCCGGAACTTTTCAAACCGAGAGCGTCGTAGTAGTTGAGAGTCAAGTCAAAGAATTCAGAACACAAAACTGCAAATCCACCTTCGGGCAGAGCAGTAGCTGTCGGGTACGAACAGCTCCTCTCTCCTTCAAATGATCGAACCTCAGTACCAGAATGGTCAAAGATCACTCCGGCAGTACCCAACTCGCTGTCGTACAGAACAACAAAACCCCCGTTAGATTTCATTGCGGTTATGAAAGGATTGTTACTTTCTGATTGAGTCCGTCTTGTGACCCAAATCTCTGGTGTTAATGCAACACCACCAGTGTTGAAGAGTCTGGTGTAGATTTGAGTTCCACTTTTCCAACTTACAGCAAAGTTATTATTTGTTAAAGCAGCTACTCTAGGGACCCTTTGATCACCAGCAGTAGTCTCACTAATCAAAAACTCACTTATTAATGGAACACCAGTCCCGGTGGTGACAATTCCGTACACTCCACTGCCATCACCATCTTGATCTACACTTGACCAGACAACAGCAAACATCTGACCATCGTGAAGTGATGTAATGTCTGCTGCTTGTTTTGCGTTCCCTAAATTTGTGCTTAATTGTACCTCAGCTCTGCCCAACTGAGGGTTGGAGAGTATCAAAAACACGAATATAATAACGCAGTCATGTAGTGTCATATCGAAACTGATAAAGAAACAAATAAAACAAACAACTCAACGAAATAGTACCATACTCAATGGAGGTGGGGAGCGGGGAAATCATCGGTTCACGTTAGGGCAGCGGGTGTTCACAACTTTCTTACTTTTTTTTTAAAAGCTTACTGCCACAAAGACTTCTTCAATCGAGCGGTAAAACGATTATTAGACACCGATTTTCATTAATTTCGTTAGTTCTAAAAGCGACAAAAAAACAAAATGAAAATAAATTACATCAACGCTCGGCATGTTTTTTTTTTTTTTTTTCCTTTGACAGGGAATCGATCTTGATTCGTAACCCATGAAGTTTTTAAAAACTATGCCTCACATTGCATAATTTCTCTCCTTTTTTTTTTTTTTCGCGCTTCAAGAAGAAAAAAAAAAAGGGAGAAGAAAAAAAAGGGAAAGAAAAAAATGTTTGGAAAAAAAATAAAATTTAAAAAAAAAAAAAACAGTTATTATAAAGGATAAAAAATCAGCCCTCACGTGCTAACATATTTGTTTGCAGTCATCGGATAAGAAGCAGCATAGCTACTAAAATGGCTTGTTTGGGCTGTTAGTGGAGAAGAAAGGAGAAAATGAAAAGTACTCAAGATATTTATTGGAAGGGAGGTGAGTTCTTCCCCCAAAAGGGTCAACTCAATCAACTTCTTGGACAGCAGTCCCCTCTTGCGAACACCCTGTTGCACCTATCCTAAAGGGATGAAAAGGAGTTTAAAAAAAACTAAAAGGGGAAAATGAACTAAAAAAAACGACGGCGGAGTGGGGAAAATAACAACTACTTGCTATTTTCACCAAACAGTTAAGTTTTCGTTCGCGCGCAAACCGGAAGGGGAAACAAAGTAAGAATGCATTGACCGGTTATGCTTATATTGTAATACCGCAACAAACATAGCTGTGGCTGTACGCAGGCTGTGCATTTCACTTATTCCTTCGAAAAAAGAGTGCGCATGAACTTTACATATGAAGGCAAGAAGATTCTTACAAAGAGGCAAAATCTAAAGCTGAAGCCAAGAAACAAAGCTGGGAAACGACACATCATTTGAATACAAAACAACGCGATGATGCCAATGTTTCAACCACGTGAGGTTGCGTTGCAACTCCTCCTAAACCTACTTAAAGATGATTAGCAGGTTTCTGTGTGGTTTCTGAGTAAGTTAAGACTCAATAACTCTCGTTCTTTTACTGACACAAAGAATTGTAATTAACGTGTTCTGTAGTCATTGTCGATTCCCTTTAAGATTACAATGAATTGAAGTACTGTCATCAGCGGAAGGGAAAAGGAAGAAGAAAGAAAACCCCTCCCCTTCCAATTGCAGGAGGGGCGGAACAATAATGAAAATACAATATCAAGCGATCGCAGGAATTGTTTTTTTTTTAATATTTCTCGACAACCTTATGTCTTGTTGCTGTAGGGCTTAACAACCGCAGACCAACTCAACAATAATTTATTCAGATGACGTATAATAAACTAATGAGACAAGAGTGCTGCCCAATATCGTTTCTTGCCAGTGCAAAAAAGAAAAAGGAGGGGGGTGGTAAGGGAAAGAAAAATAATCATTTCAAGCACAATGTAGGAGCAGAACACAAAAGAAGATGGCGGTCACTTGGATGCTACTAAAGAGAAGGAAGTATGCGATGCTAGCGATCACATTCTTTTAAACAAAAACACAACCGACAGCAATCCCCGACTCCCATGATGTTCTCAAGCTTCTCAATAACATGCCAATCTTGTTTTTGTTATTCCACAAAATAATACCTCCGTTAAATGAATCATTTGTGATTTGTGAAAAGCAATTAAGAAAATAAAAAAACCTACAACAACCCAGTAGCGGTAAACCGATGCATATATTTCCCCTTTTCCTTTCTAGGGCCTTCGTTGAAAAAAAACCAGAAAAGAGATGACCGAGTTCGTATGCATCGGAAATAAATCTGCCGGAGGCAAATAAATGGGATCGGCGATCAAAGAAAAGAATAGTTTTATCGAATTTGCAACGGAAAGCTTGTCATCAGCACCTTCTCAAATGGAATTGGAGTATAAAAAAATCTTCCTTTTTCTTTCTTCTTTTCTCCTATTCTTTAGGTTAATTTTCTTTCTTCAAAATACCGCAAGTTTTCTTTTGTGACGCAAGTTTTCACACAGGCTGCTACACCTCGTTTCCAGACTGCATTCCAGACGCACACTTAAGTGGCGCCCAACAGCAGGTCAGAGTTTCAACTGAAGCAGAATCATTAAGAGTTAGTATGAGAAACAGCTGCTGATTGTATTCCTACTGTCAGAGTGTCACTTATAAGGAGACATCGACAGCTTTAGGAGTGAAAAATAAATAAAACCATTCAGACTAGACTTGTATTTCATCGAACGCAGACAGCACGGGAAAATAAATTATGACCACAAGAAATAACGGCTTGCAATCTGAATGGTTTCTTCTCCGGCTACGTCGGTACAACAACAAAAAAAAAAAGGAGGTCCTCATGGAATCTACGGTCAGACATGTACACGAAGAAACAATTGCCCTGCCACAGCGATAGCCATTCTTTGAGCTTACAACGACAGATATAAAACTGAACGCGTTGCTCTTTTTTTTCTTCGCTCAACTAAGACATTTCTTTCAAAAGTCACCACAAATTCCTTGAACAAGAAAACGTTGTTTAAGAGGTAGCAAATTCTGCACCGATATTGGAGAAACAACTCACAATACTTTACTCAATTGAGCTGACCGACTTTTTTTTTCAAATATTCTTTTTTTTTCAAAACAATGTAATAATAGCATTCTCCAATTCCTCCTATCAGAAGAACAGTGATACTACAGTGTTGCTTATCTTTTTCAGGAAGATAAAACTACATTACTGAGGGGGAAAATAAAACAAGTGGGATTGAAGGAAAGAAGAGACGATACGGATACATAACTGCCAGGGGTTGGGATAGGGATATAAGGGTTTTACAAGCAAAAAGAACTTATTTTCCCTACCAACAGGAAAAAAACAAAAGGAAAAGAAATATTTTTTTCTAACGGGGTTTGCCAGGTAGAGTCCAAGGTTAAATAGACATTCCATCCCTGCAGTCTGATTTTGTGTGAATAATGTGCAGTGTAGGTACCCTGGAGGGATTCACCGTGTTGGACCCTGGGCTTGATAACACTACACGTGAAGAGATAGTTATTTTTATTTTACTTTGCAGAGGAAGGATTTTGTTATGATAGAAATAGTGCTTACTCCTGCTCCTTAAAAGAGAGGACCCCCCTAATAGACGTGCTTCACGTTATCTATTTGTAAATTAGTACCTTCAAAAAGAAGAAACCAAAAAAGAAATTTTTAAGCTGTCGCACTATTTTTGAGCGCGTTTGCTACAACCGATAACGACGAAAGAAGGAAGGAAGGGAAAAGAAACCAGAAATAGTGTTCTTGAAATTGAACGTTTCTTGGTAACCAGAAGAGAACTTATTAAAAATAGATTTAGTTGCTGAACAGATTATTAACAAATGATGAGAAACAAACACAACACGTGTTACAAACTAAGCGGCCGGATTATTGATTTCATTTCTGTTAATTATTTCTTTTTAGGTTTTTTAAATTGTTGCAAAAAAATATTGAAAGTCCTCAGAACAGTAGTTCTACTACTAAATTAAAAACTAACATACCAGAGACGCAAGTATCCCTGGTATGTTAGACGAGACGACATAGAGCTGCAGCAATAGCTGTTTTCTTTTTTTTGTTGTTGTTGTTGTTGTTATAATCCTAACTGTGTGTTTGCATGAAGGCAGTCTCGTATTGGAATTGATTATTTAAAAAAGCTCGAGTGTTATTCGTTTAAGAAGGAAAGAATCCAGCTGATAAAGAGTGTATGTGTATACTAGAGAGCCACCTACATGGGTCCCTACACAAACAATCAACTGACGGCTGTGGGACAAAAACTGGAACTTATGATCTTGTTTATTGTCTTGGAGTTAACGCACAAATTTAGACACTCGATAAGTAAATTGGTGTTTCGTGCTCGGTGAGGTGACTTGCACTTCAGTAATTGCACTTATAGAAATTCTCATAAATAAGTGCGTAACCGATCAACGAAAAAAGTTTCGTCAACCCAAGAAAAGAAAAGAAAATAGTAATACGTCCCTCGTCCCTAATTACGCACACTCGTCCATTTAAAGAACGATAATGAGTTCAGATCCTTCTTCGTGATGAAGTCTTTTTTTTAAATCTTCAATGCCTTTAGTCTACTTCCTTGACGGTTGAAGAAGCAAATCAGCAAAAATCGAGGCAATGAAGAAGAAGAAAAAAAAAAAAAACAAAGAGAATGAGAATGAGAATGAGATAAATTAATTTTTCAGAGGTTTCATTTGCGAAGTCGAAAAGAATATCAGGAAAGCCTTACGTGGCCGGGGGGTAAATATACCAAACAACCGCGAGACTCTCACTAACGAAAAGACGTGAAATGATTGACTACCTGATCTGGACTAGACTGGTAACAAAAGAGATTTGTTCAAAATAAATTTTTTTCAAAAAAAAAAAAAAAAAAACACAAAATACCAAATTATTTTTTATTTTTTTTTTATCCAGTAGAACCCTCGATTATTTTTCGGTACAAACTCTTTCCAAAAACTACAGCGAGTTCCAAGAATATCGTATCGCTTTCTGACAGACAGGGTCTGGAAATACCGACACGACACTTCTGTAGTGTTTTTCATAATATTAAAAAGAAAAAGAGAAAAAAAATAATGGGAAAAAAAAGGTTCTTCTCTTTGAAAAGAACCTTATATTAACGAATAGGGGAAACGTTTCATCTCTTTGAAATAAAGAAACAACTGCTAACCAGCGTGTTGGCATGGGGCATGATAACTTACAAAGTTACTGTTGCTCCTTTTTTGGTTCCTGAACCTTTGCCTCATTAATACCAAAGAGATGAAAATCCAACCATAAAAAAGAAACAAAAAAAACGATTTAAAAAAAAAAAAAAAAAAAAAAAACACACTCACACTTTTTGAAAGATGCTTTCGTCGACATGTGGCGAGCAGTTTCCTTTTTTTGACCCAATAGCGGCAACAGCAGCTGTCCCGCACCAACGTTGCTTCAATTATGTCAACAGAATATCACCAATGCAACTTGTAGATATCTGCTTTCCTTTTTGGCACAATGTGTACCGCGAAAAGGAAAGAAATCCAGCTTCAGGAGTGTGTAAGGTGATGGGAAAGAACGATAAAAAAGAGGTAACTAAAAAAAATTGAAAATTGTATCTGCTTTTTTTCAATACAGCAGGTGATATTTAACAACCATTCCCCTTTTACCCGACCGAAAAGAATGAACAAGATCACTCAAATACGATACTCGTCTCGAGACTGTTGTGGAGGAGAATATACAAAGAAAATGATCCGAGAGAATTATTACAGTCGGCAAGGGAAAGGTAGGTTGCGAAAATAGAAAAACAAATTCTTTGTTGCTTAACGTGAGCGGGGCGAGCGACACAACACGTTTGCGTTTGTGTAGTAAATAAAAATGTAGTAAATAACTTAGTCTCGATTGGGTTGCTGACCCTGAAATCAAACTAGTGAAAGGAGATTAAGTAATTCATACTCCGAAGTAACAAAACAAAACCAAGAGAATAGTCAACAACCTAACAAACATTTCTCACTCAATCAAGAACCTGCTGGGCGTTCTCGAAAATACAGCAATTAGCCCTGAACTTGGGAAGGCTTTACGATTTCCAAGGCAATTCCGGGGGCATTTTTCTTTGGTTTGCAGTTGTTTAACCAAATACGACATCTGAAGGTTCTGTAGCTTGCTCTCAGGAGGGCCCTGAAGTCTGGGTGACTTGCCTGGGTAGAGTAGTGAAATGTCAACTTCTTTTTATCGAACTGGAACTCAGCCATGTGAACAGTAATAGGAATTCGATGCTTCTGCACTAACTTTCTGGTGGTCTTCAATGCTTCTTCCTCGGCAACATTACACGCCTGCCATTGCTCCATATCCTTGGTCGTAGCTACACGCTTGACTTTTGAGCCGGAGGTGTTTCCGAAACGAGGTTTCCTGTCAACAACTACACCGAGGTCGATTCCTCTATCTCCTTCTACGACTACGTGGTCTCCTATATTGGCAGAACCTTTAACTTCTGTCACGAAATCCGACTTCCTCCCGTACTTGAATTGGACCTTTAGTGCGTAGGCTGCTGGCTGTGATGGATTCTTCAATTTTGTAAGCTTTACAGGACGGGTCGGAGGTGTTGACGGAGCTGAACTAGCAACACTCTCGGAGTTGACAGAAACGGATGACATGACATCTGACACCGCAGATGTCGTTGGCATTGTAGGAATTTGACTAACAGCTGACGCACTGCTAATACTCCGACTGCTTTGGTTTGACACCTCCAGATTGTCGAGTGTAGGAATGCAACCAGAGCTCGAATTTGCAGTTGAAGTTGGTGGAGTCACAACAGCGTACGGATCGTGCGTGTAGAACGTCGCCGTTGGAGTGACAGGGCTGCTGAATGCAGACATATTATTCTCTGGGTTAGCTAAACTGTGTGGAATGATTTTGTAACAAAACATCATGACGATGAAAAAAACAATAAATCAGAAATCTTGAAATCAAAAAGGAAAAAAAAAGGAGTAAATAAAGGATTATCTCCGCTCTTTTCTGGTTTCTTAAATTTTTTTCTCTGAGCAGGCGGACGTATCCAAGTGGTTACGGAGGCGCACTCGAAATGCGTTGGGCTCTGCCCGCGCAGGTTCAAATCCTGCCGTCCGCGATTTTTCATCATTAAATGGATCAACTGTGAAGGAAAATCATTTAACAAAGTTGACTGAGTGAAAAAACTGAGCGAAAATCATTGAAAGAAACAGTTGATGAAATCCAAGTTAAATAGAGCTAGAAAAGTGTGCTGCAGAAACAGTTGAAACCCGTTTATGCTTTCAACTCGAGAATGTCATTGTTTCCAAAGCAGTTAATTTGAAATTCCACCGATGGGGGTGGGTTTAGTGCGACCAATGTTGCTGTGATTTTAATTGGAGACGTTCTGGAAGATGCTCGAGGTAAGGTTGTGAATGGAATAAGATACTCGCCATGGCCACAAGACTCGGAAGTGAGGCTGACATCCCCACTTGATACTTGGAGCTTTGCAACACAAACCTCTGATGTGGAAACAATAAGGCGTGCTGTGAACTCAGAAGGATTGTAAATTATGAAGACCACTTCCCGTGAAGAAGGGCTCCAGCTCCCCTTGAGCACTAAAGACTTCATACCAGTCCCCTCCATGGGCAGCTGCACAAGAGAATCCACTATTTCCTTCACAGGCGAATATATTGAAAGTTTAAATGAAGCAATTTGTCCTGCTTCGAAAGTAGTTGGAATTATTGTGTACACTCCGGGAGGCACCACTTGCGAAGTGGGAATTTCAGAACTCCCAGCCTCTGGAAGAGCTGAATTAAAACTTGCAAAAGAACTTGTGTAGTTTCCTGATCGATAAGCAATGTGCTTAATGCCATCTACACGCCCCTGCCAACGAGTTCCTTGTGATGCCAGCACCTCCTTTTCGATTCTGCTGATGGTCAGGCCTACACTACTCTCCTTGGCAAGTTCCAAACATATGACAAGTGGAGATGCTTCCTTCACTATGATACGAAATTGTGGATTTTTTCGCCAACGCTGCATCCCACAACGGCCGCCTGCAGACTCAGAAGTCCATTCTCCTTTCACACTTCGTTGGAATGGAAACGGAATATCTGGCAAACGAGTTAACGTTATGGTCTGGATGGGACTGTATAGTGTGAGAGAGTGCGGAAACGGCTTTGTAGAAAGCGACGAGACTACCACAGTGAACTTAGAGAGACCTGCTGGGACTGCCAGTCTGACTAGCTTACTAGCTCCATTTACATAGACTCCTTCGTGAACTCGATCATCTTTAGGAAGAGTTATTGGATTCATTACTCTGACATCCCCCCATTTAGTTGTGTCAAATACATGTATTGTACTGTAAGGCACATCTTCTTCAAACGTTGAAGGAAGGTGACGGTTAAGCAGGAGCCATGATGCTGTTGATGCTTGACTTTTTATTACAATATGGTACTGCGGACATCTGAAGTAGTGGTTATTTTCACTGATAATATTCTTCCAGCCCATGTGCATAGCAAAGCGGAACTTGAAGCTGTGCGGGAGCCATGATAAGTTTATTCTCACAAAGTATTTCGTTGCGTCCGCCCAACACATCCAAAACACACCATTATCTCCCTGTGTTTTATCATAACCGAGCGCTCGTTGGATTTCAGGAGTCCAGTTGACGTTGTCTTGGTGGCTGTACTTTCCAAGCCAACGGTGGTGCCGCCAAGGGTTCATTATTTTTAAGAAACGAATACCCCGTGCTTCCTTAAAGTCTAATATACTATATGAGTGGCATGCAACAAGTCCCAACTTGTCTTTCCACGACTGTGGCATCGACTCTCTCTTGTCCGTTGCCATGGTGGCCATCAACATGCCTCGTTGGTGACAAGATGATAGTCGAGACCATTCCGCGTCCTTATCAACACTTCCTAATTCTAACACTTCAGGTATCCATCCACATAAGTGATATAAATCACTGCTGCTATTGCTGCCAGCAAAGTCATAGGAACCTCCGAATACTTTCAAGTAAGCTTTCTCATAAAGTGAAACCCACAAATCACCAGACACGCAGTGACCCGAAAGCGGGCGGTGCCCCTGGATATCTACAGCGTAACCTTCCATAGGTCCCCCCACCCAGCCCTTTCCCTGGGAAGCCACGACACGTTCATCAACTGTGACCATTCTTACAATTCCATTTATTAAAAGTTTGATTGCGTACTTCCCGTTTTTGCTTACGATTGGTCTTCCTGATGTGTCCTGAGGATATATTGCCGAAGTTATCAGTTTTGCATTTGGGTGTCTATTCTCGTACGCTGCTGCAACTGTTAAACTGCAGACATAGGAACAGTTACCAACAACTGATTGTGAAATATCAAGTGGGTCAACTTTACCAATAATCCTTGGAGTCATACCTTTCGGCAAGAAATCAGCAGCGTTCATCCACTCTCCGTTGTGGTCCTTTTGTTTTTGAGTTAACTTCGGAGGATTTGTATCTATGTAACGGCTTCCAACAGAGGCTTGCTCTGCGCAGAAAGAAGCGAAACCGACCTTTGGATCATCCCAAATAGGGGCTCTGTTACCACAAATAACGCTGCTGTTGCGAAGAAACTGAAGTTCCTCAGGCGACATGCGATTATGTTGGAGGTTAGTGGCTTGACCTTGCTCAGGGCTTTTGAGTGTGACTACTGTTTTTGGTTCCTCTGCGGGTTTAGTAAATTCTGGTTTAGCTTTAGTCGGATCAGTGTGTACAGGTATTACTTTAGGTAGTTCTGGTAAAGGTCCATCACTCATACTTCCGACTAACTCCGCACTTGTTATCAACGCTGTGATGTGATCGGTTAGTAGCTTTAGCACCGCAGGTGCTGTTTGTGTTTTCTTGTAATCTATGAGCAGCTGAGCTGCTTCGACATATTTATTCTTTGCTGTTTTAAAATTCCCCCTGCCTTGTGCAGTCTTTGCATCGGCTTCCAATTTCGCCGCATTCCTCACAGGAACGTCAGCCTTCAGCTGCTCTAATCTTTTTAAATTCAACTCCGTCCTCTTTTGTAATCGTTCTCTTTGACTGCTATCTCTTTCCACTCGCAGTGCGCCTATCAGAAGTTCTATTGCCTTCTCATATAACCGCATGGCATCGTTGAATGATTTTTCGTCATCTGCTTGCATAGCAGCCTTTGACGCCTCCATTGCGGAGTTGAACGACATCTTGTACCTTCGAAAGGAAATATGATTTTAGTAACCGACAAGAGCTGGCTTATTAGATGTAATCAACACGTGTTGCAAACATGTTTTATTCATTTCCTGCTTGATAACTGTGATTATCAGGACTCACATCCGACCGCAGTCTTTGCCGTCTCTGCGGAAACGTTTACTGAACTGATTTATGAAGAATTTCAATTCACTTGGTGGGTTTTCTTTCTTTTTTTCGGTCTTTTGTTTTCTTTCACTCATCATGTGGTTCCCGAAACGCCTTGCTAGTAACTGTAAACATAGCACCTCAACAAAAGAGAAGCATTAGCTGCGGGGAGCCGGCCAGCTTGTCTAATAATGCAAAGTAAATAAATCAATTTCCTTGACTGGAAATTGCAGTCAAATTGTAATAGACATTTCAGGGGCGCTGACTGCCCTGCAGATATTGATAAGTGAAGTTGATTACTCCTGGGAAGGGAGGATAGGAGCGAGTTTGTCGCTTAATCCCAGATGAGTATCTTGAAAGTTCACATTAAATAAATACTACTCTCAGATGTGCAATAGAACATTAGTCACGGTAGTGACCAGTGTGTCTTCAGATAAAAAGGAAAGTTGCAACTTATTGAAAGCATAACACGTGTGGTACTTGTTGCGATTTCTCGCTTATTATAAAACAGGAGTTACCGAGTATCAAACAATTAGATTGCGTCACCTGTAGGCGTACGGACCGCCTACATCATTATTTCGCGCACTTTATCAGCTTGTGCTAATAAACAGGAGTTACCGAGTATCTCAAAATACCTTTCCGTCTTTGTGAAACCGTAATACGGTCACTCTTTTTCCTCCTACAATAAGGACACACATCGAGGGGAAAGGAGAAAGGAAAAAAAGTTTAACTGTCGATCACAATTATTGTACAAGAAGCAATGCATTGGGTTAATTAAACAGGATAAAACACTTCAGATTGACAAGGTGTGCACCAAAACTTGAGCTCAGAAGAACTGCAAAGCACGTAATAAAACACGAAGTAGGGGACTGTCTTGAGGGGAAGAAAAGGTTTGTCACTTAACAACCCAATTATTTCACGGATCCTATCAGACTGTCGAAGTAGGAATCATCTGTGTGGTACCTTCTTCGAAATGAGTTGCTTTGAGTTGCGAAAGTGTCAATTCCGCATTGATCCATTCAACTGAGACGACCTTCTTGTTTTCGGAGATGATCAAGGAGATCCCATGCACAGCAAGCAACAAAGCAATATAGAAGAAGACCACCACCAGTTATGAAGGCAACAGCGAAGACTGAAGGAGTTTCAGTAACGTGTCCAGGATCACAATTCGTATCACCTTCAACGTGACAAACTAAACTAGACTGAAGCATTGACCAGGTAGATAAAATACAACTATCTCTGTCGGCGTAGCTGTCGGGGGTTGCCACCGCACAGGCAGGTGAAAACTTTGCCATCGAAGACGAGTAAACGTCTTGACCACTCTCTGAGCTTGGCATTAAAGTAGGTAACTGTTCCATGTAGTGAGTCCATATTTGACAATATTTCGTTTTCGAGTGATAAGCAAAAGTCCTACACGACGGAGTGTCAACACACTTCAGAGCGCAATCTTCAAAAGTATAATAACCAATACGAGTCGCTGCTGCTTCAATATCACCCGGAGATAAGAGTACAGAATTCTTGTAGTAATAAAACACAACTCCATTAATAACATAATGTGATGCTTCTGTGTCAGGTTGTATTACAGAAGCAGGTTGAAGCTTTGCGGAGTAGCTCTGGTTGGGGTGGTCGTAAAGTTGAAGGTTTCCATAAGATGAATTACACGTACAGGTACCTTGTGATACTTCACTTGATGAACAACATTGTGTTTCATATTTCTTATTTGAAATATCTTTTTTCTGTTCAAAATAGCACCAATTCCTACAATAGTCTGCACACGGAACTAACAAATTCGAAGCCACATAAAAAGAACCGCTTTCCTTGCAGGTTTTCCCAGGCACTAATCTCTTTTCATACGGATGGTACTGACATAGAACTGATGCTCTGCTTAGTTTTTCAACTACTTTGATCTGACACTTGTCTAGGTCAAGTTGTAAGTAAGCCTTAGTAATATCACCAGCAAACATATTGTTATCTTCCCACATGTCTGCAGAGATATAAAGTTTCTCACCAAGACTGTTTGAGTACGACTGAGATGATGTGTCTGAAAGTTGAGCATCGATCCATATTAAGGAATGCTCTCCCCATAAACCTTGTTTCCCAGTATTACATAATTGTGGTGAGATTACTTGTGTTATCATCGGAAGTGATAATGACGTGAATTGTTTTACTCCAGTTGGTATTTCTTTTATTATTAAGTTGCACAATTCTTTTGCATCGTCAAATGTTGCAGCAAAGTCAGATAACGAAGGAACAACATCACTAGGTAATGTATAAAGACAGTCAAGACAAGGTTTTGCTACTGCTGAAGGTAAGAAAGCAATCTTCTCCATTGATGGTCTCCAAACACGTTCATCTGACTTGAAAGTACAGGTGGAGTCGATGATACTGTTGAAGGTAGAGTAGCAGTATCCATTATTAGGGGTTGGGTTTAAAAGCATAACAGCACCAGAAGCGAGCATTATCATTCCTAGCGCAAGAATGAATATTATAAACAAAACCTGTTGGGCTTTCTTAATCTTTGAGCACCCACCTGTTCTACCAGAGAGTGCTGATGATGACAGTGTTTCCCTACGTGGACTACCGTCATCAGAGCTACCAGCAGTGTCACGATCTTCAGGAGAACCAGTGCTGCCTGCGGCTTGATTTACATCTCTGAGATACAACTGTATTATAGCAGGCTCTTCTTCATTCCTACCTCTGGATCCTAAATTATAACTTGAAAGTAAATCTGAGTCATTGCGGACTTGAGCGTGACAAAGTAACTTCTGTCTGTCAGCTGGAGCTGACCATCCCTGTTCTTGCATGAATGCCGCCTCCACTAACAGCTTTAATGCTTCGATAGTATCATTTGACTTCGCTTTTACAATTACTGATTGAAAGTTTGGTAACGTTGAGCGATAGTATCGAACTTCAAACCAAAGTTGAATCTCATGAGAAA
Source organism: Flectonema sp. DT1601 (assembly GCA_964019425.1). Taxonomy (NCBI): domain Eukaryota; phylum Euglenozoa; class Diplonemea; order Diplonemida; family Diplonemidae; genus Flectonema; species Flectonema sp. DT1601. Next base: position 1,019,256 of record OZ025809.1, on the reverse strand, counting down.
TTGGAGAACTATTACCGAGTTGCTCAACGTGTTGATGTATTATTGGATTGAGGATTTCATTCATACGTAAGTTCATGTCAGAAGCTTCTGTTTCGAGAGGTATTCTCGCATTTATATCACCTAAGTCATCAATACAACCGGTTAGACCTTCAATTGGTGTTGCTTCATAGAATAGTAAAGACCCGTTAATGATTTCTGGGATTTCTTTAATCATAACGTCTTCGTCATCGACGATATGTTCTCCAAGACGAAGACGACCACCTTCCCACTTGTCATCTTCTTCTTCAGGTTCTGTTGATTGGAGTTGTTCAAGAAGGTCGAGAACTAACAAGGAAGGATCGATCACAACGTCACGAATCCCATCGTGGTAGTGACTAACTTGAAGTGACCATTCTTCAACAATAGCGTCCATCTTCAATTCGAGAGCCATTGAGAATATCGAACCTTCTTGAACTGGTGGGGTTAGCTCTCCTAGAGTCACATCGTTATCTTTTAATTCACACTTTTTATAAATTAATCGTTGTCGTTCTGGGGGTGGGTTTGTCTCGTCTAATGTCTGAAGTAGTTCCTTTACTTCTCCAACAGTTGTGATTGCTTTAACTTTACAAACAATTGTTTTGAGTCCCATCGTTAAAGTGGTTACTCTGATGCTAAACTCAACTGTTGAGTCTTCACATCCAACACTACCGCTGTTTACACTTTCAGCAAGTTGAAGCATCTCTTCCTCTGGAGGAGTTGTCACATGAACACTTTCCACCTCGAGGGCTGTTTCCTTTTCGTTTTTCAGCATTGTGTCCTATTTGATGTGGTCAGGAGGTGACCATCATCTGTTTGTTTTAAACTGTTGAAAGGGATAACTTGATACTATGATTAGGAGTGTTAAATATGTTCACAACAGATGACGTAAATCATTATCCTTAATGTGACTGAAAAGAAATATTGAGAAAAAAAAAAGACACACAAAAACAGTAATATCGCAATGCTAAGAAATACAACAATTAGATTTCACAACAATTCTGAGCCAAACCGAAGTCCTCAAAAAAGAGGAAAGTAAAGATGATTTGTTCATCTAAGAAGAAACATCACTGCAAAACAACACAACCACAAAAATACACACTCCGTTGTCTTCTTTAGTAGAAAACTTCTTCCTCACGGAAAACAGCTGGAAAGCGAGTAACACAAAAAGAATTACTTCAATTCTTTTTTATTTTTTTATTTACAAAACAAGAAGTAAACAGTACAGTAAGGCAGTACAAAAAGAATTCTTTATACTTGTCCCTATTAAGGAGGAGCAGATGTCTTCACGCTTCTGTTTAATCCGTTCAGAGAACTTTAAAATAAGAGTGATATAAAGTAAAAAAACAAATTACTTCAATTCTGAAGACTTATTTTGAACAACGAGGATACCAATTAAGGTTCTGACAGCCTTCACAATCTGATCTTCCAAACGGATGTACAGCCATCGTGACAATGACAGGATTCTCTTGATCGTGGAATCCACGAAATTAAAACAAGACAATCATTACAGAAGGCTAAACAAAAGATTGAAAGAAGAACTTTACCAATCGACGAGACGATCAGAAATATAAAGAAAGTTGTTAGATCAAAGAGTCGTTGCGAATAGTGGCATCACAGTTCTCGTTGGTTTTTTAATTTCTTTACTTTGAGATAGTTCTGACCGAGTCCTTTGTGATGTGATCCATTTCTGCCAGTCAACATCATTTTGATTACGAGTTGTGGGTTTTGTAGGAGAGCTAAACATTGCTTTGAATGGCATCGCATGAGTTGTTGTGGGTTTTGGTTTCGTCCGCTCTGGTGGGATGTACGGCTGAGGAGGTGACAATGAGACGTTAGAAACTCCAGAAATTGTGATATTCATCGGATTCCGTACCGAATTGCGTACTGAATTTCGCATTGAAGGAGGACGACTCGAACGACCCGAAACGGAATTAATTAAAGGAGTTGGAGGTGTTTTATATCTAACTGACTGACGATGAGCACGTTGCTGAACTTGGAGATATTGTTGTTTCTGAGGCTTCGGTTCATCTTCACCAGGTCTTGAGAGTACTACCTGCTGTCCATTATAAACAGCTTCTTCATCCTCAAGGTTACAAATAATTAAAGTAATCCCCTCAGACTGTGGAGGTACGTCAGCTAAATTAATATTCTCATTGGGATACGCCAAGTTCCAAGGAGGTAGTGTTAAGTATTGCGGCTGATCTTTTGCAAAGTTTCGAACCCAATACACTCCATCATCACTGAGTAGTGCAATATTATTATCTCCGTTAGTTGTTTCACTTGCGACATCGAAGTAATCCCCCGAAGGGTATTGATTTACTCTTGGTTGACCTCCTCCAGGTTGTTGTTCGTCAACAGATTGCTTTCCTTCAAATACGAAGTTCAGAACACCTCTGTGTTCAGATCTGGCATTCTGAATCGCATTTTTCAGATCTTCTTCCGAACTTATTAAATAATTATTAATTTGTTTTAAATTACGAAAGAGTAGAAGATTAGCTCTTTCTGCTGCATGCCCAGGATCGAACGACGTAAATCTCAAACCATGTTCATCACAAATGTAGTCAGCTCCGAGAGACTGCGCTGGTGATATTTGAGCAGTGAACTCTTCATCAGGTCCGTATCTGTAAGGTACTATAAATAATTGACACACATCAGTTGTGGGGTCTGAGTCAACGTACTTCAGGAGTTGTGTTGCTTGTTGTGCTGATAGAACATTCTCGTCATCGATCGCAATTAGTTTTCCCTGAGGCATACCCGAGTAGGAACTGTTGTAATTTCCATTTCCGATGTTTCTTTTGATGCTTACGTTACCTTTTTGAACATTAGCAACTGTAACACTGCTACCAACTGACTTCATAACGGTGACACAGATTGGTGTTGGATTTCGGGAAGGTCGTTCCTCTTCATCTGTAGGTGTTATCACTGCACCCTCAACTTCTAAAATAATAGCCATAGATCCCTGCCTTGCTTCTTGTACTGCGGCAGTGAATTCTTTTTGAGTTTTTATTTTCTTATTATTAATTCGAAGGATTCTTCCATTGTCATTTGAGTCATCGAGACCTCCAAGTGAAGCAGGTGACCCTTCCAGAGTTCGTAGTATTCGAACGCCGTGTTCGTCACCAACGTAGTCGAGGCCGAGATCCTGTCGTGACTCGAGTGTTATAATTTTTGTTTCGATTCTTCGTCGAAATGGAACGACCTCAACAGTGTGATGTCCAGGCTCAGTTGGATATTTTACTGATTCTTGAACATCACTCACAACTCTGATCTCATAACTATTAACACTTCTCAGTACTCCAATCGCAACTCCCGCTAACTCCGCAGCCGATCTCGCAGCTGCTCCCGTCACGCGAACCCAATTCTCTGTCCCATCTTGAGACCAGACTTCAGTAAAACGAATTCCTATCGACTCCTCAGGAGTCGAAGTATATAAATTATACAACACCGCCCTCCCTAACGGCATCTTTTCGCGGTTAAGTTGCTTTAGAAGGAAATACATCAACAGTAATGACCACAAATATAAAAAATAATTTCCCACAGACCTTGACTGATGTTTGTTTCTACTGCCGTCTGTAATAAGAAACATAAATTCGTAAACTTGTAACTTACGGCTAACGTAAAAAACACTTCCTTTTTTTAAACCGAACAACCTTTGTACGAGGTAAAAAGAATGTTGGGCATCCCTTCTAGCTCTCATCTCGTCTAACTGAACTTCGGGTTCAGTGCACAAAATCTTTTGACAGTTAGTAGTGACATACAGAGACGGGTTTCTAAGCACCCCGAGTGATCAAAAAACAAACAAACAAAAAGAAAAAATGAATAACAACAATGGATGTCTTCTTTTCATTCAATACTCCATTTGGTGAGTAGATGAACTACTTGATTGTTACTACGTCTGTCTTAAGTGTGCAGTTCGATTAAAGTATTGGACTTTACAAAAAGTACCTTTTGTGCACATCGATTAGGTAATCGATTGACCTCTAAGTCATCGCTACTGTTTGGTACCATAGCATTCAGTGACACCTTCAAAAGAGTTAACTTACTCAGTCAAGGTCCTGAGTGTTTGTCAACCTGACTGGTTTTGGAGTAGCGAGTAGCTTACTGACTTCATCGTATTCTCTTCGAACATCATTAGCAAGAGAAGAGTCTTGACTGGTAGCAATCTCAAGAGCGAGCTTCTGATCAGCGAGGGCTTGCTCAAGGATAGCCGGGTCCTTCAAACCCATTCGACGTCTCGCAACACCTCTTCGATACAAAGCTTTCATATTCTTTGGATCAACAGAAAGGACTTCACTACAAATTTCAGCAGCGTGTCTGTGGCTGTCTAATTTCAAACAGATTTGAGCGCAGTTGTTCTTTGCGAGGCAAGTCATACTGACGGCTTCATCACCACCATCAGCAGGGACTACTCTATAAGCTTGTTTGTATTGAAGTAACGCTTCCGTGTATTCAGAACGTCTTCCAGTTGTGTTGCCAGTGTTGAAGTGACTGTTTCCGTCTTTACGAAGTTGGTTAGAAACTTCGACCCAATCTCTGTTGTCTTCGTCCATTTCTAAAATTTCTCCCTGAATCACATCTTCGAATTTGAGCGGTACGATTACTGTTCCTCTTCTGACGACCATCATCGTACTTCTCGATATCTCAAACACTTCTCTTACTGTCTTCGCTACGTCAATAGCACTCGTAGTCACTTTAATCTTCTTCGTTAATTCTTTTCTTTTTATCACAATTTGTTTTACTCCATCGAGATCTGGGTCACCCAAAGTCTTGACTTCGTCACCCTTAAGAAGACAATTCCAAGTAACTATCCCAGAAACTATTGTGGTAGCAAACCCTACGCCGACTGGAGCCAACAGAGCCATGAGGATAATGAATTGACAACCTGATGATGAAATAATAATAATAATATAACTTGACACAATATGTTAATACTTTATAACTATCATTACGATCACATTGTTTAACTTGATGCTAAAGTAGAGTCAATATGACTCTGAGCAATGAACACTTCTCTACCGCATTCGATGGAATATTGCGCTGCGCTGAGGAAGCGATGCACACAATAATTACTTTACGGTGATGCTGATCATTTTTATATCTTCTGTTGGTCGGTTTTCCATTTCTTTAGATTTCATTACTTTGGTATCTTCAATGGCTTTGACCACGTCGATACCTTTTGTTACTTTCCCGAATATCGAGTGTTTGTTGTCGAGCCACTTTGTAGGAACAGTTGTGATGAAGAACTGTGACCCTCCAGTGTTAGGTCCGTGATTTGCCATACTCAGAATTCCACACTGAGAATGAGATAGCGATGAGTCAAACTCATCTGGAAGACCATCTGCGAAGATGCTGCCACCACCAGTTCCATTACCTAAAGGACAACCAGTTTGAATCATGAAGTCCTTAATCACTCGATGGAATATCAAATTATTATAAAACCCTCGCTTGGCGTGAGTCGTAAAATTCTCAACAGTCTTCGGAACTAAAGAAGGATACAACTCACAGAATATATCTCCTTTAGACGTGTGAATTACTACCGCAGTTGGGAGAACCTTCGCCTCTTTTGCCGGATTGCTGGGTTGTGAAGCGAGTAAAGCAATTTCTTCATTTGATGGTCTTTCGTTAAATACGTCTCGTTGAGCTTTGTTATCGTTGTCGGGTTCTCTGGTAGTGACCAGGAAGAATCTTGCTCTTCTCCATGCAACAGCAAAGACTGTTGGATCATCTTTCTTTCCTTGTTCTATAACTTCATCTCCGATGGCTTGTTGGAAGTGCTGAGTTCCTTTTGTATTTCCTTGAAAAATCGCAATTGAAAGGAACTGGTCGGTGTTTTCATACTTCGCGATAATCCTCTCTAGACAGTCAGTCTTAATATTGACTACTTTGATTCCGTGAAGGGTCGAATATAAAATGAAGTTACTACTTCTATCAAAAACAACATTCCTCGCAGGTATGAACTCCTGTTGTTGATCAATACCGTTTTGTAAATCTTGTTCAGTAGCAGCTCGTTTCCCAAAGTCTAACTCATCGAGGGTAAACTTCTCAGTTTGATTACTGTTTTGAAGACTTCTCGCGTCGTCAATACTTTCAGAGTAGACTCGAATCTTCTTTCCCGTTAAAAAATTAAACAAATAAATTAAACTCGTCGACGTTGTGATCGCAAACATCGAACCGTCTGGAGAGATAGTCAACGATCTGATGATCAGTTTTTTGTCTCGTTTTTGACTTTTCGCGATTTCAAAAAGATCGGTTTCAACTTTTCTTTTGAAAGAAAGTATTTCAAATGGAGGCTTGAACCCATACTCTGAATTCCAATATTCGATAACTCCATTAGCTGACGTAGATATAATTGTATTAGAATGGTGAGAGTACTTCATTTGTAATATTCGACAATTGTGAGCTGTTTGAACAGTTTGTAAAACAACTCCTTGAGAATGAGGATCGATTATGTGAACGATTGGCTCGACAGCTTCTGCTACTGCTAGAAGAGAATTAGCTTGATCCTTCTTATGAATAAACTCAACAGGTCCTGATAAGAACGTCAGTTCCATTACTCCAATTACATCACACGCTTGGATTTCAAATATTTTAATCTTTCGATCTGTTGATGTTTTCGTTGCCATCAGATGTCCATCGTGAGCAACACACGCAGAGAACATTCCCATGTGAGGTCTGAAGGTTCTCACAGCTAGTATTCCTTGTGGTGCCTTTCTCCAAAACTTTAAAGTACCGTCAACAGAACAAGTGATAATAAATTGACAATCTTGTACTACCTCAACTTGAGTCAGAGTATCTTTATGCATATAACTTCTCTCATACAACTCCTTGTCTGGTAGAGCTTCAAGTAGAACTTTCTTATTACGAATATCCTTCTTCAGTCTCTTCTTTTGTGCTGCTGCCGCAGGAGCGGGACCGAAATCGCTGCTGCTATCGCTGTCGCTTTCATGCCGTCTCTTTTCGTCTGACATTCTGTTTCACTTCTATTACTGTTTCTGTGAGGATTGAAATGACTAAATACTAAACAGGTGTTATTCCCAAGGTTCTGGTTCCGTAGCTAAATACTGATCTGAGATTTCTTCTGTTTAAGAGAATTAAATGAAAACGTTTGCAGGTCGCTCAAAAGGAAGAGAACAAAAGTAAAAAGAACACAACTGTACATGTCTAAAAAGCTAAAGCAGGCAAAAAGAAAAGAAGAAATTGAATAACATTTCTTCGTGATGAAGAGAGGGAACTGAACTACCCGACTAGTCCGGAAAAAGAAAAATGTTGTGCTGCCCAAAATAGAATTCTGACTAGTCTCCTAGTACTCTTCGATGTCTTCTTCTCCTTCGATGTCAGCGGACTCGGCACCGACCTCCTCGTAGTCCTTCTCGAGGGCAGCCAAATCCTCTCTGGCCTCAGAGAACTCTCCTTCCTCCATACCTGTTGGGTGTTATTTTTATATTCTTATTCGTTGTCAAATTGCGTATATTCTAACTTGAAGATTACTAAGTAATTGCAAACAATAAATAATTTCATACCTTCACCAACGTACCAATGAACGAATGCTCTCTTGGAGTACATCAAATCGAACTTGTGATCGATACGAGCGAACACCTCAGCGATGGCGGTGGAGTTGGAGATCATGCAGACGGCTCTCTGAACCTTGGCCAAGTCACCACCTGGAACAACAGTTGGTGGCTGGTAGTTGATACCACACTTGAATCCAGTTGGGGACCAGTCAACGAACTGGATGGTTCTCTTGGTCTTGATGGTGGCAACGGAGGCGTTGACATCCTTTGGAACGACGTCACCTCTGTACATCAAACAACAGGCCATGTACTTACCGTGACGTGGGTCACACTTAACCATCGAGGAAGCTGGCTCGAACGCGGCGTTGGTGATCTCAGCAACCGACAACTGCTCGTGGTAGGCCTTCTCAGCTGAGATGACTGGAGCGTATGATGACAACATGAAATGGATTCTTGGGTATGGCACCAAGTTGGTCTGGAACTCAGTTACGTCAACGTTAAGCGCACCATCGAAACGAAGGGAGGCGGTCAAGGATGAGATGACCTGAGCGATAAGACGGTTCAAGTTGGTGTAGGTTGGTCTCTCGATGTCGAGGTTTCTTCTACAGATGTCGTAGATGGCCTCGTTGTCAAGCATGCAGGCAACGTCAGTGTGCTCCAACAAAGAGTGGGTGGACAACACACTGTTGTATGGCTCAACAACAGCGGTACTTACCTGTGGGGATGGGTAGATGGTGAATCCCAACTTTGACTTACGGCCGTAGTCAACCGACAGTCTCTCCAAAAGAAGAGCTCCCAAACCGGATCCAGTACCTCCTCCAACACTGTTGAAGACGAGAAATCCCTGGAGACCAGTGCAGTTGTCAGCGAGCTTTCTAATTCTGTCGAGGCACAAGTCAACAATCTCCTTACCGATGGTGTAGTGACCTCTGGCGTAGTTGTTGGCGGCATCCTCCTTTCCTGAGATCAACTGCTCAGGGTGGAAGAGCTGACGGTAGGTTCCGGTTCTTACCTCGTCGATGACGGTTGGCTCCAAATCGAGGAAGACGGCACGTGGGACGTGCTTTCCAGATCCGGTCTCACTGAAGAAGGTGTTGAACGCATCGTCCTCAATTCCGGTAGTCTTGTCTGATGGCATAGCGCCATCAGGCTGGATACCGTGCTCAAGGCAGTACAACTCCCAGCACGCGTTACCAACCTGGCAACCGGCCTGACCGATGTGGATCGAGATGACTTCTCTCATTTTATGTTTTGGTAATCTGTTGAGAAGTTTTATGAATAGAAAAGACCTGATCACTTTATTATAAATAATTATATCATAGCTGGAGGGGGAATATGAACTCAACTACATAAACTATTCAACAACCAATCCCATTAATAAATAACTGTTACTCAATACCTTAAGACAGGGTGGTGGGAGGGGACAGACCATTACTACCCACGTCATTCATTGAACTAATTATAATGTACAGACACTTAAGAGTATTAAAGTTACCAAGTTGGGTAATCGCGGAGATCCAAGAAGGTGAACTAACTGGTGTTTGCTTTCTGTGATTCATATGTGGTAATGATTAACCAGTCTCAACTAAATATATCGCAGCATCACGGCACTGTCCGATCGGATCGGACAGTGCAGTGGTCCGATCCGATTGGATATCCGTAGATACCAGGGACACCGAGTTCTTCTCGTACTACCCCGTATTGTTGTCGACGTAACACCGCCTAATTGACGTTATATTATTCGTTTGTACAGATTTAAGAAAAGAAATGAGAATAAAAAAAGGAAAAAAAATATAAAAAAATCGAAATTAAATAACTTAAATCTGTCCATCCAGAACCTCGAAGGAGGGTATTGCGGAACAAGTACTTCGTTACCATTAATAAATCTTATGCAAGAGATCAGTTCGATATCTCTGTTGTGATCTTCTGAAATTGAGGCTTAACTACGAGTAACTTGGGAGGTCAGTTCCAATTAAGGTTTCCTAGTCACTACTGTTGCTGCTTTCTTATGCAGATGCTCAATACAACAAAAAAAAAAAAAAAAAAAAAAAAAAAGAAAGAAACGAATAAAAATAATGGTTAGAAAAAAAGGGAGAAACCTACCATAGTAATAATTTATTATCGAGGAAGTCAGCCGGACACTAAAATAATTGAAATTAGATAACTCTACCGGAGGACATAATTGGACAAACAGACCAGAGTTACTGTATCGCCCTCCTTCTATAAGAGTAAGGTAACAGATCAACTACTCAAATAGCATCTCCTGTGGGATGCCTGTCTGAAACTTCGATTTGATGTTCGAACAACTTCAGCAATTGAGATCTAAACATCATCTCCAGTTCCCTTCATAAGTTTTACTTGATGGTTCTGGTTAGGATAAGGCCACAATTTTAACGATTGATCAACTGAACAGGTTAAAAGATATCCGCCCATCGGATGAAACGCGAGGTTGTAAACAGTTCCTGTGTGTCCAGAGTATTCACCTGAGAGTTCTCCATTTGATGTGTTTCGTATTTGAACTGATTTATCTCTTCCTCCAGTTAGAACATATTTTGAGTCCTCAGAGAATAAAGCATTATGAATTGGTTTCTTGTCATGAGCTCCAAATACTTTCCATTTTGTAGTTCCCATTCTCACATCCCAAGAGAAGATCTCATGACCCATTGTACAACTTACAATTTCTTGGTCGTTATTCCCCCAACAGACACCCCAAACAGTTGATTTGTGAGCCTTTAACTTTGATGTACTCTTTCCAGTTCTCCAATCCCAAAGTCTAACAATGTGATCATCACCTCCTGTCGCAAGTAGTTTACCATCTTGACTATACTCGACTGCAAATACATTGTCATTATGACCTTTTAGTACTCCCGCCTGTTTTTCTTTTTCTAAAGACCAAAGTCTTACAGTATGATCCAAAGAGACAGATGCTAAGAATTCACCAGGGCTAGTAGAACCTCTTGGAGTGAATGTGACTCCGTACACCTTTGACGTGTGTCCTTTTAGTGATGCTTTTAGTTTAGCATTCTTTGGATCTACTAAATAGACACCTTTATCATCAGATCCAGAGGCTACTAAGTCACCTGTTGGTGAGTATTTACAGCTGAGGACTACTCCGGGGTGTTCTTTAACAACTCGAACAACAGGGTCATCACAAACTATGTCTTCAACGTTCCAAAGTATGAGAGTACCGTCTCTTCCGCCGGATACGAATTTCGCACCACTCGGTGCAAATGAACATCCATAAACAGGAGCTTTGTGACCTTTAAAAGTTCTAACTGAACCGTCGTCTGATGATGCTGCCGATCCACCTCCGAACTCTCCCATTTCTTCAGCTTCTTCTTCCTCAGCTGGTCCTGTCTTTGACTTCTCAGCTGAACTGCCACCACCCCACATCATTTTCTTTCCTGCACTTCCTATTGCTTTAAAAGCTTTCATGTTTTTTTTCCCCCCTCCTGTTTGGTTTTAATAATAGTGCTCCTCTCAAGTGATACAATAATACTCGGCATTACGTCCTGTCAGTATGAGTTGTTGATATCTGTGGGGTGGAAGTTGTGACAAAAAAGTATTCCTCAGTTCACGTTGTTCACTATCAACTAACGGGGGAAAAGAAAAAAAAAAGGAAAAACGGGTGGGGTGGAAAAAAAAAAAAAAAAAAAAAAAAAAAAAAAAAGGTGCCTGAAAAGTAAAATGCTGAAAGAGAGGACAACCAAAATAAAACAAAATAAAATGAAAAGAGACTGCGGGGTAAAGACCTAATTTGAGAAATGCCTAACGAACCCACCATCAAGGCACCGTAATTAAAACACGAATGTTCAAGTGCTTCACAACACAGTTTTCAGCTTACTATGATTTGTTTTTTTGTTATCAAAACATAAATAGCTGAAAAGTAATAACCGACCGTACTCGACACCAACGCTTGCCAAGGAGAAGAAAATAATAATAATAATAAAAAAAAAATTTAAAAAAAAAAAAAAGAAAAACTAGGAGAAAGAAGAAGAAAAGAAGGAAAAAAAAAAAGATTTAAAAAAAAAATAACGCGAAAAATAAAACTTTAAGAATTAGTGGACTCCCCCAGGGTAACAACAACAACAAAAAAAAAAAAAATAGGTAATGAAAAATTTCCTCCCACCCTGAATTCTATGCAGACCAATAGCGTCTGATGCAGGTTCTCGTCTGTGATGTCAAATTGCATACATTTTTCTAAACTAACAACCAGAGGGGGTTTCTGGCAGCCAACGGATTCATCTGGTCGTACCGTGAAAAAAATGAAAAAAAAAAAATTAAGTAAAAAAAAAAAAAAAAAAAAAAAAAAAAAAAAAAGGCATAACCAGGGTAATAGCACCCGTTAACCAAATAAAAAAAAAAAAAAAGCTCCACCGGTGTGTGTGTTGTGCAATGTGCCTACAACAGTCTCATTATTTGAAAATTACCACAGTGTAACTTTATAGATGGCTTCTATCTATACTTGAGACTTGGTATTTGACGTGCCAGAATGAACACTTCTAAAACCCCCCCCTCTCCCAAATACTTTTATTCTTGATGCACTGCTAATAGTAATGTGTTTTTTTTTTAATAAAAAGAGAATCCTCTCTTTAGACTTCCTTCACCGATGACGAAGACTATTTTTATGATGTTCTTAAAATGGGTAAAAAGCAGCCTTCTCCCACTAAAAGGGGGAAAGGTCCCCATTCCCCCCCTTCATTTCTGATTAGTGATGTTAATTTCCTCCAAAAAAAAAAAAAAAACAAAAAAAATTAAAAAAACAACAATTCCTCTCCTGAACCAGGACAGGGACAGTCAGTCAGCAAAGAAATAAAATAAAAATAAAAACGAATAAATAAATAAATAAAAGGGGCACTGCAGCAAAAGGAATTGCGTATCGCACCAGAAATTACTGACGAGAGGAAGCAGAGGTGTAATAGTGCTTTTAGCTTTTCCTCATTTTATTCTACTGACTGCACTTAGTGTCGTGTTCGTTCAGATTGATGCAGTGTAGTGTTTTTCTTCATAAATCATAACTGTTCCCGTTATTGATTGTTTGTTACCTCAGTGTCGATGTGTCTTAGTATTCCACCGTTAGGTTTAACAAACAATCCCCTAACTAGCTATTACCGGGGGGTGGTATGCAGGCCTCACTCGTACTTCCAGTTTTCCAGCTGGCTAGAATTTTGTGTCTTTGGGATACCAGTTTATTTGTCTCCCTCATGTATATAACAAAAATAAAGAGGGGGTGTTCAGACTGAATATATTTTTTTTTTTCCTCCCTGAGCGTCCCCCTCCCAGCTGAGACCATTCTCGTAGTTTATTGTCGCAGCTTGTTTTTTTATATTTATCGGGTTTTTTCAATTTTTAAGTTTTTTTTTTTTTTTTTTTTTTTTTTTTAAATTATTCTTCTTTTTTTTGTTTCCTCCACAGTGTATTTAACAAATAAAGAAATAGGAGGTCATCAATTTTCTTACCCTCCCAGTCACCAGGATTTTCCTTTTTCTTTTTTTTTTTTTTTTTTTTTTTTTTCCTTCAGGTAAGTTGTCGCACTCAGGTGTTGATCATTCTGTCTGCTTTCTACCTCATTTTATTATTACTTTTTTTTTTTTAAATTGTTTGCAAGACTCTTGTCGAAGTGTCTGACATCATTATTAAGGATTTCGTTCAAGACGGTACCCATGCGGTAATCACATGTGACTGCTTTCAAAGAGTAGCATCACAGCACCTCCTCACCGACTTCTTAGAATAATAGGTTTCCTGGTTGCCCAGTGCTGTTGATATTATGTTTTGTTTCCTTTTTACTATGGCAAGGCAATTCCACGGTGGTGTTATACGGTAGGTAAAAAGACATACTATCCCCGCTCTGATCATCTGCTGCATCGTCAACAACGGAGGCAGGCCCCCACCTGCTGGTGGATTGCTGTTTTTTTTTTTTTTTTTTTAATTGCAAAAAATAAGAAAGGTAAATCAACAATCCAGAAGACAGAAAAACTCTATACCTGTTCAATGACTTCTAAACAGACTTGTAAGAAGTCCCTTCTGTCACAAGACGTGAAAACGTCGAAGTGAGAAGGCGTCGGTAGTGCGTAATGTCACTTTACTTTTGAAAGCTGGTAAATCATGATAAAGTACTGGTGCGACAAACAACTCGAAAGCCTAGTAGTGCATAACAAGGAAATAAGTAGAAGGGAAACCTTGACAAGTCTCTCGGCATTTAAGAAGAACTTCCAAATAAAATGGAAGGTCTTCAGTCAGTGTTGGTGAGGGCCAGTACGGGAAATCAAAAAGCACTACCAGTGACGTTAGCCAATAGTTGAGCCTCTAACGAGGCAGCGTCGAAAGTGCCCGACTGACTGTTTTGCTGAACCGTCTGTTGTGGTTGTTGTGACGATAATGAGTTTTGCAGAAGGGTTTTTTCGAGACTCGCTGCATCAACGAATCCTTGTGTTGGAGGGGGTGGGCTACCTTGAACAGCTGCTGATGCGATGAGCTGCTGCTCAAATGAAGCAGCATCAAGAGTCTGTACACTAGAAGCTGATCCCATAAACTGTTTAATAATTTCCTGCTCTGTACCTCCAGAGTGCTTTGGAGTAGTTTGGTGGGGGTTGTAGCCGGGTTCATCAGATGGTTTAAAGTGCTTCATGAACTTCGATCCACCCTGGCGAGGCTGAGGCGCAGTCACTGAAGTTGGCTGAGAAGACTGGTTACCTGCGAATAGCTCATCAACATGAGAGCGTGGTTGTAACTTTCCCTCTGATGGTGAAGGTGTTGAGTCAGTAATTTTACGAGTTGGACCTCCCCCCTGTTCACCCCACCTGAGTCCTTTTGAAAACTTTTCATTTTCCCAATTTTGATACTTTTTATTTTCGGATTCCCCTGCCTCTTCCTTGTGGGACTTTTGTTTTACCTTTTCCTTACGTTCATCGCTGCCTTTTTCTTTTCCTCCCTTCTCATATTGCTTTACACCGATTACGTCAGCAAATTTCGTCTTACTCGCTACAAAGGTCTTTCCGCCTCCAGAACCTGCTTTGCTGTTAGCTCCGATAAAAACTTCTTCATACAAATTATCTGGCACCACCTTACTGAGAGGCGCGTACTGTAGGTTATACAGCCTCTCTCGTGTGTATTTGTGACTAACCATATTTTTTGACTCTTCACTAATTCACTCCCTTTGTTAACTAATTCCGTATCCTGTAAAGAAAAAAATGGTTTTATTTATTATTTTTTAATTTGTGAGTAATCAATACGGAAACTTAACCTTTTACCAAATCAAACATAAGAAGGAAGATTACCATGGAAATACCTGTAAATAAAAGAAATTATAATTATTTTCATTTAATTAATTTGTTTACAAAAACAAGACAACAAAAGAAGAGAAGAAAAAAAAAAAAAAATAACAACATAAAACAGTTCGTTTAACGTCCATAAAAAGTAATTGAGTCGAAGCAATAAATGTTAGAAAAGGCGACTCTGGGGACGGCATTTCAAGTTAACAGAAATAAAAAATTGAGGTTCAGTTATGCTTTATAAAAAACACGATCACTCATAAAGGATAATTCTGTTACTAATCTCTCTTTATTTCTCAGTTGATTAACTCCCAAATCATATCCCACGCAAATTCTTTCCTTACCTTTCCTTTCCTTGTGTTTTTTTTTTTTTTTTTTTTTTGAATGGCTTGCTTTTTTTCTCTGGTGCGGAGAAATTTAATATAAAAAAAAAAAAAAAAAACGTAAAACTTATAGTAACAAACGAAATCTGGGAAAAAAAAAAAAAAAAAAAAAATCAGGAAAAAAATTGACTTTGACAACCTAAAAAAATTCAAAAAAAAAAAAAAAAAAAAACGCACAACTCTCTGAGCCGCTACAAACAGCTACCTTTGTGTAGAGTTTCAAAGCGAAACGTGAGAAGTAATTAATCATCGTCGGGTTACTCCTCTAGTTAGGGACTCAACGCAGCGGTCAAAAAATTGTGATGACCTACGTTACTGTAACAGTCATCCATAACTTCATAACACGACCTGCTGTCGCAAAATGCTAATCAAATGTTCCAGAAATAGCATCCTATTGGGCGGTGGGAAATACACGGGGTAAACCATAGAAGGCTAATCTTAAAGTTATTTTTTTCAAGTTCTCCACTTTTATTAAAATCTACCGAGACTGAAGATCAAAGAGATTCAAGTGTAGCGATACTCTCAGATGAATCGATTGTTGTGGTGTACACATCGAGTAGTGTTGACCGTTCTGTTGAGTCTGTCAGCTTTCAAATATTCGACACCAGGGGTACCATTATATCTGATGTTGTTGTGTCACTTGAAACCGACATATCCATCTTGCGGATAGTAAGCACAGTAACCTATTCTTCTCACAGACGCAGAAAGGTATTTTTTTTTTAAGGTAGAAAGGAAAAAGGGGGGAAACAAGAAAAAAAACACCTTTATATAGAAAATCTACAGTTTCAGTTTCTCGGACAACTAACATAGCATCAAAGTTATCATATTAGGAAGCGTAGATGCATTACATCGCACAAGGGGATGTATGTTCGATTTTGTAAAAATTACAACTGTGTTGTATCATAAAAACATAAAGATAATTTAACATTAGTTTTAAATACAGTGACTATGTGATGCGCAACTTAGCATATTAAAGTAACTATAGGTTTCGAGAGTAATCCATATACCTCATATCATATTAGGAAGCGTAGATGCATTACATCGCACAAGGGGATGTGTGAAATACCAACAGGAGTTACTTTAGACGTCTCTCAGGGTCACAGATGACCAACTGAGATGAGAATCAATAAACAGGAAGTCCAACCAATGGATTGTATTCAAGAAGGGAAAATAATAAGGGGAATCAAACACAAACAATCGGTGGCTCCAGAACTCGTATTGCGCACATCAGCCTAACAAAGTTCTGTGCGTAGTTTTCTACACGTCTACCTCAGTACAGCTGACATGATCGCGAATACAGTTTTCTATGTCACACCCTTGAAAACGAAGAGAGAAAAACAAAAGAGGAAAAACAGCTTCAGTTACAACATCACAAACACACATCACACAAAAACACAACTTTTTCCAACAGTCCAGCAGAAGACTATTTCATTGTAAATCACATAAAATTGATATTATAACATAACATTACTAAAACACTACATGAAGGATATCAACAAGAAACAAACAAACATGAGGGACACAATAAATATCCGACTTGAGTCTAACGATGTTATTGTCGGTAGCCAACTACTTCAAAGAAAACTCAAGAGTTGCTACTTTCTTTTATTTCCCCTCTCCTCTCCATTCTGTTCTCTAATAGTAATTAACATTCGCAGAGTAGCTGTTGAGAATTAAACAGTGGTGGCTGTACAGTTTTTTTTCTTTTTCTTTTTCTTTTTTTTCTTTCAAGTAGATAAAATTAGTTTGCCAGAAAAGGCATCTCAACGTATAAATACAAAACTAAAAAAGATACGTGTTGGCAAGAACACATGCATTACATGGATCACGTTTGGTAGTGTGACAAGACTATCGTGGCCAGGAAGAACTGCGACGACGACTTATCACCGTAAAAGAAAAAAAAAAATACATCACAGGAAAAGCTTCGCAGTCCCTTTTTTGAGTCTTAAAAAAAAAAAAAAAAAAAAAAAAAAAAGGAGTGAAAATGTATGTGTGGCCAATCATAGTACATTTGATTCTTCTGCTGATAATGCCACATTCACTTGACTCGTAGGGGGATTTTCGTTTTTTTTTTTTAACTGATTTTTTGTTTTATAATTTCTTTCAAAATTTTTTTTGCACTCATTTTTTTTTTTTTTTTTTTTTCGTTCTGCAGTTTTTTTTTTTAATTTTATTTTTTTTTGTTGTGTTTTCTTGATTGAACTTACGGAAATTCCAAAAAAAAAAAAAAAATGAACAAAAATAACGAAGAGAAATTAAAATAAAAAAAATAAAAAAACTCAACAGAACTAAAGTAGGAGAAGCCAGCGGACCTTCAATTTCTTCTTTGAAAGTAGGGAACGATTGTCAAACGTTCATGCAATGCTATGCAGAAGATTGAGTTAGAAAATCGAGTTCACTAGACAAAAAAAAAAAAAAAAATTAAAATTAAAATAACTAGCAAATCATCAAAATCAACTCAATTGTTAGATTTTTCACAAAAACTACTACTCCCGAGAAACGAGCTGATCATCTTTTAAATAATTTGAATAAACACCAGCGAAGTGAGTCTCCAGTAGCGGCAACTCAATTTAACTTCGACAAATTCTTTTATCGAATTGAGAAGAAACACTGAAATCAAAAAAAAATCTTTTTTTTTAAAAGAAGCTTTACTACGTTGTTAATGGTATTTTTTTTTTTTTTTTACTCAAACAAACAATTAAAAAAAAAAAAAAATCGCGGAAAAAACAATTCGCACTATAACAAAAAAAAAAAAAAAAAAAAAAAAAAAAATTGAATGATTAAACTCGCTGGCTTATTTTGGCAGGGGTAAAATCTTTCTTAGAATACAAACACCAGCCTTCATCGCTACCAAATGGCAAACGAAGGGGGGGGATGAAATGCTTTTTGAGTTCTGTATCATCGATGTCTAGGATTTGTACCGACAAGAACATGTCTACTATTGTAACTATTTCGAATAACAATACAAAACGGAAAGAAGTTATATATATTTATATCAGTTCAATAACAACCCGAAGAAGATCCAATGCCTCAGATCACTCTACGCATTTATTTCACCAACGGGTGCGAGAACACTCGCTGGACACACAAATGTTGTCTCAGAGAGGAAAGGTTACGATAAACAGTTCCGAGAAGTTCAGAACTTTTCAAAAAAAAAAAAAAAAAAAAACTTATTGAGCTCCCGCCCAAAGAGAGAGCTTTATTCTCCAAAGCATCTTTCTTAAAATAGAGAAAATTGAGAAGGGAGGAGAACAAGCAACTCTTATCACCGTACTGCCAGTCGAAATCCGCTTCCCGTTTTGTTTTTTTAAGAAAAGGAGGAGATTGTACACATTTACATCTTAAAAACAGTAACTCGACTATTATAACATTACTGTGTATCGAAGACCGAAACCTTAAAACAGATTTTCTTCTCATCAGTACTCAGATTTGGAAACTTAAACGATTTCTCACTTCTGGAAATGATGAGCTGCAGTCGTTATAGATGAGCTGCAGCCGTTACAGATCGGATTGGTTTTTATATGTGCGGAGACCACATTTGACACAAAAGAAAAGTTTAAATTATTTTAAAAAAACCCCTTTCATTCGTCGTACCATAGTCTTGACGATTACCAGCGATGATCACATCTCAATTCTGAAGCTGCCATATTATACAGACAGAGATCAGCGAGACAAATAGATCAAATTAATTCAGCATCACCAACAACCTTATTAGTCAGAAATCAAAGGCTGTATTAGTACACACGTGAAGGTCTTATAATCCACAAGGTAAACGTTTACCAAAGTGTTTTAGTGTAAGTAGGACTGCTGTAATTAAATGAACCATCCACATGCTTATTAGAAATATCCAACCCCAAGAATACCAAAGGTGATCATGAGGTGTGTAGCCAGTTGACAGTCCAAAAGAATGACCACTACCACAATCGATAGGCATGAGTGCAGTCCATAATGTCCAAGAGAGAAGGATACATATCCATAATATGTGATTTAAGATCATCATCGTAACGTGGTGGAGACGAAATGCTGTTGGGCGAACCATTTCAAAAGCATCAATCCCAACCATTAATATCGCTAATAATAATCCGATAATACTGACAGCTGCTGCACCTGATGCGAGACCTTCTGCTGGAGGGCAGAAGACATTCCACTCAACACAATCTTGATTTGAGTTGTGGCGGATGTGATGATTGCTACAAACTCTCCAAAGTCCGGCACTCATGGCGTGGCGTTGGACTTGTCCGACACCCCAACTTCGCGTAGCGATGATCATAATTAATAAAATGCTACTAAAAGATAATGATCCGACCATTACGTTATGTAATCTCTTAGACCATGGTGGAGGTGGTACAAGTTCTCTGATACTACTACTCCGCTCTTCTTCCTCATCCATCTCTTCATAACCTCTTGCTTCTACGTCGACCCCCGCAGGTTCTACTTCAACTATTTGCTGACCCTCATCACCATCAGTTTCGGAATTCGGCATTCTTATCGAACTCGGTGTTGTTGCCGAGAACGATGACAGGCTGGTCCGATTTAATTCTTGAGACACTTTCGCAAGCGCCGCTATCGGCAGCTTCTACGACGTGTTTTGTGTCTCCCTTCACCCTGTGATGACAAGAAAAATATATAAGTTATTAAACAGCAAAAAACAACAACCCCCGAGTTCAGCACACCCCAACCTGTAGCGGCTACTCTTCATTATAATCTGTGTTGAGTAGATAAATATAATTCATAATTGCCTCAGACACATAAACTCGAAAGGACCAACTTTAGCAAACAATACCAATAAACAAGGGCAAGTATTTTTAGGTGTAGGCGGTAAATCGCCATAGGAAGGGGAATTAGATAGAAAAAAAAGAAAAAAAAAGAATAATAAATTATTAGAAAAAAACGCAGGAGTTTAATTTCCTATAAGAGGGGAACGGTTTCGTCAATTCAATAAATTACGTGTAACTCACCCGACGAAGCAAAGGTCTCAAAATGGACTACATACTCCAACGATGGGCGGCTAGATCAAACCTCGTACCACGTTAACATTACTCCCATAGAAAGACATCAAGGTAGTAGTAAAACATGACTGTAAATATGATATCTTTGGTTGATATCATTACAAAGAATTTTTTTTTTTTTTTTTAAAAAAAACTGAAATCTTTTATTTATCACAGGAATCGTCAAGTAAACCACCACAGGTATTACCTAACGACTGCTTCGGGACAATACTAATCAAAAGACTGTGTTTTGGGGGAAATATATAAAAAAGGGAAACAAGAAACAGTTTTTTAATTTCCTCTTCCCTCTTTGATACGTACAACTCTGACATGAATAGACAAAAAAGGGAAGAAAAACAAAAAAAAAAGATTTGCAGAAGCCGCTATATACATTAAGCAAAGGGTATAAATAAAATTAGAGTTTTTTTTTTTTTTTTTTTTTAAAAGTGTGTCCACGCGGCTCACGGTAAGACCCACGAGATTACATCAAAAATCTTACGCAAGTTAGCAAAACGTAGAGAGTTTAGATAAAATGAGAGAATGATAATTACTTCAGAGGAAACACTTTTGTTATCAGACTACTCAACAGGATCAGGAGGAGGGAGTTTGTATGTTCGATTTTGTAAAATCCACAACTGCGTTGTTTCATAAAAACATAAAAAACAATTTAACATTAGTTTCAGACACAGTTGACTACGGGTGATGCGTAACTTAGCATAATAAAGTAACTATTTAGGTTTCGAGAGTAATCCATATACTTCTTACCTCAATCAGAAAGAGGGTTTTTTTTTTTTTTTTTTTTTTTCTTCGGGAAAAAAAAAAAAAAAAGTGGTGGGGAGGAAGGTTGAAAAATCGATTTATTATAATTTCAGTTTTTAAAAAAATATGAGTTTATTATAAAGAGAGTGCACTAAATCAAAAAAATATAAAGTTAGATTATATGCTCCAACGATGGGCGGCTAGATCAAACCTCGTACCACGTTAACATTACTACCATAGAAAGACATCAAGGTAGTAGTAAAACATGACTGTAAATATGATATCTTTGGTTGATATCATTACAAAGAATTAAAAAAAATTAAAAAAAAATCTGAAATCTTTTATTTATCACAGGAATCGTCAAGTAAACCACCACAGGTATTACCTAACGACTGCTTCGGGACAATACTAATCAAAAGACTGTGTTTTGGGGGAAATATAAAAAAAAAAAAAAAAAAAAAAAAGGAAATAAAAAAAACAGTTTTTTTTTTTTTTTTTAATTTCTTCCTCCCTCTTTGATACGTACAACCCTGATAAAAAAAAAGAGAAAAAAAAAAACCATTCAGATAAGCCTTATATGTTTTGCTAATCGCAGACAGTATTACTGGCGCACGCTCTTAATCTGAGTAGTTTCTTCTCCAGCCTCGTCATCTGCACAAGCCGTTAAATACATTGTGTATAAATTAAATGAAATTATTTAAAAAACGTATCCACGCGGCTCATGGAAAGACCCACGAGATTACATCAAAAATCTTACGCAAGTTAGCAAAACGTAGAGAGTTTAGATAAAATGAGAGAATGATAATTACTTACGAAAAAAAAAAAAAAAAAAGTGAAAAGGAGGTTTAAAAATCGATTTATTATATTTTCAGTTAAAATATGAGTTTATAATTTCAGTTAACTACAGTGTTCTTGAACTTCAGAAGCAGAGGAAAAAAAAAATATATATATTATTATCGATTTATTATTTTATTATGTTATTATTAATAATGGGAGAAATAAACAAAAAATATTAAAAAAAACATCGCCAGCAGTGAAGGTTTCCTAATCACGAATCCTTTGAGGGACGCACTGCTTTCGATTATTCAAAAAGGTTTAAATAATAACAACAGAAAAAAATACATAGCATCATATATTTATTCATTATAGAAGATTAAGTGCTAAGAAGCCACAAGAAAAGAGTAAATTGATAATTTTTTGTCGAGGTACTAAAAAACTAGGAAGTAAAAATAAAATAACTAAGCCGTCAGAGGCAGAGTAGAAAGCGATCAAAGTAAAATACCGCAAAGAGAGGCCAAGTGA
The DNA here is from genome assembly GCA_964019425.1 of Flectonema sp. DT1601. Taxonomy (NCBI): domain Eukaryota; phylum Euglenozoa; class Diplonemea; order Diplonemida; family Diplonemidae; genus Flectonema; species Flectonema sp. DT1601. The sequence continues at coordinate 997,024 of OZ025809.1, read as the reverse complement.
ATAATGATTGAGTACCTCTTGTGTACGTTATTATAGCCATCATTCACAATTAAAACTTTTCTGAAGGGAATCAGCGGCCCTGCAAATAACCAACTCGGTTGAAACGTTAATAAGAAAATGAAAAAGATCTGAAGCTTGCAAGCATTGGGAAATAAGTACTGCGCATTTACTTCAATACGTACAAAGCCTTAAACAGTGAACAGATAAAGAAACCCATTACGTTACTTATTGTCTATCACTGATACAACAAACTATTGAGTATCAGGATAACTCTACAGAGCTAAGCTACGAGACAACAGCAACAAAAGTAGACTCAATCTTGTTAGGATTTCTAGGATTTAGAAGGCTGACAGGACATCGTAAACACAGTATGTTATTGTCAGTTTTCTATTTTATCTGATTGTACTGATGTCGTTTGCAAACTGTATTTAACAACAAAGAGAACGAAGAAGACGTAACCACTACTGCCCCCAACTTCTTAACTTGTTGTCATAAATATAAACAAAATACCTGCCTTGTGTTGGTCCAGAAATAGCATCCTTTTTAAGAACGGGAAATTAAAAAGAAAAAACACGGGGTGAACCATAGAAGAAGTTTTTTCTATAGCTTTCACTCCCTAACTTAGGTGTTGCTATTTTAGCTGGGAAAAAAAATTATCAAAAAAAATAAATAAATAAAACAAGTCGTAAGGACATCAATCACGCAATGGTTGGGTTTCGGGATAAATTAAAAAAAAAAAAAAAACTTTCCTCGAATGTATTCTTACCCAGACTCTTCAGTGACTATACGAAGTTTGTTACAAGTCCAGAACTGAAAACTCCGGCTGGGTAACCCACACCAGTAAAAGATCCAATTACAAAGATTGTGTTTTAGAGTTTCGGCTGCAAGAATCAATTCACTGTGGAATTGAAAAAAAAAAAAAGAAATGATCAGGAGATCGTAGTAATAAATAAAATATCATTTTCTATTCTATTTTTAAAAACCTTTCTTCATGAAATAATTACACGTGTTTACCGCCGTCATGCCACAGAAAATAAATATTAAAAAAACTCGGAACATGATCAGACCTTTCACCTAATTGTCCCAATATAGGAAGGGGCTTACCGAAAGGCTTTTAAAGAAAAGTATCACAAAGTTTTGGACAACACGAATAGCTATATCAATCTGTAAGGAAGGTCAGAATAAAATGATAAGTCAGTTTGAAGTCTTGGATGCTCCCGATCATAACAACGTTGTGATTACTGAATCACCACCAATAGAAGAGACGTCTTTCCCACTTCTTTTTAAACTTATCTACGTGTTTGCGGTGATGTTCCGCACCAGTATATAACCGTACTGGGTTGGGGGGTTGAGAAAGGGAAGGTACTAACACGCTTGTATTGATTGCGCACGAAAAACCGTTAGCCGTTCAATGGTGTAATAACCAATAGAGGATATAATTATCTGTTTTTTATGTAATTCAGTTCGTGAAACGAAAAAGAACACAAACTAGAGGCATGTGTGCGCTGCCAGACTATATCGGTTGTGGAAAAAAAAAAATTTTTTTTTTTTTTTATCAGAAACTAAAACAAAACAGATGTTCGAATCCTGAAGAAAGAAAAGAAGAAAAAAAAAACCAATTTAGAGAGTACTCGACAATCAGTTAGAGGAACTTCCCATTATCAATCTCTTTCGTTGGTAACGAACCCTTTGTTGGGTTTTATTTATTATAAAGAGAATTAATCATTCGAGTTCAATGTATTGTTTTTAAGAGGGGGTAATTTGATACTGTATTTTCAAGCTCAAAAGGAACAACAATTTCTCCGACAATCTTGACTGTCAGCGGCAGCGTAGTAAATGACTTGCAAATAAATAAATAAATAATTGGAGGCCACGTGAACATAGTTGAGCGCCACTTGCCTATGTTACCGTAACAGCTTTTTATAAAACTCATGAGTACTTAATTAATACATTATATTGTCTTGAAAATTAACCATAGAAAAAGACGAACACCAGGAAGGGGCGACTCTCTGTTAATAGCCGTATATACTGGTATTTGATGATACGAAAACTGTATTAAAAGTAGTTCAAGATGGCGAAACACGTTGTGAAATAAATAAACGCAGCACATCTAACCACTAACAAAAAACCTAAAACAAAAAGGAAACGTGATAACCCGCATTTACGGTCAACAGCCGGTAAGTGGCAAAGTGCCATTCCCTCGCTACACTCCACTCCCCCCAGCTGGCACAAATGTAAATCAAAATGCCCTGCCTGGCTAGTCACTACAATTAAACTTCCCGGAGGCGACGGGATTGGAAGTAAAAGAGGGAAAAGAAAGATTGTCTTCAGGGGGAAAATAAAAAAAATAGGATCCCAATACCATAACGAGAGAAAAAAAAAACAATAAATAGAATAATTAAAAAAAAAAAAAACCAATGTAATTTAGTTAGAAATGAACAACACCAACCACTTCTTTAATATTTTGACAGAAGGAAGTAACTGAAATTGATTAACCCGTCTTCCTCCGACAGAATTGTGCAGAAGCTGGAAGAGCCCAACGAGTGTCACTATCTTCTGGAAGCACCTGTGGGCAAGCAAAGGACGGAATATCGCCTGCTGGGAAGACTGTTCCGCTTCGCCATGCGAGAACATCAACAGGTCGGAATGGATCAGCATCAAAGACCTTTCCATTAATTATTAACTTCGTATCTATCCGTGATGCGATAACAGTTGACCTCGTAGGTACATAACCAGGTTCTACTACCACAGGAGCAGGGTTATCACGAGGAGGTGGTACTGGCAGTGATCGAATATAACAACTGACTACTCCAGTTGCTCTATCGACTGGTAAAGTTTTTATTTTTGGTAGTTGATCAGAATCATTAACTAACCACCAAGGGACAATACCAGGTGTTAGAAATGTTAAAAGGCTCACGGCAGAGCTGCCTCCTATTTCATTCATATTCATTATCCATAATATTACTAAGGCAAGTCTTCTTTTTAATTTTACTTCTAAACGGCTAACATGTGTTATTATTGAGGACCTTATCCATCCTAACATTCCGTGGACTTCTACGTGAGAGTAAAGCCCTCGCTTTTCAAGGACCGTAACATCTGTCCCCCGAGTGACTCTCACCCAGCAGTTTGATGACTTCACGAATCCTTTAAAGTCATTCGGCCGTTGATGAAGAAGACAACTCCGACTTTTGATTTGAGCGAATCTCGGAAGTCCGTCTTCGTCGTCTGGGCAGTGATCTGATATACAACAACCCATGTGAGCTGTAAGGAAAATAAATATATTTAATAAAAATTAACCACATTCCAAGGTACGTTCTCTTCTGGTTCATATTTGATCTGAGTAAAATAAATAAAACTCATTCAACGTTATTTAACACAACAGTTTTTCATCATATCCAATTCATGGTAATGGAAAGGTTTGAACAAATCAACACAACGAAAAAAACAGAACTCTCGGTAGTGGTTAGTATTATTAATAAGTTCGTCTCCTCTTTTCAGATTAAAACAAACAAACAACTAATCACATAAATTAACGACGAGTGACGACAGATTACCGTCCCGAAGATTCCATCAAAGGATCTCAAAATTGATTCGCAATTACAGAATACAACAAGTAGGCTACGTATTGATGCAGTAGAGTGTGTCATTTATTTCTTACTAAGCTCCAGATATTCTGAGTAAAGAGTTCTAATGTCATCGTCACCAGTATTCATGTCTTTCTTTGTTGGAACCTTGCCGTGTTCCTTTTCAAAGTTGGCCTTCCACTCATTCAGTTGTTTTATAACAACGGCTTTGCGTGACGGGGTTTTCTTCTTCTTTACTTTGTCTTGCTTTGATTCCTTTAATTCTTTCATAACTTGTTCATATTCTGCATACACACTTGAGATAGAAGGGTCATTACGAAGAGAAGACTTAGTAGGAGCAGATCCGTGTGTTTCTGTGTATGAAGCTTTCCAAGTGTTTAGTTGAGCTGCGAGAGCGTTTTTTCTAGATTTCAAAGTCGGAGCAGTATTGTTGTCAAGTGGTGTATCAGGTTCCTCTACGGTAGCTTCTTCTTGGTCATCGTGACTTGGGGAAATAACAACAGCTGAATAACGAGAATTCTCTACTTGTTCTCCGTCTCCAGAAGGTGCTGTTTTTGGATCTTTTGCGTCTTCCTCATTTGAAACAGTTGTGGTGATCATATTATTTACTTCCATTGGAACAGTTGGAGAATCTTCTTCTGTTCCCTGATAACGAGTATTTGATTGTTGTTGTGATTCTATTTCAGGTGATTCAGACTTATTGGTAACCATCTCAGTTGGATTAGACTCCTCAACTAATTCATGTTCTTGAGGTACTTCATCTGTTGGTGACTCTTCACTAACATATCGAGGTAATGCTGTTGATGCTAACGCTCCATCAATTGGACTCAACACTACTGTTTGATTAGAAACTACTGCACTTTCAGACTCTTCCCATCCGCTGGTTCTAATTGTCTCGTTTGGGCTCTCATCAGAATTAATCTGCGGCGTTTCTTTCCCTTTTTTCTTCTTCTTTCCGACCTCTTTCTCCAAAAGTAAGTATTCCTGGTACACATCAGAGATTGATTCATCTGCGAGAAGTCTCTTTTTAGTTGGCATCTTACCGTGCTCATCCTGTTTGTTATTTTTGTGATATTAGCAAGCTAAGGATGAAATGAACTCCGCGAGTTCTCATAAAAGAAGTGCATACCTTATATTGTTGTTTCCAAGTATTCAGTTTCTTAGCGAGTACGTTCTTGCGGGTGTGTTTTGTTTTATTACTTTCAGAGCTGGTGACAGCTTTAGGAAGTGCAGTTGGAGTATCAGTTGGTTCTACCACGTCTTCTGTATCTTGTGGAGGAACAGATGGAGCACTAGGTGATGAGGTTACCAAACTAGTGTTTACTTTATCTATTAATTCATCTACTTCTTGTTTAGCGAGAAGATCTTCAGCAGACTTTAACTTTGAATGTTGTTGTTGGAACTCGATAGACATCTCTCCCAACACACTTCGCACCTCAGCAGATATTTCATCCCTCCCACGAGACTCATCAGATTGAATAGGAGCTAAGAATATATGAAGTGACTCTTGTTGTTGAGCTACTCTTTCCTTCTCTTGAGCAATCATTTGATCGTGTAATTCACGAGGTGTACGTGCAGGAGATACTGATGGGCTAGTACCACTAGGGTTTAGTAAAAGTGATGACTTGGATATCGATTCTGGTGTAAGTCTTGACCCTGGTATGGCTGCTGGTAGTTTATTAAAAAGTCGGAGTCGAGACAGACCCTCCTTAAAGAACGAGCTCGCATGAACAATTGCTTCATCTTCTTCCGTAGCAATGAGGGGTCGATTTGTCTGCTCTTCGTCTTCAACAGATTGCAATTCTTTGATATGCTTTTCGATAAGAAATTGTGTTTGTTGATCAATCTCTTGTTGTCTTTCCAATTGCTTTTCTATTTCATGAATCACGGCTGCAATTGGAATAACAACAACAGCAGCAATCGTTGAAAGGTGACAGACTGGAGCCCTCTTTGGAAACAAAACAATTTCATTTTCAACAGCTTCAGGATCGTCCATTAATGACACCGACAAGTGAGATGCTTCCTCAGGTGTTGGTTGCGACGGAAGTGTATTAAAAATCGAATTGAAATCCCAACTAGTTAACGCTGGCTGTAACTCTTTATCAACTCTCAAAGAGAAGGGTTGAACACCTGCTATTTCACAAATGTCAGATTCTAATGCAGCTCTCTTTATTTGAAGATCCTGTTCCAGATATTCATCAGCAGAATTACTGTTACCAGGTACGATACTTGCTCGTCTGTGAGTTGTCCTTGATGGAACAAATAAATAATCACTACTTGATTGGACTACTGAATATGCTGCCTGACCACTATCAGGATCTGGAAGAACAACAAACGGAGCAGATCGAGGTGTTGGTGTTGTTGTTGATACTGCTTCTTCATCGTCACCGCGATTTTCAATATCGCTCTCCTTCCCTGATATGGAGTTTGGGTCTGCGTGAGTATTCGACTGCGATTTTCGCAAAGCCTCAACCCTCTTCTTTTGATAGTTAATTTCTTCTTCCAACATATGCTTTCGTTTATCTTCACTCAAAGCATCCACTCCGAGATGTATTCTCTGACCTCCTAATTCACACACAACGTCATGTGGAGCGCTCATCATATTCTCCGCCAACCCATCTGGAGACGCTTCAAAATGTATTGGCTTCGGAATACTAGTTTTATTCCCCATTTTGTTATTGTCATAGAGAGTACCCAGCCGGCTGTGAAATATAACCTAATTGAAGCAATGTCTGTTTGCGGTAGAGGTCTCTTCAATTACTTTAGTAGTTGTCATTCACTTCACTTCACTGCATTGATGATATCAACTGAAGAGAAGTTAAGATGTATAATGAGGTCAAAACAAAACAATTAGCTACTTTGAAACACGCATGTGTTCAAATTCCTTTTCTATGAAAAGGGTTGCTTGCGTTGCCACTCTTGTGATGATCGTCCGGGGAGCACCCTTGAACCGTCGAAACTATTTAAATACAATTCAGTAGAAGCTCACAAACAATACAATCCTCTTCAAGTATATTCACATCAGGGTTTTCTGATGCCGTTGTAATTGCTTCAAGAGCTATGTCAAATCCACCATAAAAAGAACAGCTTTTTACGTACTCTCTAACTACAGGGAATGACGTGAACAATAATTCATCAGGGTGAGGGGGTATAACTGAAGTACAAACATCAAATAAAGGAACAGCTTCCCTAATATAATTAAGAGGTACATGATGACCCAAATCATTGAGTGTCAGAACAATTGGCAGTACATCAGCTAAATATACAACGCAGGATGCTGGAATCGGTTGGGAGAAAAATGTTCTCAACAATGATGCGCTTGATTTTAAATCTGGAAGTAGCATTCCTAAGAGAACCTGAAGTGTTGCTGCAGCAGTAGTTGCGTACCCAGTTCGAATTAAAGTTTTATGATAATCGATTAGCTGTTTTAACATAGAAACACTTTTAGTGTGGATGTCAGAAGAACAATTACTGCTGTCGAAGAACAAACCTCCTCCTCGAAGATCCTTTATTTCACACACAGCTGCAGCAAATAGCTTTCGAATAGCTTCCGGTAATATATTATGATTCAAAGTATTCTTAACAGTGTGAGATATAAAAGGATCAAAGAAAGAGCTACTGAGAGCGTAAAGTGCTCCACGTCTCTCACCAAGACAACGCTTTGCTATTGACAATGCTATGACAGGACCATTCAGTTTGTAAGGTTTCATAATGCTATCCATCACATATGATAGTTCCTTACCTGAGAATAATAAATCAACTAAAGCAGCCTCAGCTAACTTCCATTGCATCTGTGCGGTATATTTATACCATGGACGGTTGTCATAAATTGATGTCGCTTTGGCACTATCTCCCAACACCGCATAGAACTGCATATGATAAGACAACAGCTGTAGTTTTATATCATCGGAATCAGTCATTCCCAACGCGACATCTAAAGCTTCCCTGTCGCTGTAAACGGATGAGTAGAACATAATTGTTTCTCTGTTTATAGTTTGTCCTCTACTCCACAGGATGTGGAATAGTTGAGGAAATATATGTTTTGGTAATCCTATGGCAGCCCATATCAGATCTTCTGCTCGTTGAGATGGTGGTGACTCAAGTAGTTCAATAATCCCGATAATGTCACAAAGTTTTCTACCTCCCATAGATAGTCCTCTCTCTACAACTGAAGGGTTGTATGATGGAATGCGAGAGACTACTTTCTTTGTATGATTGATATCAATAGTCGAACACTTGATTGTGATTTCCCTCATCTCACTAGCAGAAGGTTGATATTGTAAAGTATCTAATAAAGGAAGAAGTTTATTAATCGGCCATTCTTCGAGTTTCTTTCGAATGTAGTGTCGCTTCGCACCAAATCCTTTTATTTTTGTTATGACATCACCGCTTTTTAAATCCTTTGAGCTGAGGAGTTCAGCTTCAGCGAGTTCAACTATTCGTTGTTGTGATGGAGTTGAGTATTTAACTCCTCGTATCCTACCGAGTGTCAGTACTTGTTCAACTCTTGCAGGCATGTTTCTCATTTGAAAACCTTTAATCGCAGCGCAGTATTCCGCCCCTCCTCCATTCTCTAACAGCTGTAGTACTCTTCTTCTTCTTACAGTTAACTCTTTGTATCCAACGTCTTTGATCGAATGAAAAACATCCTTTATTTCAGTTGCAGCTGCACTGCACCATCTGCGTTGGATCATTTCATTATTTTCTGTTGAAATGAAAAAAGTTAGATTCAACGATCAATCATGAGAGTTGATATTATTGTGGTGTTTGTAAAAACAAAACCACACAAAGTAACAATAACAGATTGTTGAAGTGTAAAAGTCTTATATTTTATTTTTTTAAAAAAAACAGAAACATATTTCAATCCACACAAAAACTACTTAGAGAACTGTCAGTACCGCTGTCGTCTTGTTGAAGAGGAGGTGTTTCCGATTTTTTTACGAGTTTCCGAAAGCATAATTTCGCATGATTAACTCGTGAAATTACACCCATGTTGCCAACCTTTCTGAGACTACGACTATCAATGGGTAGATCACCATTCGGAGGTCCAAAAGCAACGATATAAATAACAACACCCGACTCTTCTTTGTGTTGCCCGACGATAGTCCCGACGATGTTATCGAGTTCTGGGATGTCGGTCACAACAACTTTTGATTCGTTTTTAAAGTTTTTTGATAATTCATCAGATGAATAATTGTCACGAACACGACGAGTTTGATATGCTCGAAACAATCTACACTCCCTTGAGTATCTTTCTTTAGCTTCTTTGAAGTCTTTTGCGTAAGTTGGTTCTAAAGAGTTGATCAACTCATTGAGACCTGGAAGAATAATCCCAACAGGTTTACGACGTGTTACTTTTGGTGCGCTGGGATGCCAGTACATTTTTGGTAATTTTGAAGGCGTCGCAGAAGAAACTACGTCAAATCGACGTTTGTTAAGAATCTCATCATACACAGAGATGTTTGGAATGTTACTTTGATACCAAAGTCTTAAGTTCTCAATGAAATCAATTAAAGTTATCTCAGATACATTCATTAAAAACAAGCACCCCCACTGAAGACAGAATTGACAAAAAGCTTCATATCCCCTCCCAGCTGGTACTACCTGGGCTAAGGCTTCCTCCGCTAAAGTGAGATTACAATAAAAACTATGACATGGTACGAGTCCTGATACTATGCTGAGAGAGAATTGAATAAAGTCAACGCTGGTCATGTATCCTGCGTGCTGAGGTAGCTCTTCGTAAAATGAAGAAAGTGTTTTTTGAACTCTCGTAGAAGCCACATGTCTGCGAAGTTCAACTTGACTTTTAAATTTTGACGCCGGGAAAATACGAATTCTCCTTTTAACAACACCAGGAACAAGTTCCGGAATAAGACATGAGAAGTATGAAGGAAGTCTTCCGACTGATAACATCTGCCGAATACATTGACAGAGTACCGAATATCGTTCATGAGTCTTACTTTTAATCCAATGACCTTGAAAAGTATTATTACGATAAACAGACAACACTCCAGGGATATCAGTTCCTTTAGAACCAGAGCAAGTCTTCCTCTGACAACAACATCTCCTCACATATCCAATTGCTGGGAATAATGGATCACTAGGTAGTACTTCTGACACTACAGAACAAGGCTGCATTGACACATCTCTAAAGTTGCTAAGAGAACTACTCAATTCTTCTAATAAAGGAGATAATTGTTTACTACCAGCTCCTATTATTCTACTTTGTTGACTAATCTGATGAGTAAGTTGATATAAATTTTTAAACTCTTCCTGTTTCAAGACATGTCCATAACTTAAACTAGTTGAGCTTCCACCTACCACGTTAGCAACACGTTTAATGGTCGCTTGTTTTAAGAATTCGTCGCTGATGTAAACCCTTTCTGGTAGCTGTGATACTTTCTTTTGCGACTCTTTCTTCAACATCTTTGTTAGTTCCAATTTCAGTAATTCTCTAATCGGTCGCTCTCTCAACATCAGAAACCAGAGACTTCTCGTTTCATCTTTCTCCATTGTAAAGGGAGGGAGAGTCACTTCATATCATTTGAATTGAAAAACACAACACCAACACTGATTGAGATTAATATAAAAGTAAACCTAATTATGATAACTGACATTACACACAGAAAGGGACTACAACCTACTCTATCATATTATTTGTGAGCTGTATTGTTCAAAAGGTCACTACTAACAAACAGAATGTATGAAAGTACTAAATGAACACTTACTGAATAGATTGCTTCCACGTCTGGCGAAAACTCATAACTCGCTAAGGTTAACTGTAAGCTGATAGGATGGTGGTGTAGACTCTCATTTCTTACTAATTCCAATCTGGTGATTTCATTTGATAAAGTGTTGTGAGGTGTGACTACATATCGAGTGCTGTTATGGCCATCTTCAGTGCTCCCTCGTATGTTTCATTTCCTCCGATAAAACCTGTTGTTGGTGTTGTTGTTATCTCAGTGTGCTTAGAAGTTAGTCAAAAATTACTTTCATATTACATACCTGCGGCGTGGACAAAGATACCTCCAGGAATTCCACTTGCCTTTGTAAGATCGTCATCACGGAGTCCCTTCCAAGGGATAGGTTTACGGTTTTCAAATGAGCTTCCGGTTTCCACACCCACGGCACGGATCTGTTGGGTTTGTTTTTAATTACTGACGAGAATTCAACCTCTCTTGTCAAACTTTAAAATTATGCACTTGAATGAAATTACTCAAACAAAAAAATAATTAAATAACATACTCTCCATCCACGATTACTATCTGGGAACAGAGCGTAGATGATTTGTCCAGGGATTCCAAGTTCGTGTTCAACACCGAATAAGTGCTCCTGCCATGGACAGAATTTCTTAAACACGATAATCTTACCACTTGGATGGATCTCCTTTAAGTGTGAAGCAGCTTCCTTTACGAGGTTGCGTGCTGGGAGCCAAGCACTCGCAAAGAAGTCTAACTTCTCAAGGAATGCCTGTCCAGTAATTTCAACAGCCTTAATAAATCTTTGATTAAATGCATCTGGTGTGTTGTCATCATTCCAACGAGGAGACAAGTCAGCAACACGAGCAGGTAAAGCAGTCGTGACTTGGTAGTTTCTAACAATCCTCTCACCAGAGACCTGGTCAACTCCATTATCGTTACCGTCAACATGTTCAATGAATTTCTTATACACCAAGTCATATACTTCTTCAAGATCAGCAGCAGACAATTGTGGGTACAAGTTAGCGATAATCTCTTTACCGTAATGTCTGTATGTAAGACCAGCAGACGACAGTCTAGTTTTGTATGTCGCGTGAGCAGTGCTCATAGTGTCATTAAACTCAGGCTGGTGATGATCAAACAACAATTTTGATGGATCGTAAGTCGCACCAACATCGACTACGACATTACACTCTTTTAGAATATCAGGTTTTCTACTTCTTACGATGATAGCATCTTTAAACATTTCAGTCATGTGCAGCATCGCACATGCGAGAGACTCATCACAATGGAATGACCCGTCGTGAGTTCCAATCAATCTCTTTGAGCATCCTTCAGGAATGGTTGATGTTACTTTGATTGAAGTCATGTTTGTGTTTTTCAACTCTTTAAATGAAATGATATTTTTCAATACTTTCCTAAGTGAAAACATAAAATAATTTCTCAGCGTTCACCCCGTCTGTAATATAAAGTAGATATAAGATGTTGAATAAAAACTATAAAAAGGAACAGTTGCCCAACATGGTAATAAATAATAGAAAAGACACACGCGACCGCCTCAACACTCGCTGTGGTGAAAGACGGGTACAACAAAGATAAACACAGCGATCTCCTAATTCTTATTTGAAGATTTAAGAATTTCATCAAATTTTGAAACAGATCGCAACAACCATTCATCAGATCCATGAGGTCCAATAAATGATATCGCTGTTGGTCCTGTTACACCTTCTCCAATAGGAAGTACCACCTGAGGATGACCTGTCAGACTAGCAATGGCTGTAAGTTTTAAAGTACTAGCTCTCCAAGCAGCATCAACCTTGTTAACACCTGGAGTAGGACCAGCTGGTGGTAGTATTAAAATACCATTATTGCCAATAATAGAATTTATTCTTTCTCGAAGTGATGATCGTTCTTCTCGGGCAGCTGTGATCTGATCAGGTTTCAGACTGAGGCTCTCAGCGAATTGAAATCTGTCAGCGATACCTTCTCCGAATTTAGGTCTCGTTTTAGTAACCCAGGCTCCGTGTTGTTCCCAAACTTCTGCGGATTGAACTATTTTAAAAACTTCAACAAATCTGTTTAAGTCACCAATATCTACCTCAGTTAGAGAATCACAGTGTGACGCTACTTCCGTTATTTTTAACGCATCCGCAGAAGGCAACAAAGAGAGAGTTGACGGTGCAACAAGCCATCTAATTCCGTCAGCTGCTTGCGGTTCAATTTTGTCGTCGTTGAAAAGCAAAGACATCGACGTCTGTAAAGCAACGAAATCAGAAGCTATGATTCCTGCTGTGTCAAGAGAAGGTGCTAAAGGTCGAACACCTTCAAGTGAAATACGACCATGAGTTGGTCTCATTCCATAAAGTTGACAATTAGCAGCAGGAACTCTGATAGAACCACCAGTATCAGTTCCGAGAGCTATCTTTGAGAACCCGGCAGCTACAGAAGCAGCTGCACCAGATGAAGATCCTCCGGGGATCAAGTGAGGGTACTTAGCATTTGGAGGAGTGCCGTACCATTCATTCTCACCAGTCAAAGACCACGCCATCTCATCCATTATTGTTTTACCAACCATCATCCCACCATTAGAACGGAGTACTTTAACAGCTGTGGAGTCTTTTTTCGCTGGTTCTGCTTCTGTTAACCAGGCAGGGCTGCCAAAACCAGTTGCAACTCCCTCAACATCAAATATATCCTTCACTGTGAAATGCATTCCTTCTAAGGAACCTTTCACTGCGATATCATTCCCTACGCAATGTGGAGCGTGTGATACAAATATCTTTGCCGCCTGAGATCTCATATTTTATGTAACTGAAAATCTAATAATCCTTTACAGATGACTTTACTAACCAACAGTACATTGGTCGACTGTTAGAGAATTGGTGTAAGGATTTCAAACAGGTGAACCAGAAAGTTATTAAGATATTAAATCAGTTTTGTGTAAATAAAGAATAATAATAAAAGACATGTTATCAGTCAATATGAAGTGACTACCCCCTTTCATATACTAGAGAAGTACCAATCCAGGATGACTCTGCAGCAGAGTGTGGAGGATCACGAATTGCACCTCTCGAGTTAATCATCGGAATGGGTGGAGCAGTACTAAAACCAAACCCAGTCATGGGTGAAGATAATGACAACATCGATTCGCGAACCTGTCTCTTTGCAGAATAACTATCATAAGTTGATAGTTGACGACTTGGCCCTCCGCGGACTCGACGTTTGAGAGAAGCGACATGGCTAGCGAATGAAATACTATCGTCACGAAGAGGAGAGATCAATTCCCCAATTGGTTGTGATGGCTCATTATGAAGTGGAGTACTTTCACATACTTTTAGAGGTGCTGAACGAGTGTCACGAAGTCGAACAACATTCGATGCCTCCCACTTTTGATGTCGAGCTTCATTACCAACAGGCTTTCTGTATTCGGCTTCAAAGTTTTCTAACCAAGGCTGTAATGGTTTATCTTGTGAGGGTACCGATTGAGTTTCTGTCCATCCAGGGATCCAAACACGTGGATCACAACCAACATTATTATTATTTACTGCGACTAGATCAGGTTTTGGAGATTTCTTCACTGCTGCTTCTGAAGGGACTACGTGAATTCGACTTTTTGCTGACAACGCGGAGACCTTTGCTGTTGTCGGGGCCTTCCTTGTCATCGGGTTCACATCAGGTTGGTTATGAACTTTTGGAGACACCGCTTCTAAGTGTTCGTGGTGTAATTTTAGATGATGACTTCTTACTTCAGCAGCCAGTTTTTTATTCATATGCTGTCGTGTTTTCTTTCGGCATACCGTCGCTGAAGTCGGTCTCTGAAATAAGTACCTCAGCACAGACGCAGGTTCAGTACTACTTTCAGTTGTCTTTCTTAAACACGGCATCTCGGCAACTTGGTGTGCGAGGACGTGTCGTTCTATTTCTCGTTTCTTTTGTAGGTAGGAAGGTAAAGATGTACCTGGGATTGGAAGAATATTGCGAACTGGAACTGACTGGGTTCGTATAGCTGCCAGTACCTTACTCAGAATACCAATAATTGAATGGAATAGTGCTGGTAAGTCTCCAGCCTTTGCTGCTTCAGCTTCATCTTCAGAACTGAATAAACAAAACTCAATTTGTTTCTCAAACTGTTTCGCAACACTTTCAGAATCATTTCCAGACTCGTCTTCCCCGACTAATGATTTCACAACTCCAAGCCAGGCTTCCGCAAATTCGAACCTCCCGTCGTTTAAAAATGCTTCAAAACAACAATAAAACGATCTCACTACGCAGTGAACCCCCGCAGCAAAAACATCAGTTTGGCTTCCATCCATGTTACCTGCTTGTGTGGAAATGTTATCTTCAAATTATTAACAACTGCCACATGATCATAACCACTTACCCTAATGGAACAGAACGCTACATATTTTTAATTACCGAAATAATGGTGAAGACAGTGTATTACATTACTTTATCAATTAAACTAATAAACGGGAAATCTAAACAGAAACGATCCCTACGTCATTAATAGGCCTCACTCCAGTCAGAGTGAAGGTTCAGATTTTATTGTAGTTATGTAAGTTAGTGGTCACAGTAGACCATATTTTACAATAATACAACTCTCTGTTGAAAAACTCTGCTGTGCAAACAATGTCGTGCTGGTGGCTGCCGTGCTTCTTGAAGCACAGGTGAAACAGAACAGAAAAGAAAATTTAATAAAAAAGTGAATAGAAAGTTTACGGTGTCCAAAAACACCCTTCTCAGGAAATGCTTTTTTTTTGATACAGGTTCGCTTATGCAGTGGAAGTCCTTCCTGAGATAGAATACTCCACAGTGGCTATACTTTGGAGTAATGAGCTGCTTCATTCTTCGCAGCTGCTGGGCTTAAACACAAATAGTAACAGTCGCAGAGTTACTTCAGCTAAGCTACTGCAGCGCAGAGTAGAAGCTCTCGAGAGACTAATTCGAAAGACGCGATGAAATCCTCCCTAGAATTTGTGCGGAGTAATACGATCCTCAATAGTAGTTCTACAAACAGGACACTGATCCACTTGATAAGAACACGCTTGACACATGACCTGATGTTTACATGGTAGCAGTACTACTTCTGTTTCCTTTTCCATACAAATCTGTTTTTGTTGTTGTTTTTGTTTTTGTTTTTGTTTTTGTTTTTGTTTTTGTTTTTGTTTTTGTTTTTGTTTTTGTTGTTGTTGTTGTTGTTGTTGTTGTTGTTGTTGTTGTTGTTGTTGTTGTTGTTGTTGTTGTTGTTGTTGTTGTTGTTGTTGTTGTTGTTGTTGTTGTTGTTGTTGTTGTTGTTGTTGTTGTTGTTGTTGTTGTTGTTGTTGTTGTTGTTGTTGTTGTTGTTGTTGTTGTTGTTGTTGTTGTTGTTGTTGTTGTTGTTGTTGTTGTTGTTGTTGTTGTTGTTGTTGTTGTTGTTGTTGTTGTTGTTGTTGTTGTTGTTGTTGTTGAACAAATACTGTTTTCCTAAAATACATTTCTGAGTAACAACATACCTTACAGCAACACAAGTCTTTCTTCTTTTGTCTAACACTAGACATATACCCAGATAGTTCTTCTTCGAGTAAGTTCAAATCATCAACAGTGAGGTTAGCGAGGTCTCGGGGGAAGTTCTTAAGTTTTGAAAGTTGATCCTGTTTTGAGTTACTTATGAAATAGTTAATAAACAGTTGAGAAGAAATAGAAGTTATAAACACATTGTTCTGCTGTTCTATAAAACACTAATTGAATACATTAATAAAAGTTATATTAAAGAAGTTCATACTTTTAGGGCAACGATCTCGTCATCAGCAACAGAAGTGGAGTGGGGGAGGCGGCGTTTCTTTTCTGTGTGATGAGTGACTACAGTCGTATCACAACAATCAGCAGTTGCTGACCTAAATAAATCTGATCTAACATTTGTAGTGTCGACACCAGATTCTTCCAAATGTGGTCTGAGATTGTTCCATTTCCCTTCAAGCTCTGAGGGTGTTGGTAGTTTTGAACTGCGATCAGAAAGAACTGATTTTTGCCATATATCATATTCATCTTTTGTGAAGTCACTGTTACTAATAGAATTCAGTTGAATACTATTAGTAGTGTGACCCATTGCTTGTGGTACATCTAAGTCCAGGTAGGTAGTAGTCGATTCGTTTTTAAATGAGTATCCGGAATACTCTTCTCCTGATCTGGTTCCACTTATCCTCGCCATTTTATAGGCTTGTTGATCTCCATGAGAAGCTTCTAGAAGTACTCTTACAAAACAACCTTGAATCATACCCGCCAGTATGTGAGGGAAATACCGAGCTTGCAGCTTTACTACGAAGCTCCGCGTCAGTCGAAGTGCATTTATCTGCTCTAAAGTAGGGATGTCTTTCTCTTGTAATCCTTCTTCGGCCATCGCTGGCGGCATGTCGCGATTCCTGAAAAAACAGTTGTGTGATTGAAATTAATAAAACGATGATACTAAAATCACATGGAATGACTAACAGCATCTGATGTAACCTGACTAATGAAATGAAGGCGATGACTATCAGTTGGATGATCAAACAAGTGAGCCTGACTAAGCGGAGTACCGAACTAACTAATTCTTCTGTTGTTTTATTATTACTTTTTTTTTTTTTTTTTTTGTAGCCAAAATTATAATCTCGTAAAAGAAAGAAATGAGAAAGAAAAAAAAAAAGAAAAAGGACGCGGTGGTGAGGACCCGCCGATGAGTACAATCAACGACATATAAAAAAGTCTTCCCTTTCCCTCTATTGCTACCTTCCACAGGTCTCGTGAAAGGAGGGAAAAAAATTATAAAATTACACAATAGGATTCGATACCATTGCTTTTATTATTATGTTTTTTTTTTTTGCTTTTTTGCTTTTTTGTTTTTTTTTTTGGTTTCGTCGTAAGAGAACAACATTCACGGACATGTAGTTGCGTCCACCTGAGAATATAGTATGCCAGCAAATTCTTGAAAGACACACGAGAACCATCGTAGTTTACGTTCCAATATAATTTTAATAAGTTTTTATGGGTAAAAAAGCCAAAACAAACATGGCCAGCCAAAAAAAAAAAAAAGAATGGGAAACCGTCAACTCTCACTATTCACTTACGAAGGAATACAATTTAAAAAAAAAAAAAAAAAAACATTTAAGTAGAAGTCGACCACATTTAAAAAGAATAGCAGTGCGGATAGAAAACAAAACTTCCGAAACAGAAAGTTGAACACAATCAGAGTTTTCATCCGAAGACAAATTCCACCTCTCAGACTTGTTTTCTTCTCGCTCAGTAGTTTCAGTTTAGTGTGCAGACTGTTATTAAAAACAGCAACAATACCAAACTCAATTCTCTAGAACAATAAATGGTTACATCTGAAACAGTCTCCGAGACCATCAGAGACCATCACTGCTATCGTAGAAGTGAATTAAAAGTCCTCCTACTGGTGTAATGATTTAGATGAAATGGTTTGAATAAACTCTGGTGAAGATTTCGAATTATGGAAAAAAAACTCAAAAGTGGCGACAATCAGACCTCTCTGTGAGAGAGAGTCTTAGCATCTACTCACTTTCCTATCAGGACGAGAATATTCTCTTTTAGAGGACGACTCTTGTTGTATACATTTCTCTCAAGGGGATGTGTGAAGAATAGGACAGACGGCTACTGATCGAACTACAGCAACAGAAGGAGACATGCAGGCGCTTACGAGAAAATACGAAGTAACCAGAAGACGCACCAAATTGACAAGTCACAAGAATGGGAATGTGAAACATAAATAATAATCAGAAACTAATCTCTTTTTTTTTTTTTTTAATTTTTTTTTGTTATTTTATCTTTTCCATTTATTTATTTAATTTATTTTATTTTTTTTTGTTGTTGTTGTTTCTCTTCAAATTATTGAAGACTTTAATCATTTATTAGGATTACTTTTTTTTTTTTTTTTTTTTTTTTTTCATTCTACCTTTCAAAAAACTTGTCCTGGTCCGGTCTGGTTTTAAAAAGGAAAAAATAAAAAGTCAGGACGGTGGATAGAGTGACATCGGCACCTTGTGGGGGTAACTTGCTTTATCACGAAGCAAATTATGCTTCTAGTCTCAACACATTCTCCTTTGATTACAAAAAAGAAAAAAAAAGGGGGGAAAACTATAATTCCACATAAAAGTTTCCGAAATGTCAGATCTCAGCTATTTTTTTTTCCCCCTCCCAGAACTCTTTTTTCCCGACACAAGGCAAGGCCATCCTGCTGTCTTTGCACAGTTGCGCTCCTGAGCCCTAACTACATCACTATCTTAGCTGACAAGATTACAGAGGTCAGGATAGATCTACAGTTAACACGATTTACAGGATACAAGTTGACAGAGGCAAGCCAAAGGGTCAGCCAGAATTCTGATAAGATATCTACTACACGACCGAGAGAGTGCTGAACTCCCATTACGAGGTCCACCATACTACACGATCCGACATTTCAGTAACATTTGCATGGAATTAGAAGTTTGCCCAAAAAAAAAAAAAAAAAAACTAACACTGAACCGCAACCGTCCCAACAGAGAAGGAAGTAGAATTATTTTTTTTTTATTTTTTTGGTTTAAAATCTAAAAAAAATATTATAAGTTATATTGCACTATAAACATAACGTACGAGCTGACCACAGACCCAAATACAATTCACAGCTGAGTCTTGCTTGATGTCATCTTTGAACACAAGAATATACTTGAAAAATGTCTAAGGTCGATCCAAAATAGTGTTATTCTACAGTAGACATCTTTCCATTTAAGAAATGACGCAGCATTCCCGACATCCTCCTGCGTCAGGAGGTTCATTCTTGTCGTTGGTAGTTGGTTCTTTAGTACCGCCTTGGCTGTTTACTGAGTAGTGATCCTGTTGTTGCTTTTATTATGAGGATTCGTTTAAACCAATGTTGATGTTGCTGTTTTAGGGCAGAAATTGTTTATTACATACCTCAGGAGAGTCGGACTGCAACCTTCTAACGTTAGCCGTGGTCGGTGGAGGGGCTCTCACTGCTTGTGCATCAGACTGTTTTGTGTTTGGTTTATAAGGGCGATAACAAGTGGCGATAATAAGTGATTGTAGAAATAAAGTATGAGAAGACAGGATGACTTTCATCCTTTCGATAAAATTAAACAAACAGCCCACCCACACACCTTTGCGTGTTGGATCTCTGGAGTTGCCTTCGGAGGCTTCTGACGTTTTGGAGTCGCAGGTGAAGATGATCGCTCAGGTTCCAGAACATCAGCTCCATTTTTATCTTCTCGAGTTGCGGCTTCTTCAGCTGCACGTTGCTCTTCAGCTTCCTTCTCCTTTCGAAGCTTTTCCTTATCTCTGCCTCTCTGTCGTTCTTCTCTTCGTATGGTACGCAATCGCTCCTTTTCCTTTTCACGTTCTTCGCGAGCGTTTTCGTCTCTCTCGGGATCTTTTTGATTTTCTGCCAGAGCTGGTGACAGAGAAAGAGGAGGAGGAGGTGCCGGGTCATTAGGAGGCTGGCGTTCGATAGGAGCGGCAGGCTTTTGTTGTTGTTGTAACTGGTGGAGTTGCTGTCCAGCAATTTCTGCTTGGGAATGTCTTTTTGATCTAGATGGGATTGGTTTACCGAAGTCTTCTCTCTGCCACTCCATTGGCTGGTCTAGCGGAACATTCGCAGACGACGCCATACTCTCAAGAAGACTATTTAAATAAAAATAGTCCGGCTCTGTTTCATATCGAAGACCTAACAAGTGATCCATAAACAACTTATACTCAACAGGAAGTGTTTCGACAAGCTTTTCGTTTGTAAATTGTTCTTTTAGTTCTCCAACTATGTTCTTTTCCTGTTTTTTTTTTTTTTTTTTTTTTTTTTTTGTTATTATTTATTTAGCTCTATTCAAAACGTTGTAATTTAGTTGATAAAAAATAAAAGAAACAGTACCTTGTGACGTTTCCAAGGAAGGCCAGCTTCAAGTCGGAATTCAACCAAGACATAGAATAGACACCAAAGATCATCTCTGCGACCTAATTCGAGGGATTTATGAGAGTTGATTGAAGCGTAGCGAGCAGTTCCACGAAAACCAGCAGGTTGTCGGGCTTTGCGTATCTCACCTTCAGCTGATCTGTATCGACGGGCAAGACCAAAATCAATTAAATATACAGCGCTGGTATCAACACGACCGATTACAAAGTTTGAAGGTTTTATATCTCTGTGGATAAAGTCTCTCTCATGAACTCCTTGAATTCCTTTTAACATTTGTATCCCAAGACGAATACATGTTGCTAATTCATATGTTGGTTTTTGTGTTTTTCTCTTTAAATCCGCTAAATCCGCTCCAAGACGTTCCATGACTAGGAAACTAAATGATCGAACTTCATCCTTTCCGCTGTTGTAATATCGAACGACGTGGGCACAGCTTTGCAGCTTCTTGAGGGCGATAACTTCGGCTTTAAGAACGTCCGTGTCATTCTCACGTGGCCTTTCTATTTTAATGGCAACTGTAACAGAAGGGTCTTCGACGCTTTCGCCAACGTAAGTCTCTCCGAATGCACCTTGTCCTATTTTGGAAGCAATTCTCCACTTGTTACGGATGACCGTTCCGATGTCAAGTAGCCTTTTACTTGCGGTATCAGTTTTATTATTATTATTATTATTATTATTGTTGTTGTTGTTGTTGTTGTTGTTAGCAACACTCTTGCTTACAACTTCCACCACAGCAGCAGGAACTGCCTCTATTTCATTTGTTACCTTCACGTCTTCAACAGGTTTTCCATCTTCCTTTCCATTCTGCATTAGTCAATATTCATGTGTATGAAATTAGAGGGGAGCCTGTTATAAACATAAGATGATAAAATGATAACGTTGTCAGTGAAGTAACTCTGGTACTACCGGAATGATACTCATGTGATGGGGTGCTGTAATAATTAAAAGCTGAATTACTTTCTACATAACTGCACTACCTAACGACAAGGGAACGGATGAACAGCGAACGTTAACAAGAAATGGAAATGACGAACGATAAGACCCGAGAAACAAGGAGCTGACTTCCAACCAGAGGCTGTGATGTCAAAGTACTGCTTACGTTCTGTAGAAGTACAAACTAATTGGTTCTCCATTAGATGGATCATTACCAAACAGAAAGAGTACTTTCTTGTAATGCAGTTGTTGTCTCGTTCCCTTGGGGAGCAGTGGGGAACAGGGGAACAGATGTTTGATATGCAGAGCTCTCTAACCATAAAAGAGATTACAACATGTGGGAGAGAATAAGAAGATTATTAATTACAGTAACCAATCTCACGACCTGGTGGGGATGGGAAGGGAGACATCAGTCTTGAGACTCTACTGATACGATACGCAGCTCACTGCATACTAACAGTCACGATGGGCTTTTTTCATGATCTCCTACAATTGAGCACTCTTTGACAAGTCAACCCACTTGTCTTTCACTAAATCAAATTCAGATTGAGAACATGACTTTTCAACTGCCATCTTTGAACTATAAGAAAAGCACTGGCTTTGTCACACGCTGCCAGCTTTTCAATCTAAAAAAAAGGGAAAACAAATAAAAAATCGATTTCTCCACAAACTAAGACACCACACAGTGGCAATGACGAAGAGTTCTAAAAATCGAGTAGCTTCTCAATGGACCAAAATTTCCAATAATCATATATTGGATATTATAAAGGTAAGGCTACAAATATAAAAAAAATAAAACAGCAATCAGTTGTCCGAACAGCTGGGACAGCTTTAGACGCGAATACGAATCAAAGTAATTACCGCTTATCAAAGTTATGACTTAACATAAAAGAGGTGTAGTCATCAACCAGTCACCTTAGTGTTGTTCACAGAGGAGAGGAATAATACACAACGCTTCTTGCAAGCAAAGTGATCCCTATATTGTGATCAAAAAAAAAAGGTAATAAAAATTAAAACTACTCTTTTTCTCCTCAGTAGTTTCATTAGGCTTAGGGTAGACAAGGAATCAAACAACGGGTTCATCTGGCAGTTCGTTGAACGGGGAGATGGATGATGACTTCCTAAGAAGATAACGAGCAAAGCAATGATGTGCTCCGTACTCATGGAAAAGAAAGAAAACAAAAAAGATGCTGACATCTTCTCGGCAGTAGATCTGCAGCTCACCTTCGTTATCACAAACATAAGATAGCGCTGACTGTCATAATAGTAACCATGTCAAGGTTTACGACACTTCTCTTTTTAAAATTTAAAATTCAAAAAAAAGAGATTTCGGATGTCAACTTGAACAACAAAATCAAAAACGCACTAATTGTGCTTAACTCTCCAAATCAGAAACAGAACAAACCAGCGAATAGAATCAACGCATCGAACTGCGTTTTCGATTGCAAGTCTGGACACCTTACAGAGTAGTAGGTGTCCAATATTTTCTGAAAAAGTGTTAAAATAATCCTCAACCGGGATTCGAACTTCATAAAAACTCGCTTATGAATTCTATTTTAAAAAAATAACTTCGAGCTTGGCACCGAGCGGCCTTTTAAGATGTAATTTGCGGTTAATAAGAATACGACTACTAAGAATAGAAGAGGGAAAAACAAATAAAAAAGAAAATACCACTCTTCGCTCGCGAAAAAAAAACAGCTGCCGAAGTTCAAAACTTTAACATCTTGTAAAAAAGTGTACAAGACACTCTCACAAGAATATGCAGAACCCCGTCGTGTAAAACAAACGAACGCTACTTAGAAAGAAGGTCGAAAGGGTATTCTTTTTTTTCCTTTCCTTCCCTAGGCAAAGACTCATGCTTCACTCACCAATAAAACATTGAATTAGAGAACCTCTATAGCACGTTGAGATGTATTCTAGATTTTTTTTAGTTTTTTTAGTTTTTTTTTTTCTCCATGTTTTTAGTAGTTACTTGTAACGTACCCGAAATGCCTGAAACACAATAGTAGCAAACAGAATCGGATACAAATTTCAAGTGCTTACATGGAGAGCTAGTGTCGGAAACACTTTCTGTTGAAGCATCCTGCTGTAACTTCACTCCTAATTTATTTTATTTATTTACGAAGCCTAGGAAGCCAAAAAGTCACAGGGGTAACAGCTAGATCACTACCCCAGCAACCGCGAGACTCTCAGTAATAGCGATTCATTTCGCATAAGAAATAAAAACCTCCCGTATGTTAACATTATAAATACCACTGATAGGCCCATAAAAAGAACTGGGGTTTCTATCAGCAAAGACACTCAACTACACTAATTCCACACACGAAAGAAAATTAGATAAAAACTAGATAGGTTTTTTTTTTTTTTTTTTTTTTTTTTTTTTTTTTGCTTAGAATAATAATAGGAGAGTACAGGAAGTACCCAAAATAGAAAAAAAAATCAGCTTGTTTTTTAAAGCTGTTGCTGCCATATGATCGGCAGTAACAAACTTTTATTTATTTTCTTTTTTGCGTAGTAGGGTTGGTAACTATTATTTAAACAAAAAAAAAAAAACATAACTTATAAATACAGGGTAAATCTGAATCTACGTCGCATGCATTTTCTTTAAAAATTATAGTTCACAACTACCACACAATGAGATTACTGCAAAAAAAGGCTAGGTGACTCGGGACGACAATAATCTCAAACTGATTCAAAAAAAAATAAAAAATGAAAAGGTTCCAAAGCATGACTCTATCTTTTTTTACCTTGCAGAGCTTTTATTTATCAGTTTTAACTTTCAGCCGTACGCCAATTGATCTGTTAGGATATACCACAAGACAGACATGACAAGTGCCGTGCCAGCAATACGGTTCCGCACTCAATGCTACCTCAATAACACAGTCAAATAATCACCAGTAACAAATTGGAGGGGAGTTGGAGGGAAGAGACTTTTTTTTCTTTTCTTTTTCTTCTAATTTTTCACTTTCGACATGCGCAAGTCCGCGAAGGTTTTTTTTTTTTTTATATAAAATTATGTTAATATAAATATAAAGAAGCAGAACACTTTTTTTTCTTTTTTTTTCTTTTTTTTTTGGCTGGTTGAGCAAAAAAACCCTGGTTAAAATTATCAAATTAGGGTAGCAAAGCACTCGCTGGCAACCATTTTGATGATTCGCCTCCATTCGACAATGTTACAGTTTTGGTTGACAAGACAACCGCATTGCAATAATTAAATTAAACGTGCAGCAGAAAAATCAACTGCACGTGAGAAAATAAAAAAACGAAAACAGCCGATGAAGTACTCGAATGGTTGCCCGAACGAGAATGTCAAAGAACTTGTAAAGGAAGTACATCAGATTCGCTTGTAGATATAAAGCATCTACTCCACCGCAAAAATACAACGCGGGGGGATCCGAGAAAGTACTTCTCAGACTGGCTTGACTACAACATAGCACATGTCAGAACGACAACTGACAACAAACTCCTCACCTCAACCTTCACTAGTAGAGAAAGTCCACACAATATTATTATTATTATTATATTTTCGATTTTCGTTTTTTTTTTTTTTTTTACCGTATGTAGAAAGGGATTTAGTGGAATAGTTGGGAGGGAAGAATAAAAGGGAAAGGAATAAGACGAATGGGATAATATCTACCAACGTAACAACAAAGCTACTGAAGTCAAAACATCACAACGACAGAAAACAAACTCGCGAATACTCTCTCTCTCAACTCTGATATTATTGGGGGAATGTAGCACCCCCTCCCGAGTGTAAACTGTGCTACCTCAACCTCCACCTGCTACCTAACTGTAGCAACTTGTAACTGATGTGTTACAAGGTAGCGGATCTTCAAGACCGCAGCCAATATAAATTTCTCATTTCCTCTCTTCTCTTAAAAAGCTCCGCCAATGAGCGGGCTACGTAATTTATTTTGTGTTTTATTCGATCTTTTTTTATAACTCTTTTTATGTTGATCAGATGAGTACTATTATTTTATAATTTTCGTTGGAGCAGATGACCAGGTAAGGCACCTGCCTGCACACTTTATTTTTCCCCTTAAAATTATCTTTTGGAATATTTGTGCCCTTTTTTTAATTTTTTTTGAAATTAAAATCGACAATCCATTTTTTGAGTCTATCAATCGTTTGGTTTCTTTTTTTTATGAGACTCCTCGACCGTTGGAAACATTTTTCAGTTGTACCATACACTTTTATCACAAAAAAATCAAGTGGTTGATTTAGATAACGTGGTCTTAAAGTAGATACCATACAAAGGTTAATTTCTAATTATGTTCAACGAACATACTTACTTAAGAGTCGCGGTGTAAAAAAAAAAAGCGACTAAAAAATTGTTTATTTCATTTCATTGGTCTCAAAGGCTGTCACAGCCGCAGCAGAACTTTACGTTTTTTGAGAGCCTTTGAGAAGCAACGTAATACGAAAGGGTGAATGATGTAATGGTGGTGGGGATGTGATTTAAAAAAAAAAAAAAAAAAAAGTTTTAAACGAAAGTGAAGAGAAGACTCTTCACTCAATTTCACATGTCAGTAGCTGGAACTGCAACTTCGATACTTAACATGTCTTCGTCAGGTTGATCCTTCACAAATTCAGCTTCAATTGTTTTGTTGTAATGTCCACACTCAAGAATACAGTCCATCGCAAACGGGTTGGTTGACACAGCACGGAATGTCTGAACTGGAACACGAAGCATTGTTGTTAAGAGGGTTTGTGTGAAGGATGCTGTGATAGAGGGATGAAATAATTAACTTCTACAGCCACAATCGGCTTTATTCAATACTTCAATATCACTCCTGTTGTAAATAATAATATTTCTAAACCCCACCTACCAAACTATTTGAACGATGCTAACGCTACGAGTAGCTAAATATGAACCCGCCGCTTATGCAAACATAAGAAGCGCAGAGTTCGTGGGCGCTTACGTGGGTCAAGTGCGCAACCTTATAATTTTTTTTAATAAAAAAGGAAGAATTCTCAATGATTTTTTACTTTTTTTTTTGTGCTATACTCACCCAGTGTGATCATCAACAGTACTGAGATCAGGTGCACTAATCAAGATGAGACGATATGAGAAGGTTTTCTAGTAAAGTATTTAACAACAAAAAAAAAGAAAAAGTACGCCTGCCGGCAACAGCTGCACTGGTTGCAGCGCCGAGCTCAGTGTAATTCTTTTTTTTTAAATATCTTTGTGCAAATTTTTTTTTTCCCACCCCTTCTTCTTTTCTTTCTTTGCTAATAAAGAACTAGATAGCCGCTTAGGATTTCCATAATGAGCAATGTCTTAACAGTAAGTATGTCACCGTAATTGATCATGAGAGGGAGCGCCTTGCGGATCAACAACTGTTCTTTCTCTTCTTCCAATTATTTTTTTTTTGTTCTTTTTTATTTTTTTTTCAAACTTGATTTTTTTTTTTTTTTTTTTTAATTTTTTTTTTTCCCCTTCGTTGTTTGAACATTACAAGAAGTTAGCACAAAAGGATTTCTCATTTACATTAAGTTGGATATCCAACAAGAGATGTGGTTAACAGTTCTAGAAGGGAGTCATCACAAAGATAATGACATTTGAGATTAGTTATGTGTTACCTCATCGATAGTTATTTGGGTACAGATATTGGGCTCACCTCAGTTATGACGATGTCAATAGCATCAGCTGGAGTCACGTCGTACATATAATTAACAACTGAGAGATTTTCTGAGTCCTGATGTGCGCATAGAGGTGACTGTGTGTCGTTCATTTGAGTTAGCAGCGAATCGCTGTCAGCTTCTTCGTTGTTGGTGAGGGAACCCAACCAAACTTTATCAGTAAATTTATACTTTTCACAAAAGCATAGAACAGGTCGACCGAAATGCTTTGCCATGGTACAAACACTAGCAGTTCCTGCACGATTTACAAGAGATCCGTTAGAGAGCATAGCACTGGCTCCGATAAATACTTTGTTGCATTTTGGAAGAAGAGTTGATATGGAATTTAATAAACAATAAGTTGTTTTGATACCCAACTTTGATAGTTTCACACTGAAATTTTGTCCCTCGAGAAGTGGACGAGAGTCGACGATGATGACTTCAAACTTGATACCCGAACTGTGAGCCAGTCTGAATATCCACTCAACAACATGTGATCTTCCATAAGTTAGTATGATATCACCTTCACGTAGTTGATAATTAGTTTTCTTACTTACACCTACTCCTACACATCTTTCAGCAATAGCTTTAGTAGTTTCTAGAATATTCTTACAGTACATATCTATGAATTGCTTTAATTTTTCTTTAGATTCCTGTTTTTGAGATTGTTTTTGATATTGTTCTGTCTGCCCAGAAGATACAAATTACAAATGTCAAAACACATACCTCAGTAGACGTGACATCTGACTTCTCCTTTAAGAATTTCATAATATCATTATACCCTTGAGTCATTGAAGCACAAAACTTCCTGCAGTTGGATAAGTAGTGAATCGGTTTTTTTAATTTTTGTTGAAAGTCGTCTTTGAATAGTGTGTTCTGTTTGGTTTTTTTTTTTGTTTTCAAAAAAACATCAAAAAATATCTCTGCACAAGAAAAAAGTTTTTTTTTTTTTTTTTTTTTTTTTGGGTATAAACAAAAACAATACCTTGTCAGAAGTAGAGGTGTAATCATTAACCATCTGACTGATGCACTGCATTAGAGCGATGCATCTTGCATTGCCACCTATGATGCTGTAATTACGATATCTTTCTCCTAGTTCTAAAATACTCGGATGAAGTAAAGAGATATCACTCTTCTTCTTCCTGGGTGACGCTTTTTTCACTTCCGTAGAAGTAGTCTGCTTTGCCTTTGGCTTTGGTTTGTGATCTTTTTTTGCTGTTGCTTCTTTCTTGGTATTTTCTTTCTCAACGGCAACTCCGGTAACCTGGTTTTTTTTTTTTTTTTTTTTTTCGTTGTTGTTTTTCAAGGAGTTTTCAAAAAAAACAAAAAAAAAAGTGAACAAAATCAACATGAGAGTGAGAAAGTTCTCAATTTTTTTTTATAAAAAAATGATTAAAAAATATACAGACCTTTGCTTTATGCTCTTGCTCCTTTTTGAGTCCCTTTTGTCTTCTCTGTTCCTCTTGAATAGCAGCCCGTTCTCTTCTTAATTCAGCTTTGCTCTTTTCCCCTGTTGCTGCAGGCGGCTGCGCTGCTGGAACCGTATCGCTCATGGTTCCTCCGTTAGTTTAACTGATACCTGAGTGATGAAATCAAAAGTAACTATTTCTCTTATCTTGTTAAATATTAACTTAAATAAACTACAGAAATTGTCAACAGTTTTTCATTCTCTTGAAAGAGGTTAATAAAAAAAAAGAAACTCAAAAACTAGTAACACGTGGAGTCACATCTGAGTCAGTCAATACCACACAACAATACAAACAAGTACCAAGAGATACTGCTGCATATGAATGAGGTAGCGAGTGTTTTTGAATGTTCTCCCCAACGAGAGTCTGAGAATTTTAAAGGTTTTTTAAAATTTACGTTTTCTTTTTTTTTTTTTTTTTAAACGTACAGCTGCCGTTCCCCCCATCATTGGATAAGTAAATCGACGATAAGAGTTGTGGTGTTGGTGTTGCATTCCATAACCCAAAAGCTGCACTTAAATGTGAAATGTCTTTTTTTTTTTTTTCCTCCTTTTGTTCTTTCAAAATGTTTTTAAAAGTTGATTTTCTGCGTTCACTCGCTGTAGGCACAACAAAGAAGGAAACAAAAAACCATCAATAACGGTTATGGGGAGGGTGAGGACCTTTTACCACCTAATCACAGGAATTGACAAGCAAAAAAAAAAAAAAAAGAAAAACCAAACCGAATAATGGACTTGATCCAAAATAACCGAAACAAAAAAGAGATATAAATAACTTAAAAGTGGATTTTATCCAATTGAGACAGAAGGAGTACAACGCTTAGAACATTTAAAATAGATTAATTAAGATCTTAAGGGGGATGCTAGTGGCCTACAGCCAAAACCCATACGTATCGAAGATAATATTTAATTAGTTGTGCCAACAATACAACGATTTGACTAATACTTCCCTTAATTTTTTTTTTTTTTTCTTATATAACACAAAGTAATTTGATATTTGTTTTAACTAAATAACAGTTAGGGACTATAAACGTGTTTTTTTTAAAATAGAAACTGTGACGTGTTCTAGAGTGAATTATTATTTATAAACTGCGGCGTTCTAGTTTTGGAGCATAAGCGCGTAAAGTACGATCACGTTCACCTTTTTTTACCCACTGATTCACATATGAAACAGCAAAGGAAGAACTAAATAATAACAAAGGTAACAACAGCAGACCTCTTGGCTCAAAAAGCATGAACCCAACTGGGAAGGCTGACAGACAAGCCATGCTGAAGCCAGCCATTGCATCTGTGAATCTATGACCGTTTCTGAAGTAGTCAAGTATGAATGTTGCCGTCACACTCATAGTCCCAAACATGAAAGGTGCGCTTGCCGCCAAGAGGTATGTCTTCTGTAGCGTCTGTTTTTGTTTTGTTTTTACTCTCACAACAGAAAGCAACAACTCATAAAAACTAATAACATACCTCAACATATTGCGCAAGTGAACAAATTGCCAACCCCAATCCAGTTGGGAACACAGTCGTTATCATCACATGTAACTGAATGGGTGTCGGAACCCACGGACTCTTTAACCACATAATTGTAGTTGGGAAAGCTGCCAGAAGCTGTTTTTTTATTTTTATTTATTTTTGCTTTCACGTAATGATTGGGTTAATAAAAGTCAAATTCATACCGCAACCATCTGCCAGAATCCTAACATCAGTAGAATAGGTGTGAAGCAAACTACCCATGGGTATCGATCTTCTGGAGAACTTGTCACGTTGTACTGAAATAGTTTTGTGATGAAGAAGAAAACAATTACAACGAATAGAGATACACCAGATAGAGCTGTTGTTTGTTTTGTTTTGTTTTTTTTAATCTGATGAATTGATATAATGCAACTTACAATAATAGAATAATAAAACATACTTATTAAATGTGAGTGACGCTGAATTCGAATAACCAAAGGTTGAGGTTCCCAATGAGTTGAGGCGATAACATTAAATAACAAACTAGTAAACATCACAGCATAAGATGTTTGTAGCATTTGAAAAGCATCGTTGAATGTAAGACCAGTTCGACCTTCAGTAATCATAAGCAGCATAATAAGAAATGTAATAGCTGTGATCCACGCTAAGGCAAGAAGACCATGAAGGATATAAGGATGGTGATGTTGAACTTCTTTTTGAGTTAGGAGATCTAATTTATGTGAAAGTAATTCTTGTTTATGAATAATTAAAGATGATCGAACTGAAGAATCATTCGCTGGCATATCCCTACGACAAGGAGTGAGTCTAAGCATTGGTAGCTGAATAAATACCCTCTTTGCAATATCTTTCCATATTACATCTGACAGAAACACTCTTGCCCAGGATCTACATACGAGACTGGCTCTCTTTACGTCGTGCATTTGTAAGTATTTACCGCACACAGCCAGGACATCCTCAGGGATTAGTCCTGCACGTCTGCGACTTATCATATCAAGTCTGGCCATTCAGCTGTTTGATAAAAATATTAATACTAAAATTTGGGTTTTTAAAATAATCAGTTTTGAATGTCTCCTTGAGAAGCTGTTGAAAGAAAAGAAATGGTTTTTACATTGCTAACAAAAAAAAAACAAAATTAACTTTTCAACGACAACTTGTTGTGCTTAAGCAGCAATAGCTTACCGTCGATCGCAAATGTGGTTTCACAAACTTTTTTTTATTTTTTTTTTTTTTTCGTTGACTGTTCCGGGCATCAGGAAGGGCGACGATCAAACCATTGGGACACGTCATCCCAGGGATCAGAAGGAACTACTGTAACACGAAGTAGGAGTTGGGTAGGGTAGATTTGGATAAGGGGAAAAAGCGGGGAAAGAAAACGAACCCACAGCACTTCCACTAGTAGTCTCTACCGTTGTCTTTTTTTTCATCCAAAACGGTGAAATACAGAGTAGGCCTGCCATAGACTTCTCTCGGCGCTGTATTCTGTATGAATGAACAATACAAAAGAGAAAAAAAAAATAATTTTTTTTAAAAAAAAGTGGGAAAGAAAAAAGATCAAAAAAATAAGGGAAACATTTTTCGTGGGGTAGTTCTATAGTATTATTCAGTTTTGATTTTTTTGTTTTTGTTTTTTTGTTTTGTTCTGCTGTTGTTTTTTTTCCCTTTGTTTTTCTTTCTCTCTCTCTTCTCTCCCTCACAAGTCAAAATCGAACAATAAAAAGGTCTCCAGACGAACTTGACCGTTGAGCTTTTTTTTTTTTTTTTTTTTTGTTGTTGTTGTTGTCATCAATAAATCTTAGTCAGATTGCACATAGATAACTGTCACTTCCACTTACCTCTAAATAGAGGGGGTGAACCCATTAAAAAAAAAATACCCTCTTTCCTTTTTCTTATTTCATTTTTTTTTTATACTATATTCTTCCACACACTTGTTATAGTTATTTGTTAACTGTGGCAAGATAATTTTTTTCCCCTTTTGTTCAACAAAAATATCAAATTCGTCGAATCAAACATCAGTTGATTACTTCCACCACAAAAAGATAAACGGTAGCCTAAATACAGTTTATCAGACGGTAATCCAATAAAGAAGTTACTGTCCCGCAGTTTTGTATGGAACTATGGAGATGCTTAACTTAGCCTTTTCAAGTAATTATTTGGTAAATTTCAGACCTGTTGTATTAAGACAGAATCACCCCAGTTAGCAAGCCTGGAGTGTTCGAAGAAAAAAAAAAAAAAAAAAAAAAAAAAATGATTATTTTTTTTTTATTATTGTTCCTTGTTTCGTAGCGCACTATTAGTGAAGGCTCCCTTCTAAAATAAATATAGACAGCGTGGTGTTATTAATTATCAAAAGTCTGATACGTCACGTCAACTATGCCTGGGGAAAAAGAGCGTTGCGAATGGTTGTCCGCTTTGTAAAGGGGGGAAGGGTTGTTTTTTTTTTTTCCAGATGAGAAAAGAAAAGCAATAATCATAAATAATAATTGCTTTTTCCATTTCTTTCTTCTGACGGTCGGTGAAAAATAACTACATATCCCTAATTATTTCATAGCACGCATCAACAAACGAGTGTGCTTGAACAAAGAAAAGGAAACAAAAGGTTGGTGTCACTGGAAATAATTCATTATCTAAGCAAAGAAACGAGAGGTTTTCGAATAAAAACCTTCTCTCAAAAATATGCAATTCAAATAAAGTGACACTAAAAATCTGTCGTGGATGGCCAGGAAGGCAGGTATAGGCCTAAAGGGGAGGTAACAAATCATCCCAATCGTGCTGATTTTTTTTTTTTTTTTTTTAAAAAGGGTAATAGTGATAGCTGCTCTCGTCTAAAACAAAAAGAATCTCCTCAGCAGCAATCAATCATGCAGTAGATCAATAGACGATATTTCTTCTTCTTCTGAAGAGACTCATCTATTTTACAGAGCGTGAATATGAATCATTTCAAGGGGTTAAAAGCGGGCTTTTTTTTAAAAGCTAATTTTTTCAGTTGGTCGAGCAGTGACATATGCGACTACCATCTTTTTTTTTTTTTTTTGTAGTTTTAGCTAGGACTACTTAATGCTTTATAGTTTGTAGTGCCTGAGAAGTCAGAAGGCAGAGAAGGAAAAAAAAAAAAAAAACTTGTGACTACTGAAAACTAAAGCCAATCGTTGCAAACTAACGCAACTTGACTAATTGCGGTTGGGAGAGAGAAGGGAGAAAGAAAAAAATAGGGTTAAAAAAAGAGTAAACATAACAGTTAATTTATATTCGTTGTTTTCTTAAGTAGGGAAGGGGAGATAGGTGGTGATGGGATTTTTTTTTTTTTTTTTGTTTGCTAAGATGTAATATCAGTTTGTTTGTGACGTTGAACAAGAATTATCCAAGAAAAAAAAAAAAAAAAGAAAGGAAAAGATTCTGTCCAGGCCGTGCGAAATCCTCAGAGAGACTAAGACGACTCTTGTACAGTTTTTTTTTTTTTTTTTTTTTTTTCCTCCTGTTCTCATTTGCTTCTGGTATACCTTCAGTCAGTAAATCATCCTCAACAAAAAGCAAAACAGAAGGGAGAAAAAAAAGAACAAAATCGAGAGAATCTGTTATTTTTCTTTTCATTCTGACGCCGAGAAAAGTTGCTTTTAATAATTATCAATTTCACAGTTTCGAATGGGAGAGACTGACAGTCGGTATTTTTTTTTTTTTTTTTTTTTTTTCTTGTTATTAGGTTTGTAAGGCAATCAAGAAAAAGGAAAGCTGATTGCAGGGGTTTTTTTTTTATATTTAGAAAAGCAAAAGCATCTGATTTTAAAAATCAGACTCCATATCTGCTGAAGACCCTCCGTTAAATCCGTAAGGGTATGCAACGTCAGTGGTTGAACTGGTTTCGTTTTCAAGAACCAAAACATCGCCTGGGTACCAACAAGCATCTCTCATGCCCTGTACAAGATAAGGCATTGCCTGCCCAGGGTTTACTGCGATTATAGTTCCAGACTCTCCATGTTGAATCGAGTCAATGCTGCTTGGAGTGTACGCAGAGTCGAGTAAGACGACAGCGTCTACAGAGAATTCACGTTCCTGTTTCATTTTAATGATATCACTTTGGTTAACAATATCAATCCACATGGCATCACAATAAGTGCAGTCAAATGTCACCTTAATCAAATCACCTCTGGCTTTAACAATAGTGGCAGCCATCCAGGTTTTTAAATCATCAGATGCAGACTTGTGAAGAACGAGACACTTTGGACCATCAGGACTGTCTAACACATCAGTAGAAACAATTACATAATCACCTGCCTCGTTTAGGAGGAATACTTTAACGAGACCTTCTTCGTCGTTGCCCATAATTATTCCCTCAGATTTCGCAGTAATGACAACTCCCTGTTCACCAAGTTGGACAGAGTCAGGAAACACTACTCGCTGTCCTACAACAAATTCTTGTGCTCTGACTTCGTTCATTGCAACGATGATGTGTTTCTCCGCTTCAGTAGATCCAGATTTTGTTATCCAACTTTTAATCGTAGATGGAAGTGATCCATTGTGAGGATGAGCTGATTTCATTATCCATTCTGTTTCAGTAGCGTTATCAGACATTCCCTGTTTGGTTTTGTTTAGTGTGTTGAAATAAAATAAAAAATATATAAAATTAATCCCCTTTTTTAAGATAATACATACCGCATCATCTACAATAATCCAATATCCGTCAGCTGAATAAATCCAATGCTCATCTGGAAGGTTTCTGTTTCTCCAAACTGGTTGTCCGGCGATTTCTGTGCCAACAGCCTGGATGTAGCAACCTGCAGCTTCAGCTGCGCCTGCAACCCACTGACAGTATACCCAAACAGGATTAATCGAGCCTCTTCTTGGTGGTTGAGTTTTAGTTCCATTTCTTACTGCGTTTGAATTATCTTGTTCCTCAACGTAAGCATTTACGATACTTGTTGGTCCAGCACACATGACACTTCCTGGAGTCTTACACAGACGGACAACTTCAGAGATTTGAGCAGATGTGAGTCCAATCAAATTCATTGAAACGTGAGATTGATTCTTCTTATCAAGACTTCCAGTCACTGATTGGAGATCAATGTCGACTGATGTGAAGTTCTGGAGATCGAGAGCGTCGGATATCTTTGCTGCGAATGAGTCAATAAAAGATTCATCCAATGATTCAGGAGATTGATCAACAACAACAGTAATTGGAACAGAAAGAGGTTCAAAGTCAAGAACAACAATAGTTTTACCAGTGACCTGTGCCTTGATTTCAGCGAGTCGTGATACAGGTACGCCATTGACCTGTGCAACTCTTCTATCACGATATCTGTCAGCATTGTATCTTGATGCAGCACTTCCATGAGCAACATCAACAAGAAGAGTGTGGTCGTCCCATAATATTCCCATTGGTTCGTCAGCATCTTTACTGATGACAAGTCTATCGTCATCATCTTCAAAGTTCTCAACTGAAGACCCAAACTCTTGGAAGATAGCCTTTCCAGTAGTGGTTTCTTCTTCAGTCCATTTATTACGTTGGTACATCTTAAATAATAAGAATCCAATGATAGCCAACAGACAGGCAGCCACAGATGCCGCAATTGCGATAAACGTAACCATACTAGTTTCCTTTTCAATAATAACAGGAGCCATCATTGACTTGTTGCTGACATTTAAATTGTCATCAATAATTTCTGATTGATCTCTAGTTGCGGATGGTCCGTAGACGCTGACTGCGTTGATTACTTCGAAGCTTGTGAAGAGGCTTTCCGAAGTAATTCTTCGAATGGCATCAGCTGTGACAGCAGTACCAGTTGCTGATGCTACTCCATTGTACTTAACACTAACTTCGAGTACTGATTCTGCGTCATCGATGTCCCAGATTTGACCTCCCTGTAGAGTTGATGCGTCTCTGTCACTTTCAGATTGTTGTGGATCAGTGTCAACGATGGTACATTGACTTCTCTTTGATGAGATCCATGAAGCAATAGTAGCTGTCCTACAGATATCAGATCCCAAACAGACATTAATTGGACACACGTATCTTACGGTGCGTTCTAAAGTCACATCTGAGAGAGCAGATGAGACACCGTTTCTGATTTCAATGAGACTGCTTTCAATTCTTCCACTTCCACTCTTAAAGAAGATATGGAACACCTCAAAGAGAGGATCAGCGTCAGAATTGAGATCTGGTGAAGGACTAACAGCATCACCTCCATTATCACCAAGACACATTGGGTAAGCATCATAACCTGCTGCACACTGTGCGCAGTCAGTACCAGTAAACCCAACATCACATGCACATGTGCAGTGACCAATGTACCCCTTAACTGTTCCGTGACCACTACATGCAACAATAGCTGAGCAAAGTGGTGCTCCCTTGCACGATGTTCTTTGCACCAACAGCGGGTTGACACTGTTTGGAGTTTTTTTTTTTTGAGTTATTTTTGTTCTTTAGATTATAGTAATAAAAATAAACCAACTAAACAATAACAACATACAGTGTACAAGCAGTATCACATCTGAGGTGCTGTTGCTCAGTTGAGACGTGGCATAAGTTATTGTATTCGGTAGTAAGGCCGACAGTTTTATCAACAAAATCAGCAATTTGTGAGCTTAAGAAGGCTCTCAGTCTTTCCGACAAATACTTATACCCAGTCATTTTTAAGAGGATTGGGTTGGTTGGTTCATCAACTGGCGGGTATGGGATTGCCTTTGTCTTTCCCAGAGCATCAACGTATCCCTGTGTGGTGTTTATTATTTTAGTTCAGAAAGCAATTCAACGATAATATAAAAACATAAATAATATAACATACTAAGATATTACCATCCGCATCAACAATCTTAGTTCCTGGAGTGAAGTCAACTGATGGGTTGTATCTCTTTGCCATGCTATCGGCAATGGTGTAGAAGTGAATAGAGCGAACGTGCTTCAACTCGATAGCAAAAGTTACTCGCAAGTCACATGCTTGAGAGTTACACTCTTCAGCACGACTGGCATCAGGTGAGGAAGACTCCTGACAGACTGGGAATGCTTTCTTGTAGTTACACTTTTCTGCATTAAGAGCCCACCTGATAAGAACTGGGTCCCACTGAAAGACTGCACAGTCTCCCTTTGAAAGGATTGACAAGTCATTTCCGAAGGCAAGATTTTGCCAGTCAACAGTTTCCAAAGAGTCCTCCCACTGCCAGTTCGCAGCATCTGTGCAATCTTCTGCTGTGCAACGAGCTCCTGCCCAGTACCTACGACTCTCAGTCATCTCACCGTAAGCATCTTCAATAAGTTGAGCAACTTCAACAGAGTTCTTTGGGGTTGCCATCTTCTCACCTTCAGAAGTACACCATGACTTGGCTGATGACCAACCATCTGAAGGAGAAACTTTTACAAGAGGTCTAACAGGTACTTCAATCGTATCTTGTTGTTCATTAAAACAAGCCGCTATTTCACCTGATGGTAGAACATGACACAAACTTTGAACAGAAATCTTCTCTGGTGACAGAAGCAGACCTGAAGTGATGGAACTTCTCAGAGCGTTTAACTTCTCACCAACCAGATCAGCTGAATCAGTCTTACTGAAAGTAATGTGAACGATGTGCTTTGTTGGAACGTAAACCTTAGCAGTGGATACGACGATATTTGAGTTTGAAACGGTTGCTGGTACTCCGCTGTCAACATTCTCAACAGATAGCATTTCATAAGCAAGTTTATCAAGACCTAATATGTTCTCTAAAGCTTCAGTGAATAAGGTTTGAAGAGTAATGTCAGAACGAATACAATTATTAGCAATCTCAGCATCACAGACACCATCACACTTAAACCCATCAGCGCATATGCATCTGTGTGTTGGTACACCATTGTCTCCAAGAAGAGGAAAGCAGTCGTTTTCCGGGTTGATTCCACAAATACCTTCATCACAAGGAGTCTTTGCGAGTGATACTCTGTAGCAAACACTAGATAAGAATCCATCTGAAGGTCTTAATATTTTTGGAAGTGACTTGATAAAAGTACAAGAGTGATCTTCCATACGATAAGAGACAGCGATACAATCAGGTATCAGTTCACATAATGAAGAACACTCACTTGAAGTAACGATTGGTTTTACAGCTACTTCAGAGTCAGCAGTTCCAGAAATATCAACATTCTGCATGTGGTACCATTTACATGGGTCAGTCTCTGGTGGACAAGATACAACATATGTTTCTAAGCCATCGTGTTTGTATTGATCTCCTACAACTGGCATTACGGTTTTCTTTAACCAACAAGTTCCTTCTTGAGTATCAGCTAAGGATCTATCTCTCGAGAACGCGTAACAAGACTCAGTCTGAACACACTTATCAATACATTGTATGAGAGTTCCAGTAACTTCAGCACCAGCATTTACATTAAAACTATTGGACATGACTCCATATGCATCTCCTTTCCAACCATCGCTGCAGGAACGACGATGACCAGTTTTAGTACCGGCATTAGATTGAAGAGGGTTAACACCTCTCGATGAAGTAGCAGTTTTAATTGACAAAAGTCTTCTAGAGAGATCTGATTGAGTCATATCATCAAGTGGTGAATCAACAGGAGAGTCACCCATCATCATAGTGTCGTCACGGTACTGTTCACAATCAGCTGCTGTACGAACTCCAAAAGTATTCACTTGAAGAGTGTTAACAAGTTGAATGCAGTATTCGAACTTACTCATACCAGCAGGTAAATCAAATGTTGTTATAACTTTAATGTTACCTCCTGCTTGTAGGGTTGAAACTCTGCGACCAGCTGCAGATTCTGGTGATGCGCTTTCCCAAATACGTTCGCAGTTCTGAGTTCCTGCTGGGTCAGAACATTGAAAAATCTCAAGAATAGAAACTACCGAAGCAGAAACACCCATCGCATTCGCGAGATCTCTAGCGAGTTGTAATCTCTCAGTCACCGATTCAAGTGATGATTGAGATAACACTACCGGCATCTTAACCATTCTAATTGTCTGAGTCCAGTCAAATCCATTATTTGAGACTTCCCATCCACTTTTAGAGTCACTTGTAACGATTGGGTTTAATCCAAGATGACGAAGAGTTGGATTTAACTTAGTCACAAACATATTATCCTGTCTCATCAGTTCTGTTGATAAAGCATGGTGAACTGAAGTTGCGTATAAAACTGGAAGAAGACCAACTGGAACTCTTACTCTTGTTGTGACGACAATATCAGTCGGGTTGCTAGTTGAGATAGCTGCAGGAAGTTCTTGAGATGACCAAACTGAAGGGGTCAATCTATCAATAGAAAAGGATACTTTGACTTTAACAAAAGAAACAGCAGGTTCAGTTTCCTGACCAGCTGCCTGAAGTGTCTGAACTGATCTACTGTCAGTCGTAACATCTTCTCTTGAACAAGAAACTATTCCCTCAATACCTGATTCAGCTACAGCTGATGATCCTTTTAGTTCACAAGCCTTTCTCTGAGCCATGAACTGTACAAAGACACAGTCAGATGAACCCTTACAAGCATTCATACAGTCTTCGATACTTGAAATATCCTCAACTAATGAAATAGATCCTTCTCCGTAGGATACTTTCTCAGAGCATTTGAACTCTTCACTCTTACGAATATCGTTACTAACGCAAGCAGTTGATAACTCAACAACATCTTTAGTTTCGACAGCGTGAAGAGCTTTTAAAGCACAGCGAGAATCACCTGCGTGGTACACAACTACAACACATCCTTTAGTTGATGTACACTCTCTTGCACACTCTGAGAGAGATGATACTCCGTGAATTATTGAGATGGTACCTCCAACATATGCTCCTCTTGAACATTGGTATCCCTCAGCAGTATCAGATGGTTTCTTACTCCAAATCTTAAAGTGACTAGTCTCGTCTTCAATAATCGCAGTAGACTCGTCTAAAAGTTGACATCCATGAGACGAACTAAAAGCAGCGTATTCACACTTGTCATTTACTTGACATTGAGCCATACATCTCTCTTGAGATACGGCACTGATATGTTTGATTGGAGTACCGGAAATGCTTCCCATTCCGATGGTAGAAAACAACTCTGAGTAGTCGAAAACATCGAGACGGACTTCATGTAGAAAGTGTTCAGGGAGTGGGACAGGAGAAGACTTTGAGTCCTCAATCTTCTTCTTACAAGCAACACCAGATGCTGACATTGGAACAGCTGCGCTATCTGCGGATAGCTCTGTCGCTGTTGAAGATTTTAAAGTACAGGTTTGAGTCTTATCTCCGAGATACATAAAAACAGCACATTCATCACTTGATGAACAGAGATCTCTGCAGCTGTCCTCATCATAGTTTGCAGCAACCTTAATATCGCCACCAACGTAAGTTGTTTCAGCGCATTGGTACTCCGAAGCTTTTACTACTATTTCAGTATCAGTCGGAGTGTCCATTAAGCAGGCAACTTCTTTACGCTCTTCGGTTTCAATAAATGTTGCAACTGGTTTCAGTTGGCATTCATCTCCACTGTAAATGAAACCTCTGCAGAGGCTTACTGAGAGACAGTATTGCTGACATTCTGCTACTGTTGCGACATTTCCAAATGAGACCAAGTCAGCTCCCTCAAGAGTTGCTGTGTTGCGACATGAGAATGATACTTTGCTTACCTCAGTAGTTGTCTCTTCTTTCGGGGTCTTCTCTACAACTGGTTTGACGGCTTCCTTTTCAGCATTCTTCAAAATAACAGCACACGCAGTAGAAGAAACTTCTCCCTCAGCTCCATCAGTAGAAGAAACCAACTCACAAGACTTATCCTGACCATAGTTGATACCTCCACATACGGCAAAGGCTACGCACTGGTTTTGACATTCTTCCAGCGAGGCAACGTCTCCAATCGCGAATAATGGGTTTCCGAATTTCATACCCTCCGCACATTTGAAGTGTTGGGTCTTCTTACAAGTCAAGTGAGATTTCTTAGACTCATCGAAAGTTGCTAACTTATCGTACAGCGTGCAGGTGTTTGATGCGTATGTAAGACTAACGCAACCACTTATTTGAGTACAGTGATCTTGGCAGGCTTCTAATGTGGAAATGTTCTCAATGTAGAAGAAGTCCTGACCTACGTATGATCCAATCTCACACTCAAACCCTCCGGCAGTTCTCTTCGCTACTACCTTGTCAGCTGCGATGTCTTTCTGTCTTGTGCAGGAAGTGCTTCCATCAGCACTTTGACTTGTACCAACTTCGTCTTTCAGTGCGCACTCTTGTGACTTTGTGTACACGAAAGCTTGGCAGATGTCTGTCTTGGCACAGAACTCTTCACATGCTTTGAGTGTTTCAACGTTCTCAACAGAGAGAATATCTGAACTCATCAGTCCAGTGTTCTCTACGCAGGTGAACGAGTCTACCGCCCCAGCAGTCTGCAGGGCCAGTAGTAATAATACTTGTGGAATTCTATTCCACATTATTTTGATTTGATTTCTTCTGTCGGGAAAAAATAAGTAAAAAGTTCACTACGATTGCTTGTAATTATTTCATAACACCTTACATAGAGTTCCCTGACGACCTGCTCTGAAAAGAGAATATTATAATTACTTCGATCTTTACGTAGACGTATTTTGAAATAATAAAGCTTTGGCTAATTTTTTTTATATAAAATAATTTTGTGCTTTTTTTCAGTTTTTTTATTTTTTTTTTTTTACAGAGTTGTCAACCAAAATAATTTATAGTCACAGGAAGTATACACTTACCGACCAGCATCTCTGCGGAGAAGCTGATGCCTGACGACTTCATGTCTACTGCAGGCTGACATGCACTGGGAATGGAGGAAGGGGGGGAGCAGAGGGAAGCAACTACGACAGCAACATTCGTCTAGACGAAGTTGCGAATGAGTTGAAAGAAATATAAAACGAAAAGGGAAAAAAAGAAATATGGAAACCAAAAAAAAGGACAAACCAAAAAAGCTTGAGGCATGAGAGTGAGAGAGATTCTTTATTTATTTATTTTTTTTTTTTTGCTTGTCGCGTGCAGCAGAAAAAAAAAACCCCCCCAACCAAGACCGATGCACATGCTGCTACACATTAAGACAGGACAGTTAAAGCATTTCGAATGGAAAAAACTGACTTCACCGTTGGTGAACTTACACTAAGTCTACAGCAGGAACATGAATGTTAATGAAGATGCGTTCCAAGAAGCAGACAGGAAGTGTTATGCTTTGTACTTCTACCAAGTGACATAGTCTTTTCATTGAGATGCTTCGATAGCCCTGCCAAATTCA
Source organism: Flectonema sp. DT1601 (assembly GCA_964019425.1). NCBI lineage: Eukaryota > Euglenozoa > Diplonemea > Diplonemida > Diplonemidae > Flectonema > Flectonema sp. DT1601. The sequence goes on along the minus strand of OZ025809.1, from coordinate 955,143 downwards.
AATCTTGGGGGAGGAAAAAAATGAAAGAATAGGGGGGTTCTAATAAAATTTAAAAAAAGAAAATGAAAAATGAAAATTCTGCTTGTTTTCTTGAAGTGTAAGATCAAATTGCAAGGTAAATATTAGTTTTATAAGGGATAATCCGCTAATAAACACCACCCACCTTACAATTAGAAAACGGAAATCGTAACTGAGTGTTGTAAAGAATGCGAATTATGCTCGTCCGAATAATATCGGAGGAGAGCCTATAAGTCGTATTTACAACTGACGGAGACCATTCGATGATTTGATTGGTTGGTACTGGTCGTTGCAAGAAGAAAGAAAAAAAGAACTTAAAAAAAAAAAAAAAAAAATAGTAGATTTTTGTTCTTCTCTTGTGTGGCGAACAACAAAAAAAAAAAAATTGCAGCAACAACCAAAAGGGAATAAATAAAAATAAAAATAATAATGCCTATATTGTTGTGCACGTTCCACAATTACTCCTCAGCTATATAACTTGATTCTACTGATTTAGCTTAACTATCGTCAAGCAAAAGGAATGAAAGGAGTGCACGCCTTCAAATAACTAGATGACTAGAAAGAAGAAAAAGAAAAAAAGAAGAGAGCCATTTCTTAACACAACCGAAGTTTCCATAAACTTCCACATGGCGGATACTTGCCGTTGGATTCGTTTCGTTGACCAATCGTATTTAAACAAAAACAACGATTCATTGAATAACCCAACAAAACACAATCTGCAAAAAAAGTATTTTTTTTTATACTCCATAAAAAGTGCCTTTTCTTTGGTTTGCTGTATCGGAGACGCTCTTTCATATGCGACACTTTCTTTCTTTTTCTTTTTTTTTCTTGAAATCTGACGTTAGCATAAATTTCATGGATGGAGTAGGGGAGGGAGGAGGAAAAAATAAATAAAAAGCAACTTAAAGAATATGAGGAACGAAGAAGCATTTTGTGTAGACAGATTCGTGCAGGAAGAACCTTAGCACATAGACCTCTCTTTAACACAGCCGGTGTATTTTTTACAGGAATCCAAACGCAACAGAAATATTAACATCTCAACCCTTTCCTTCAAAGAGCAATAATTCGTATCCAATGCAAGAAGCACCACTGGGGCGATTGTGTCAAACCCAAATGATGTACAAAGAAGAAGGGGGGTGAAGAGGAAGAAAACACCTGACGCAAGAAGTCTCTGCTGCTGTTTTCCAGAAGGATGCGACATTTTACACGTAAGTTGAGTAAGTTGAGCCACTCGGCTCAGCTAATGTAAAATGACGTATGTCTTCATCCTGACATGAGAAAAAGGCACGCCAAAGAGCAGCCGAGTAACATGACAACAGCTCTACATGACATCCGAAAACACGAGGAAAACGCACGTAATGCAAGTAGTTTCTGCTTACCATAATGTTTCGATGAGATACACACCCGACACGCCTAACGATTTCGACGTACTCGTAACGTCTTCGAGAAACATAAAAGGATAAAAACAGTATAACAACTCAGAAATCGCAGATGCACCATACACAAACACAGATACTTGTGTTGATATGTACAGAGAAAACTCATTATTGATTGTGATTAGCAGCAGGACTATTAATACACGTGGTCCTCAATCAAGAAGGTTTATATATTCTGACCCTAGATCCAAATCATTCGCAAGTCGCATGAGGTAGTGAAAGCATCATTAGAGGGGGGGGGTTCGCAAAAAAAAGGACACGCAAGCTGTGCTCCATCGCAACTGGCAGTTATTTTAATCAATAAAAGCGTTAGGGTTAACGTATTTGATCACTATCCGCCACGCTCCTTAGTGCTCAGTTTATGTAAATGACTCATGTCATTCAGCTTACTAGGCTTGATTCAACTTAACTTGTTGATTTAAAAAAACAAATGGGAAGGAGACAAAGGAGAAGGCGCTATAGGTGGGTCTCAATACATGTGTTTGCTGGGGATGACCCAACAGACTTTTAAAACGCTTTAAAGCAAGAACATATTTAAACATCAATATTACACAAGACATAGAGAATTAAGAGTTTAAACTGCGTCGCTCTCATGAAAGGAGGAAGTCAACTAATTTTTTTTTTTTTTTTAAAAACATTTTTCGTTTCTTAATCAACTGCAGTTGTTACGCAACAAGTCTCAAAATAGATTTCAAATAGCTACTAACAAAAAAAGGTTAATAAACGACACAATGACCGTAACGACAGGGGAGTTCCTTAACATCAAGGAAACAATTCACGGCAGTTTAGCAGAAGGTATTCCAGTTGCTTCTTTTTTTTTTTTTTTTTTTTTCGTTCTTTTTCCCCCCCTCTTCACAACGCAAAAGGAGTTGCAATTGCTTGAGTACAAGGAAATTGGCATTATGCAGCTATAATATACTTTATTTTCGAAAAAGCAAAAAAAAAATAAATAAATAAATAAAGATATAAAAAAAAATACTTATATATCAGGACCGAGCTTCACCAAAATGGTGGTCAGGCATGATTTATTGTCCATATAACACTATATGTGTGTGTTTTTTATTTCTTTTTTTTTTTCTTTCTTTCTTTCTTCTTTTTAATTCCTTCTCTGCTATTGTTCATCTACGGTTTACTCTTTGCTTCCGCAAGGGCAAACAAGCAAGTCATCATTATTCGCATGCAATATTTAATAAATGAGGGTAATGCTGTATCAATGTGTTGGAGCGTGTGAGATCACACGGTTTGGCAAAAAAAAAAAAAAAAAAAAAAAAAAAAAAGCGTCTTTTTGAAAAAAAATTATCCGGCCCTCACATCTATCGATAAAAAGAATAAGCACTTCTGCAGATTCTCTAGTAATGATAAAGGAGAAAAAGAGTCACTTCACGTGGTTTGGCGGAATAGGGGTGATGAAGAATGAGATAAAAGTAAAGAACACTTGACATGAACTGATCACCAACATCTCTCGGGTGCAGTTTCCTCTTTGCAAGATATCGTTCCGCGTTTCGAACATCCACTACGTTTCGATACTGATCAAAGGGAGCAGTTTTTTTGTTTTTTATTTGCTTATTCTTCAACATGCCTGCACTGAAAGAGAATGCAGGAGCCAAGCTCCCTGGGATGCGCACACTAACCCACTCCCTATCAATACAAAGCAGTGCAGTACTAGATACTTACTTCTGCAGTGTTCCAACTGGTCTGATGTAACCTAGTATAGCAGGTATAGCAGTAGACAGCAGAACACAAATTAAACAGGAAAGAGAATCAAAATAAGGAAAAAAAAAGAGATAAATAGTAATTAGGAGTCTATAACTAAAATAGTATTTTAGGGAAATAGGAGAGAGAGATCGTTGAGATTTTGGATTGGTAAAAACAATTAGTTTTTTAACTAACTATTAAGGATGGTAGAACAGACCAAAGGGAAAGTTGATACCATCTTTCTCAGTTGAGACTGACTACCTTGCGATGCATGTTATCTTCCGGAATTGCCTCAAACGATTAAACAAAACGACAAGCACAGCCCACCATCAACAGTACGCTCTGCTAACACTAGGGGTGAAATAACAATTTTCTTTTTTTTTTGTTTTTTTTTTTTGTTGTTTTTTTTGTGAATCAATTATAAGAGTTTTTTTTATATAAAAGATTTTTTTTTTTTTTTTTCGTAAGAAAAACAAAATTTTTTTTTACTTACGACATTCTTTGCTGAATCATATTAAAACTCGATGGGGACAAAAAAAAAAAAAAAAAAAAAAAATGAACGCACAATAACAACAAAAAAAAAAGAGAAGAAAAAAAAAAGAAAAAATGAGTTAAAAAGAGAGGAAACTTTTTTTGCTAAAAAGCAAAGCTGATATGTCTAAATAAAAGTTTTTCCAGAGGAAACTCACCATCAGCAATGTGCTTTTCTGCAATGGAATTATCCGAATAGAAAAAAAAAATAGAGAAACGGGTGCAAAAAAAATCGAAAAATCGAGTTGTATATCACCATATAATTAATAAAATAAAAATAAAAATAAGAACAAAAAGGCAATCCCAGAACAGACAGCATTCTATTTCTGGTAACTAATTGCTCAATAAGTACAAAAACACCTGCTTCTGAAGTTTTACAGGGTAGCCCATACATAGTTTTGGCTAGACCCCAACTACAGTTCAAAGGAAAAGGGAGAGGGAGATATAGATGTGTGACTTTTTTTTTTTTCTTATTTTCCCTTATAATTTTGAAAAAGAAGTCTTTTTGTGATCGGGTATGAGACGGGGGGGTAACTTGATTGCAGAGGGAGAGGAACACTCATTTGAAATTTTTTTGTAAAAAAAGAAAGGGATTTTCGCAATCAATCTTATCACTATGAGAGATCGGTTGTGGCTTCATACATGGTTCCTTGCTGGCCTACTAGAGCTGCTTGTTCATCACTGTTCGAAGGAACAGTTGAGTAATCGTGATTGTGACTTTCAGTTATGTCCATTGCTGCTGGTACATTACCCACTGGTCTGTGTAAAACCAGATCAACCGCCGCATACCAAGCAGATCCTTCCTTGCCTTCGACAAGGTATGGTTTTGCTATTCCTTCTCCTATAGAAACAATGGTGCCTGGTTCTCTTTTCTTTATGCTGTCACCTTGGGTTGGTTCGTAGGAAGCCTCAAGCTGAACATGATCACCCACAGAGAATTGTACAACACCAGTGAGTCTGATGTCGTTTGCCTGTGCTTCGATATCAATCCATTCATCTTCACAATATCCACAGTCATAATGAACTTTAACAAGTCTGTTACGTACTTTAACAATAGTTGCTCCCATCCACTGAGAGTTACCATCTGTACATGTTTTCCAAACAGCACACTTTGGACCATCAGGACTGTCAATAGCATCATAAGACACGGTAACATAATCACCAGCTTCATTTAGAAGGAATACTTTTACTAATTCATCTCCAGTTTCTCCCATAACAATACCTTCTGATCTCTTAGCAATCACGATACCATCCTCTAGTTCTAAATGTGTTGGAAATACAACTCTTTGTCCCACAAAGAAATCCTTTGTCCTAGGTTGTGTTGCTGAAACTATAATGTGAGAGTCAGCGTCTTCACTACCTTCTACTGTGACCCATTCTTTTATAAAGTGTGGAGTTACTCCTTGATGTGGTTTCTTTGATCGAATAATGTAACCACAATTAGTTAGGTCTCTACCGATTAGTTCCTGTTGGTTTATATTGTTTAGAAATAAATTGTGAGAGAGATTAGTAGTTGTTGTGAAAGTGATAAACACAAACCTTATTATTTACAACTACCCAATATCCTTGAACTGTTGAGTACACGTAATGGTTTAGTGGTTCAGAGTTGAAATGCCACACTGGAAGACCTCCTTCTAGCTGTAGTGATTGAATATAGCATCCGGCAGCTTCGGCTGCACCAGCAACCCATTGGCAGCAGATCCAAAGAGGATTATCAGATCCATTGTCGATAACATTATTTGAAGTCTTCTTTGATGCCTTTGGTACCAATTCACTGCCTTTTCCCATGGTAGCACCACTGATGCCGAGGGCAGTTTGAAAGTTTGTTCCCGGAGTTTGACACAATCTCGAAACAGTAGCAACTTGTGAAGCAGTCAATCCAGTTAAGTTCATTGTTACGTCAGTATCTCCTTCAAAGTTTGCTACAACACTTTGGATATCAACATCTGCAGGAGTAAAGTTCTCAAGATCTAATGAAGAAGAAACCTTAGCAGCAAACTGTTTAAGGAAAGATGGCTCGTGAAAGTCTTCAACTGATGTTGAAAGACAGACTGTTAATGATACAGAACGAGGCTCAAATTCGAGAACAACAACAGTCTTTCCTTCAACGGCTTCTTTAATTTCAGAAAGACGAGTAACTCGCATATTGTTAACCTTCGCAATACGACGTTGAGTAAATCTGTCGACATTATATCTTGAAGCTGGACTACCTCGGACGACATCAATACAGAGTGTGTGATCATCCCAAAGTATTCCCATTGGTTCATCAGCTTCTTTATAAATTGTTATCATATCTGAGTCATTGTCGTCAGGGATATCACCGTACTTTTCGTATATGTCTTCTCCTGATGTGGTATGTTCTTGTTTTCGTTGACGTACTTTGTAGCAATACAAGCCGATCATTAATAAGATGCAAACAAATGTCCCCGCCGCCATAGCATAGACAGGAACCCAATTTATAACTTCTTTTGTGACGAGGATACCATCTTCAGTACCTGCAGCACCTCTATCATCAACAGGAGGTACTGCTGTTTCGTCTTCTGGTGTTAGTAGTTGAGGTTTAGAATCTTTTGGTGGAGTGATTGAAGGTCCATAAACTGCTTGAATTCCACTCATTTGATATGGGAAGGATTGTTTCTGAAGTCTTAGAAGAGCCGCATCAGTAACTGCCACACCGTTTGAGGAGGCTGAAGCAGTAAACTTAATACGAACTTCAATAACAGACTCAGCTGTATCCATCCATAACACAGAGCCATCAAGTGTTGTTAAATCACGTTCGGTGTCAACATATGTACAGAGATTTTGTTTTGCAATTGGCCAGTCAATTATTAATGAATCTCTACAGATTGTACCTTCAGCACAGGTACTGATTGGACAAATATACTCAACTACTACGAAATCTGATATGTCTGAGAGTGCTGATTTCAAAGAGGATCTCAAATCATTAATTCCATCCATGACTGTTGACTTACCAGAAGATGCGAACATATGAAAAACTTCATAGAGAGGATCTGCTTCAAATATAATTTCATCAGGACCTGAACACTGCGGGTACCCAACATGACCTGGTGCGCACTGTCCACAGTCAGTTCCTTTAAATCCATGATCACATGTACAAGTACAATGACCAATGAATCCTTTAACTCTTCCATTATTACTACAGGCACTAGGATTACAAGGTGGAGCACCCTTACATGAAGAACGTTGGTAGAGTAAAGGTTCCACTCTGTTTTATTGTTGTTTTTATTTAGTAAGCTTTTTGATTACTAAAAGAGATAAAATATATATTTCACATACAATTCACAGATGTTTTCACACTTAACATGTTTTTGTGTCAGTAACACATGACAAGCACCGTTATAATCGGTTGGGCTGAGTCCAGCATTTTCTAACCAGTCAGCGACGTTGTTTTGAACCCACCCAATGAGCATCTCACTCACATATGTGTAGCTTCCTTGAAGTGAATGCAACACTGAATTGACAGGCACATCAACAGCTGGGTACGGAATAGCTGATGTCTTTCCAACAGTGTCGACGTATCCCTGTTTGTTAATTATGTAAGGGTGTTGTTTCTTCCTAATCTATTGTTAAATAAAATATTTCACATACCAATGGCTTTCCGCTCACATCAACTATCTTAGTACCCGCAGGTAAGACAACAGTTGGGTAGTAGCGCTGAATAGTTTCCTCTTTTGGTAATGTGTAGAAATAAATAGTACGAAGGTGCTGTAAGTCAACATCAAAAGATACACGAAGATTACACGACCCCGCATTACAATCATCAGCATGCTCTGGTTCACTTTCAGACGTATCCTGACAAACAGGATATGACTTGCGGGAATTGCAAGGTGCGGTGCTCAGGGTCCATCTGATGTGTTGTTGGTCCCATTTGAAAATTGCGCAGTCTCTGTTTTTCAAAGTCTGTAAATCATTTTCGTAAGCTAACGAGTCCCAAGCGACGACCTCAAACGTATCTTCCCAGAACCAATTAGTTGGATCAGCACAATCTTCTGCTGTACATCTTGCACCCGCCCAGTACGTGCGAGTTTCTACTATTTCACCCGCACTGTCAGAGACTAACTGCTCCAGCTCAGAAGTACTTTTTGGACACGCAAGTTTCCGCGAGTCTAACTTACACCAGGAGTTACCTGATTCCCAATTATTAGTTGGTGACATTCTGATAACAGGTTTCGATATGATTGGAATCTCACTCTGTTCTTCATCATAGCATGCGATGACTTCACCATCAAGAATACTACAGAGAGACTTCACAGTTACTTCAGACTCACTGAGATCTAGTCCGTTTGATATTTCAGTCTTCAAAGCTGAAAGTTTATCATTAACTAAGACGCTAGCAACGTCTGTCTTACTGAGAGTTATAGAAATAGTGTGAGTAGTTGGAATGTATAATTTACTACTACTGATGGTAATAACATTCTGTTGTTCAATAATTGATGAATCAGTGACGCTTATTACTTCAGGCGTTGAAGTGATTGCATGCTTGTCAACTCCAATAGTTTTAGTCATCCCCTCAATGAATAATCTCTGAAGTGAGATTCCCGAACGAATACAATTGTGAGCAGCATCTGAATCGCATTTACCTTCACATTGAAAACCTTCAGCACACATGCATCTGTGATTTGGTATTCCACCTGAGTCGAGTACAGGAAAACATGCATTTGATGGATGAACACCACAAATACCACCATCACAAGGTGTTCTTGTTGCAGAAGCTCTGTAACACACTGATGACTCAACACCTGATGATGGAAGAAGTCTATTCGGTAACGATCTAACGAACTTACACGAATGGTCATTTTCTTTATAAGATATAGCAACACAGTCAGGCATCAGTTCACACAATGCAGAACACTCTGATGATGTTACGATTGGTTTTATTGGAATTTCTGTACCATCAGGACCCGAGGCGTCAACATTATCCATGTGGTACCACTTACAAGGATCTAAGTCAGGAGGACATGACACGACATATGTTCCCCAGTTGTCGTGTTTATGTTGATCTCCTACTGCTGGTAGTACTGTCTTTTTAAACCAGCAGGTTCCTTGTTGAATAGCAGAAATAGTAACGTCTCTCGAGAAAGCAAAGCAGGAAGCGAGTTCTGTACATCTGTCGATACACTCTGTTAGTGTTCCTGTGAATTCAGAGTTCTCATTTATATTAAAACTATTCGACATCACTCCGTACTCTGAAGTTTGCCAACCGTCAGAACATGTACGACGATGACCGTCTTCAGTTCCAGTAGCAGATTGCTGGGTTTTGATGGTACGTTTCTTTTTAGATTTTGTAACTTCCAACAGACGTCTGCCACTAATTGATTGCGTGTCTGCTGGGGCATCACCAGGAGCATCATCAACAGTATTGCCTCTGTAGCTGTCACAACCAGTTACTGCTTGCCATCCGAACTGATTGGTCACAACCTCAGAAGCAACATGAGTACAATAAGTATGAGCAGTGTGACCGTCGGGAATATCAAACGTTGTTCTCGCTTTTATTATATCTCCTCGAGATTGACTTCTAATCTTCCTACCGCCAGTAGTGTCTTGTGTCGCAGCTGTCCATATCAATTCACAGTTGTTGCCTTCTACGTCGCACATAAAGATATCTAAGAATGAGATTAGAGAAGCCGGTTCTCCTGTTTTAACTGAAAGTCTACGAGCTAGTTCCATACGCTGATCAGAATCTGTGTAGTCTTCAGGATTCAGTAATGGAATACCAACAGTAATAGCAACATACGCTGGGCTATTAGTCCATTCGTGTGATAATGACTCGACTGACCAGGTAACATCCTTCTCACTTCCAAGAGAAGCAAGACCGAGGTATTTCAACGTCGGGTTTAATTTACTCATAAATATAGAATCTCTTTGTGATAGCTCAGTAATGACAGCGTGGTATGCAGTCTTTGAATATAAAACGGGATCCATTCCGACAGGAGTTCTAATCCTAGAAACAACAGACAGTGCTGTTGGTGATGAAGTTCCTTGAGGTAAAGCAAGAGTTCCCCACACTGCTGGTGTTAAGTTATCAATTCGAAAACTAACTTTAACATTGACGTACGATATCGAAATGAGTTCTGTTGATACTTCCTCAGCAAGAGTTTGAACAGATCTACTCGACTCAAAATGGTTGTTATTACTGCAAGAGATTACTCCGTGAACATAGCCTTCAGGGATTGCGAGTCTTGACTTTAGTTCACATGCACTCTTTGAAGACATATATTGAATTATCGCGCATTCTGATATTTCATTACAGTGAGCTCGACAGGCAGCAATACTCTTAACGCCTTCAACAAGAGAGATTGATCCTTCTCCGTAGGATACGTCTTTTGAACATTGATAATCATCTTTAGTGGTGGTCACTTTATTACTAACACAAGCAGTTGATAATTCTACACCACGAGATGGAGTGGCATGCAGTGCTTTCAGCATACATCTACTATCCCCTGAATGATGTACAGCAATAGAACAACCAATCACTTTACGACATTCATCAGTACATTCTCGAGGTGTTGTTATTTCCATTATTGCTGAGAGGGTACCTCCAATAAATGAACCTTTTGTACACTCATATCCGTCAATACTGTTTTCAGTAAAACGTTTCCAAACAGTGTTGGAACTTGATAAGTCTTCAGTAATAGCACTACTACTGGAGATTAAATGACAAACATCATCACCGAATGCAAAGTATTCACATTCCGGAATCACATGACACTGAGCAGCACAGTTCCGTTTTGAAGCTCTCTTCATAACCTTAAGAGCCTTTCCAGAAAAGACTGCCTTTCCTAAATGAGTAAACAACTGATCCACAGCAATCGATTCTTTATTCTCTTTTCTAATTTCATGGTGGTAATGATGTCCCCAGCTTGGGTTCGGATGTTGACCTTCAGAGTTCTTTGTACAGGATATCCCAGAAATCGCTTGTGGAGAGTCTGACTCCACAGCAAGATTACTTTTTAAAACACAAACAGACTGAAGTGCCATGTACGTAAAACATTCAGAGAGCGATGTACACATTTCTTTACAGAAAAGCTCTTCTACGTTGGATAAGATTTTCAAATCACCTCCAAGGAGGGTTGTGTTCTTACATGTGTATTTGACAGGATTTAGTTCTAAAGTTGATAACCTGAACTCTCCCTTCTTACAAGATAGTGTCTGAGGTTCAGGTGTTGTCGTTATTTTTATATTATTTGATAACAACCTGCACTCATCTGAATTGTATGAAAAGGAACTGCAACTGTTGACGTTGACACAATGTGACTGACACTCAATCAGGTTCTTTACATTACCAAATGAGATTAAATCTTCTCCTTTGAATGCAGTGTTTGAAGTACATTGGAATAATAAAGACTCTGTTGATTCTGGTTGGGTTTCTTGTTTTGGTTTAGTCTTTTCATCTGTTGATGATGTGACTGGAACATTAACAGCACAACCAGTAAACTCCTGTGATGGTTCTACAGCAGTGATAGTCTCGACTAGTTCACATGACTTATCACCTCCATAGTTGACTCCTTTACAAACATCATTCAAAGATAGAGTCGTGCACTGTCTTTGACATTCTTCTAAAGTTGATATGCCACCTATCGTGAAGAGAGTGTTGGAAAACTTCATTCCTTCAGCGCAGTTGAAGTTGAGGGTTCGAACCCTTGTGCATGTTATTTTCTTGCTTGACGTGTCATAGATTGCGAAATTGTTATACAAAGAACAAGTATCAGCATCATAAGATAAACTTGTACACCCGTCAATCCATTCACAGTATTTCTGACAGGCTGCTAAGGTCGCGACATTCTCAACGTAAAACAGCTCTTGACCATCGTAAGTTCCCTGACGACATGTAAAATCGGAATTAACATTTTCAATTAAAACAGGAACGTCTTTCACGATATCCGTACGCACGCAGAAGGTAGAACCCTTGACGGTAACGATGGACGCGATGTCAGCTGCATCTTTCAGTATGCAAGCTGAATCCTTAGTAAAAGTTATTGACCTACACACGGGCTGTTTTATACAAAACTCCTGACACTCAGGAACAGACCCAACTTGTTCAATTTGAAATAATTCTGCTGTTGAAACCTCACTGTCAATGTGACACTCAAAGGTAGGTTGACTTTTCACTGTAAGAACTCGTTTTTCACATCGGATGCTGGTACCAGTCTCAGTAGTCATGATACCGTCTTTACCAATTATAGAACAAGTCTTCTTATCATCAAATACGATGTTTCCACACTCTTCTAATTTAGTACATTGTAATTGACATGTGTTTAGCTCCGCTTCTTCAATTTGTAAGAGTAGATTACCCTCGAAGCTTCCTTCACCACATTCATACTCAACATTCGGCAATTTTTCATCTGCCGATGTGCTGATTGTCAGGATGGCAATCGTTAGTATTATTGCCTTCATATCTGATGGGTTCTTTTTGTTTAGTTGGTTTTTTTTTTTTAAATGTTTTTTTTTTTTTTTTTTTTTTTTTTTTTTGGAGTAAACCTCTCTGTGTGTGTAAATGAATATTAAATTACGTTGAAAGACAGAACTCCGATTCACAAATTTACCTCACCTGTACTGAATTAAATTTTTTTAACAACACAACAATAACACACGATCACAATCTCGTCTGTTAACGGAGGCAACACTGTCGCTTCTTCTTTTGAAGATTTGTACGTTTGAGCGAAGACAGAAAACAAAACATGCAACTAAACACATAAAGACATGTAATATATGAGACACACGATCAGATAAACACATTTAAAAGGATTACTCACAAGTTAATAATATATTACATCGAAGGTGGTGCTGGATACTCTCCGTTGAAGATGCTTCTTCCAAAGTAATCAGACACTACAGCAAACCCATCCTGTTTTATTATTATTCATATAGTCATTTGTATAAAGTAGTTACGATAAGAGAGTTGTCCATACCTGTCCTGGTTGACTTAATTGACGAAAGAAAGTTTGATGGTCTTCAACTGATTCTTCCAGTTGCTTAGCAATATCGAGAGTCTGTTTTATTGATGTGTTGTTATTATTGTTTATTTTGATACTTTTCTTATCAATAAAGTAACATAGCATACCATTGAGAATCCTGCACTGCATACCGTGCACTTGTCAGACTCTGCTAAACAAGACTGATGATAGGAGTGATTGCACATAAAGTGAACAGTTGGGAGCTCAAGTGGTCGATCACAAATGGCGCAGTTTAATAAGAATATCTGAGCCTCACTCTGTTGAGAAACAATCTGTTTACGATACTGATGTGTTAGAGATTGAAGTTGACGAATTTCTTCCTGATCTTTGTGGATCGCAAGCATATCTTTCTCAAGTCTTTTTACAACATAATCTTTTATAGTGTCGAGATGAGTTTCTGTGCTTCTACTAAGTATTTCTACAACTACGAGAGGAGGGAGGAGGTTTTCCTCATCAATTCTCTTTAATACGTCTTGCATTTCTAATGTCACGTCGTCGTCTTTTTTTTGAAGACTTACAAAATATAACAACACTTGAACCCACATGTTTGGATCTTGTTTACCAAAACGTTTACAAGTATTAATAACTTCATCTTTATCACCTATATCCATATAGTATTGAAGTATATCTTGGTATAGCTCTAAGGATTCATACAGATATAATATCCCTTCTCTAAAGTTATGTGTTTGCACTAACACTAAAGCGTGTTCCCGATCATACTTTCCCTTGTTGCTTCGTAGAAGTGCGAGTGCTTTTTCTTTACGAGATTCGTAGTCGTCATTCAACTCAGAATCTGAATCCTCATCTTCCATAGCTGACGGTTGTTTTAAATTAGCAGTCAGGTACAGTTCTAATAGAGTATTGTAGACCATCGTTTTCTTTTCTTTTTCTTTTGCATTCTCTTCAGATGCTGGTCGCTTGTCTAAATCATTCTTCACAACTTCTAAAAACATCATCAAATAGTGAGGCATGTCAACGAAGCATGAGAGGAACTGGTCAGGGTTTGCCGCTGTGTGTTGTTTGAAAGTTAAAGTGTTAATTAACTCAAAAAAATGAACAATAATAAATACCTCTGGATGGCTCCGATGCAGTTCCGTGTTTCCACCGCGTGCAGATTTCACGAAGGAGTTCCGTAGCTTTCATCGGTTTCTTTGATACAAGAGTTTTACCATATTCCTGAAGTTGTCTTTCGGCATCGTCAAAGTCAAGCAGCTGAATGTAAGTGAGAGCCTCTTCGTAGTGTTTTAGATCCTCAACCTGAACACTTAAATAGAGAGAATGCTCTTTAAACTTTCTTGCTAAATTTAGCGCATGGTTGTAGTACCCAGCTTGTCTTAGAACTTTAATTGCTGTTTCTGGATTGTACGCTCTGTCTTCTCCAATAAAATCATTTAATTTCTGTTCATCTTTTTGCTTTGTATAACAGTTTAATAATAACGTAGTGTGGTCCTCATTAGCAAGTGGACGATCAGCGCTATCGCGTCTGCCATGCAACTCCTCTAAGTATGTAGTCAGATGGGGAATCTGTTGAGCATCAAGAAATTTTCGAATCACATATGAAGGCTCCAAGAGACCGATGGTAGCGACGTATTGTCTTACAGCTCCAGAATAGTCACTCTTTTGGTATAAATAGTCTCCAAATTTTCGATAAATTTCCGTAACAGCTGAATTATCAAACTGCTGTGCCTTCGCCAATTCTATCGCAACGCTGTATTTCTTTGTGCTGAAAAGAAGATCGAGTTTGGTCTGTGTGTCTTTTTCTTCTAATTGGAATAATCTCTGCTGAACTTTTCCATCTTTGGTATCTTCTTGATGAAGAACAAAGATATTACTCCATTCTACTAAGACACAAACAATATTTGGAATGTAGCATTGTGTCGATAGGGTGGCACGAATTCTATTCTGAAGATCATAAATAGTCAACTGATCCTTCTCAAACTTATCCATCTTTGCAACAACGTAGTAGTAATTTCTAAAAAGTCCTAATTTCTTTGCAACTGAACCGTTGGCTGGGCGCTGTGAACCTCTTTGCTCACCAGGTTGTACGTCACTACCTCCATAAAAATGAAGGGTGTCATTTTGAGCTATTGCGAGGGTACCATCAGGTGAGAAGCAACTATTCCCTGGTAGTCCTCCTGTTACTTGAGTCTCAAGTGTGACTGGGTTAGAAGATCCACCGACTGTCCAAATAGTACCAGCGTCATAATAAACAACATGAAGGTTATAAGAATAATCTTTTCCAATGTTTGAAGGGTTTGGTCGGAATTGTAAGAACGTAACGTCTTTATTTGGTGATGTTGATTCAGCAACACGACGTAGTTGAATCTGACGAAGTCCATTAATTAGATGTCCTTTTGCTAGGATGACATCACCATTGGTAAGACCAACAGCAAGTAATCGAAGGTCTTCTGTAACGTCTAAACATGTGACTGGTGATTTCAGACTTGACTGTTTGATAATACTGGGAGGCTTATCAGAGTCCGGGTTTGGAATTTCATAATCAAGATCGATGTTAGGATTTAAATTCAACAACAATCGTCTACTTTCAGGAGCTGGATACGATTGATTAAATAAACTCATGACCTGTAAGGGTGTTGGTTGATCGTATCCCCTGTCAAGAGTCCAGATTTTAACTTTTATCTGCTGCTGTTCATGAATGGTCTCCCTGTCGTCACCAATACTTACTAAATATTTAACACTTTTTATCTGATGTAAATGTGTTACAGGTCCTTTATAAGCGCTAAACTGCTGACACTTCATCCCTCTGTCGTACGTTCGGATCATTCCGAGATGATCACCAAAAACTAATCTTCCTCCTCCACTAGTCCAACAGATGCATTCTAAATTATTCAAAGCGTATTGCGGACCACTTGGTGTATCTTCCTTCACTGTCTCAACTTCGAAGAATTGTAAGTTCGTCAATGCCATTTTTTTCTTCTTCTTTTTGTTGTTGTACCTTTTTTTATAATTCGGGGGGAAAATATTTTCGTAAAAGAAACAAACAAACACCTACCCAATCTTACTTAAGAACAGTGTAAATGAATGAAGTAGTAAATCCACAGTACTAACTATGAGTTGGGTGCTGTCGACTCATTGGAATCGGGAGGAGTGTCACCAAAGAATACTAAAGTATCAACAATCTTAGTCTTAGCAGGTATGACTGCGTGAACTTCAACGTGTAGAGTGTGAAGATACAGATCTATCGGATTCCTTACCCAATCTAATGCCTCAGCTGGAGAAAAGATACAATTATTCGGTTCTTTAAACACGATGTTCATGGAACTGTTAGCTCGTAGTTTCTTAAAAACTGATTTGATAGGACATTCTGGGAATGTTATGTCAGTAATTGTCACATCATACCTCCAACCATTTAGTGATGACTCATCATCGTGAAGTATCCTCACATGAATATAATAATATTCCTTCTTGTGGATGTCACCACCAGAGAGTGTTGCAGTTCTTGCGGGATTGTTCATTGGGATTGTTCTTTTATCAATTTCTGGTTTATTAACTCTGATTGGAATCCTCCTTCCGCCAGTCATCCTAACATCTCCGTTGTGAATTTCTGGTATTAGAGGCCGGCGTTTAAAGAGACTGTTATTCCCTCCTGGTTTCTTCTTTTGTGGATTTGAGCTGGGTCGTTTCTTGCAACGAGATCGATGCTGAGAGGCTTCTGGTTTTGTGGGTCGTCTAAAACGATCAGATAGGCTAGAAGGGACACGTAATATAGAAGAGTTTTCAGTATACTTAAGCAAACGACTAGGAACAGGTGTTACTCCTGACGGTGATGGAGTCGATGATATCCTACTTCTAGTTGGTGGATTCGGTTCTAGTTCTCCTGGACATTTCGTATCATAAAAAGTTTCATTACGTGTAAATGAAGAAGTCTGATTAAACGACGAGTCACTAAGACCTTCATTAGTATAATAAGGTGGTGAGTGATCATTATGTCCGTCTCTAATCTCGGAAACCATTTCATTCAAAATATTACGCTCTCTGTCGCGTTCTATTTGAATGTAGTCAGTGAGACTTGCTTTTACATGAGGTCCTCTCCACCTTACTTTTTCTTGAATTTCTCGTTTTAATTTTTCATTTCTTTGAGCCAATAGCCCCGTAATCTTACCTGTCAATACCCCAGCACTACCATCCTCTTGACTTCCGTTTTCCTCAGGGACTTCAGTTCTTGTTTTCCCACGAGTTTCTTTCGTTGAGTTAATAATAACATCATAAAATCGATGCCTTTTTTTATTAGCAGATCTTCTACCAGAATAATAATTTCTTGCATTGATCTCAACCTGTTCCAAAGATTGAAATTCTGATTCTATTCGATGCAACGTGTACTTACCCATGAGCGTATATTAGATGTCGGCTGGGGTGGGGAATGGAACAACTTTATTTTCATAAAGATACATCATATACGATATCCCGATCCACTCAATGCTCACATGTTGTTACCTGTTGTAATAGCAGTCGTAGTTTATAAAGCGCACGTAAGGTATCGGGCGGGACACGTTGAAAAGACAAAGATATCGACTATTTCTCTTGAGGACAAGGAAGACGAGGGAAGGCGAATGGGACTGCACGAATTTCCGTGGCCCGGGTGGGATGGGATGGTGGGGAAGTTCGCATGGAATTCCGCATGCATTTTTCTAAGTGTGCTTTTTTTTTTTTTTTTTTTTTTTTTTTTTCTTCTTGCATTTTCCTCCGTACCAATTCACCTTTAATCGCAAGCAATCGTAGTCTGAATCACAAGTTCAAGACCTGCTGTGGTCAGCGTATCAATATGATTTTGACTAGCCAACACGACAACAGAATGACATGTCCAGAAACTAATCGCCTGGAGACGTCCTTTTTTGTTTTTGTACTTTAAATATGCGAATTTGTAGAAGAAACAACCACAATAAATAATGCACACGCATAATTACGAAATCTGTGTGGAAGCGAACAGGTTCAGGGGAAGGTTAAATAAAACTTCCGCAATGTGTGTGGGTCCGTGCGCAGCTGCGTGATAGGCTCATGGTTTATGCTTACCGCTACGGTATCCTGTTATTCCTCTCTCTTTTCAATGAAGGGAAAAGAAAGAAAAAACAACACAATAATAAAAAAAAAAAATCTTGTCCGAAAAAGCCTTGTAATAATAATGAAAGGGGAAAAGAATAAAGTGGTGAAGGGGGCTACCGAATAGGTGATTAATTTTTGGGTGTACCCTGGATGTGATAGGCAGGTGAAAGGAATAAGCGTATTCAGTTCGTTACGTCAGTCCATTCCCACGACCCCTCTACCTAGTGCAGAAGAAGAACCCTGTTGGATCGCTTTGGTAAGGGCAAGGGTCTATGAGTTGTTTCCCCCTTCTTTTTTCTTCTTTTTTCTTTTCTTTTTTTTTTTTTTTGCTGTTACCAAGAAAAAAAAAAAAAAAAATAGAATGCTTCTTGCAATAAAAAAACTGGGGAGGGTGAAATGGGAATAAAAAAAGAAAAAATAACAATAGTTCCTCTCCAAGTCGACGCGAGTCAAACTCTGAAAAGTTATTTTTTCTAAATAACAATGCCAACGGGATCTTAGTTCTGTAGACACAACAATAATAACATCACTTAAATAATAACATAACAGAAACCCGCAAGCAGCACATTCTGTCTCAGCCAGCTCAACAAAACAAGAACATAACCCGAGGCGGGAAAACGACCGCGGAAGAGATTTATACGAACCCCGCCTTCAATATTTCAGGGGTTCACCCTACTCATCTAATTTTGACTCTCGTTTCTCATGCATTGAAGCGTGCAACAGGTGCATCTTTATCCACAAGAAAATTAGGAAAAGTGGAAAATAATAGGGAAAAAAACCTTCAGTTACTAACTTCTTTATTTACTTTTTTGTTGTTTTTTTTTTTTTTTTTTTTTGGTGTGTCGCTTGGTTGGCTTGCGCCATTTCTTATCCCAAATCAGGAAAATTTTGCAACGAAGCTTTCCAACACGGTGGTTTTTTTTTGTTCTCTTTCTTTCCTCACTCTCTATAAGTTTTTTTTTTTTTTTTTCGGGTTGCAATTGGAGGGATTGTGGTTTTTTTTTTTTTTTTTTTTTTTTTCTTTCACAACCCTTCTGTCACGTAGCCTTACACGGGACAGTTGGGACAGCAGGAAAGGGAGAATGGGAATGGAAAAGGGGAAGAATAAAAGAAAAAACACTTGATTCTGACTGCCAACTGTGGGGCAGGGCAGTCGAGGGAAACAAAAGCAATTACAAAGACCTTAATGCTGTACGACGACTGCGATCCGCCGCATGAACAATAAGGGTATGAACAAAAATAAGGACGTGCGTTTTGATCCCATACGAACCGATAAAACTATTTTTTTTTTTTTTTTTGTAGGTAAATCGATCTTCTAGAATGGACGCAAAAAAAAACTACCAATTTCTCTAATAAAAAAGAACTTTCATGAAAAGAATCTTATGACACATAGGAAGATTACTTCTGCCTCCTCCGCAAACACGTCCAGAGAAACTATTTTTACTACTGTTACCATATCATAACGTGGAGCCGAGAGTAAAAATTCTTAAAAAGAAAGCCATGTTGGAAAGCTGTGTTATTGAAGTTTGCTATCTTCTTATTTTATATTACTTTTTTTTTTTTTTTTTTTTTTTTTTTTTTAAAGATTGTTTTTTGTTGTTCATTCACCTCTTGCCACTCCCCTTAAAAATAAAAACAGCAAGGGAAGCGGCTACAACTAAAACAAAGTATCCGAGTCTGCTTGTAACCTTTTACTAACCACAGAAAAAGGTACACATTATACAAAGCAAGACACGACACACTTTCAATCAAGACGACGGATACATTACACAATTTATTGTAGCTGTTTTTTGGTATGAATTGATAATATTATTTTGCAAAACGGGGGATTTTGTGGGGAAAATAATTCAAAAAAAAAAAAAAAAAAAAAAGACAAAAAGAGGCGGAGGGATGCTTTTATCATCGCAGTTCTCCCCAAGTCATTGTTGATCCTAAAGCATCACTAACTGTTCGAGTGTTGACTGTTTCTAGCGTAGACGTGACCATTTACTTCTTGTTGATTGGCTACGGAATTGTTCTCTCTTTGTTGTTTGTTGTTTGTTTTTTTTTTTTTTTTTTTTTTTTTTTTAGTGAGAAAAGATGTGGATAAAAAGAAGAAATGAAAAAAAGTTTTTTAAAAAAAATATATAGAACAAATGAATTCCGCGAAATGGAATTTTTTTACCTATTCCAAGTAGCCAAAAAGTACTCGTAATGCCTCTCTTACTACCCATTCTACACGCACAGTAGGTGCGAATAGATGGTAACAGCCTAGTCAACTCGAATCAGTAACGACAAAGCGAGAAAAGAGAAAAATAGAAAAGCAAAAATGCTAAGAGCAGGGATCACCTTTTTTTCTTTTTTTAAATTCTTTCTCTCAATAGTTCAAAGAGGACTTATCTCCCACGTGAACAATTCTTTAACGAAGGAAGGGACGCATCAAGTGAAATTTACTCATAAATACCTACATTAAAGTGGACTTACGAGAAAATAAATTATTCTGATGGAAAACAAGACACTCTGAACAATTGACTTTCATAACTGGCTGATATCGATGTCCATTAAAGTGGATTTATTTATCGGGGGAGCAAAAATGCTCTGAAATTCTACTGGGGGTGTTGTGTGTGCATTGTGAAGAGGAAAGCCGCTACAAATAAAGGAATGCAGCATCGTTTTAGATACAAGAAACATATGTATAGAACCCATACTTTATTTTTATTTTTTTTTTATTTTTTTCCGTCGTTCCTCTTTATTTCATGTTTAGGGCAGGGGGGAATTGATACGTACTATCAAGCTCGGGGGGGGGATACGATAAGCCTTGGGAAGGGGAAGGGAACAGGATAAAAATGAATTCTATACAGCCTCCATATCCCCGTTGTGCTCCTTCATATCTTCTTCAGAGACATCGTCCTCTGCGACGTTGTTGTACGATTCTCCAATAATGTGAGGAGGAAGCTGCTCAGGTCCAAACCAGCAGAGAAGAATTGGAAGCATGATGAATGCGTGCCACAGAGCAACAAGAATCATAACTGCGTAGAAAGAAAAGAAGTACTCTCTAAAGAACTCACTGTCTGAGAATGCTAATACTAAAACACCAACAAATGAAGTAACGGCACCGTCAAAGACAGGAACAGACATCTCAGATAAAGCAATGATAACTCTCTCCTTACGCTGTTCCAATGCTGAAAGTGAACTGTCAGAGGATCTTGCTACCAAGAAGGCTCTGATAATATGAACACCCAATTCAACGTTAACTCCAACACCAAATACAGCTGACAACAGACTAACACCGTTAAGATGTAATTTCAACATTGGCAGACATGCAATAATAATAGTCATAGCACTTCCTAAACATGCGAGTTCAATTAGACCAACAGTCAAAGATGCCATTAAGAGAGCAGTTAAACCAGCAGCACCACAGACACAAGAAATCATAAGAGTTCTTAAGTTGTCACGTGAGTATCTGTATTGTTCTGAGTAGATAAAAGTCTGACCAGTTGCGAACACTGGAATACCAGAATTGTCCAGAAGAGCTCTAATTTCTTCCATCATTTGAATGTTGTTAGTGATGTCAGACTGCTCGTTAGGGTTGTTAATAATTGAAATTCTGAAACCCTTAATAGTTCCCTCAGTGTTGAACTCAATCTCATCTCTGAATGGAGCCATCTGACCAACACCATAAGGACCGTTCTCATTTACTGCATACGGATGGTTAGCAGTAGTTACACTCGACTCTACATCTGTGCAGGAAGGTACTTCTGGAATTCTCCTCGTTCCAGTTGCTGCAAATTCAGCACAGGTCTGTGTGTAGTACTTTTTATCTAAGACGTTAGTAAGTGGACCTGCTCCACCCACTCCAGTGTAAGTCTCAAGACAGGTCTTCTCACCTAAGAATAATTTCAATAAATCATAGTAAATTGCTGGGTTAACAGTACACTCTGGAGGGAGATCCTTCATGTATCCTCCAACCTTCTTGGTGTCAGCTGGATCAGCATGAAGATACCAAAGTCCCTTGGCGTTGACGAATCGTCCATTAACTGTTCCAACAAACGGTTCGCACTTACAGTCGTTGCTGTTAATTAGTTTAATGTGTTGACGAATATAAAAAAGATCACTACACTACTCCTGTTTATAACATCTCACAGTGCTGTGACATCACTAATAAAATAATAACATACTTTGGATCGGCACCACCCGGGTACTGAAGAGCGAATCTTCTAAATACCTGTGACCAGGCAGGGGCACTCACTAGGTAGGTTTTTTCCTAATTTTTTTATTTATGTTTTAGTGTTCTCAAATAATTAACTATTCTACAGCCTGTGATAGATTCCAATATTAGACATACTGTGTGCGGCTGAGTTCCGTTAGGGATTCCGAAGTCGTTGTCAGGGTTCATAAGTTGATGACTGACAAGTTTGTTAAGCTTCAGTTGACTGTCTCTTGTGTGCCAGTCTGAAGAGTATCCAACCTGTTGTTATAGTGTGTCGATGGTTTTAGGTTGTGGAAATTATTATAATAAAAGGGAAGTTGTACATACCAAATAGTTAACCTCAGCCTGGAAGAACTCATGTCTGACTGAGAGATACACGTTTTCTTGCGTGTCCTCCTCAACGAATGTGCTGAGGGCAAGACCAAGTGTAACCTTCTCTGATGCAGCCCAAATACTTACAGAAAGCAGACCGAGTGTCAAAAGCATAAACACAACCTGGAGTGGTAGGTTAGTAGCGATTGGTCCGAGTACAACTTCTACTGCGACCTTTCCAGAGAAGAGTCTTGGAGGTGGTTTCTCTGGATCAGTGTTGCTAGTGGCGCAGAATAGAACATCCCAACGTCTTTGGGCGATACGTCTGCAGTCTAATGCAAGAAGCGGTCCAAAGACAAACAGAATAATAATAAAGTTAGCAACAACAGAAATACCTGCCTGGAAAGCGAAGTCATTAACAGCCTTAACTGGAACAATAGTTCCTAAGAAGAAGACGAGAGTGTTAACAATGGAAGTTGCGCAGATCGAAGGTCCAGCGTGACTGTAGCATTGCATGAAACGAAGTTCAGTATCCTTCTTTGGATCCTCATCGAAGTATGATAATAAAACAAGAACATCATCAATACCAAGACCTACTGCAACATATGGTAACACTTGAAGAGATAATCCGTTGAACTCAATTCCCCAGAACGCTGATAATCCCAAAGTGCAAAACACTGAAAGACCAACCAACAGAACGGCACCAATTCCAAGTAAACCTCTGGACATGACCTTATCCCATCTGACCAATAAGAACCAAACACACAACAGTAATAAACATAACACGATTACCATCGAGGTTTTGTTTTTAGTTGATGCGTCGTTTACGATTTCCTCAATATTCCACTTACTGAGCCATGTGACATCAGCCTCAAGAAACTTTGCTCTGTTTTCCTTGAAAATGGTGTCAAATCTCTCTTCCCATCCGTCGATGATATCCTCCGCCTGATCAAGAGAGATCTGTTCAGGGTATCCAAGTGATCTGTACATAGTTGCAGAGTTAGTGTGGTTCATAATGTAGTTGTTGTACTTCGCTTGGAATGCCTTTGGTCCATCAAGTGGATATAAGAATTTAAAAGAAGAAATGTGGTTGATTATTCCAAGATCATCAGTAGTAACACCACCCAATGTGTAACCCTTTGCGTTGTATGCCTGCTGCCATAGTAAACAAGGTTCAGTAAGAGCCTTGTTACGGTTTACTCTATCGGTATAATCAACAGGATGACCAGCATCCCATCTCAGGATATCCAAAACACCACTTTGTAAAGTTCTTGGATGAGTAGTAAAGCAGTCCATTGGAGTTTGCTGTCTTGAACATGGAGCTCTTAAAGCAGATAAAGGAGATGATTGAATATTGTTATCAATTTTAGGAACTTCAACTTCTGTACAAACCTCTCTCCATCCCCATTGCAGTCCATTCTTGTCAGTGTAGATGATACCTCCCTTCTGTTGAGTTGATGGGTACAAACCAGCTCTGTCTTCAAAAAGACAAGCATCATCTGCATCAGACCATCCACAAAAGGTGTTAACAGTTGGAACAGCTGGGTTAAATTGACAATTAGCTCTAGTTTTACCAACACAACCGTGTTTCGTCATTAGGTAGATATCTTGATGTGGACGCATATCAAGAATAAGACCGTCAATATCATACAACTCATTCAAGATTTCGTCAGTAAGTACATTTGCTCCCCTTCCAGCTCTCTTGTTAGTAACTTGAACTCCAACAGATCTTGGTAGCTCGAAGAATAACTCTTCATACCAGCTTTTTTCATCTTCAAGTCTTGAACCCTTGTTTACCCACAATTCGGTTGGATCGTTTTCTAACTCAGCTTTGTAGACACCCCATCCTAAGGCAAGGTACAGACATGGAACAAAAAACACAAACGGGTAAGGGTTGTTAAACATGAATCTTCCAAGTGATGCGAATGCTGATGCCTGCATTCTTGCCCACTTGTTTCTGATATTCATACAACATCCGTGGTCTTCTTCTTCAGGCATTTCAGAATCTTTCGCCGATTTATTCGACTTTTCTGACTTCTTCGAGTGGCTGGAACAGCTACTCTTCGTCATTTTGTTTTTGTTTTTGGTGGTTTCCCTTTATGCGGGTCTTTCCTCAGGTAGTCTGACAGGGAAAGGAAAGATAAAAATAAAAAATGACAATTCAATTGATAAACTTCTTCTGTAAATTATGTAACACCTGTTGAAATAGTTTAGTTACAAAGAGAGAACTGTTTATATCCAAATGGCAACCAAAAGCTTAACAACGAGATCGAAGTGAACGACATCAAATGGGGGAAGCAGAATACGGGAAAAAACGATCAAAAGAAATTACACGAAACGTCATGACTGGCAAAAAAAAAAGGACAGAAAATAAAAGCAAGGTTGCGGGTAGTGATTACGAGGAGGCAAGCTTCTCCAATGTTTCGGTTAATTCATTAGCTCTTCAAGGATGCGATTAAATCAAAACGAAAATACACATCCGATGACACACTTACTTATGTAACAAGAATTCCCAGAAGATATCACCATCTGTAATATACACATTTCAGTAGTGATTAATGGAAGGATTCAATCTGGTACTTGGATTGTAAACTTCAGAAAGCATTAAAGCCAACTGACAACAAAACGATATGTCTTATCAAATATAACAATTGCGTGCTTATGATCGAGAAAACACTCAACTGTGTGATTTTTTTGTCTCAACTTGCCTACTTTTTTGGTCATCCCAATTGCGTCTCTTGAAGAAAAAGATGAAGAGTCACGTCGATATGACCGACTTCAACGATTTCCCCACGCAAACCACCACAACTAAGTAATCTTCGTGATAGGTTGAGGGATTAAAGGCACACTAGTGAATAATCAATATTCTTCAGAAAAGAATTCCTTACACGATAATAAGGATAAATTGAGTACACACGCTCTACTGTTGAATACAAAAAACAAAACAAAAAGAAATTTCACCACAAAATACCACGAGAAAGGGGAATGGGGGATAAAAAAAAGGAAATATGATCTAATACTGAATACTGCTGTTTTCTTTTTCATAACTACATTTTGAAATAGAAAATAATATTAAGAGAAATATAAAAAAAAGAGAGGGGAGAGGGGGAAAAGGGGGGTAATTTGATACTGCGTTCTTAAGCTCAGAAAAACAACAGGTAGTGGGGGCAGAATCTGCTTCAATCATCTCCACCACCACTACCTGATAATAAAAAATAACACATCAGTTCTGAATTACTTCATGTCAGGTTATTTATATCGTTGTTGTTGTTATTTTATTTTTTTTTAATTTTTTCTTTTTTTTTTTTTTTTTTTTTGGAAGCTCTTTGTTTTTGCTACATAAAAATCGCATCACCACAATTATATCAATAAATAGAAATACAATCATGATGGCCGCAACTTGAGTAAAGCAGTATACGAGCCCTTATAAAAAAATATGAAAAAAAAAATAATAAAAATAATAAAAAAAAAGGGGAGGGGAAAAGAAACTAAGAACCAGAAAATCTAAGCAGGATGTATGAAGACATGAATCAGGAGGGTAGTGGTTGGGAATAGAGAAAGCTTATATCTACAACGAACAACTGGAACAGAATAAAATAATGCTCAGCGCGACATTGAAAAAAAAGAACGACTACAACGATACTTGGTTTATTCGTTTATTTTTTCCGCTGCAGCAAAAAAACACAAAATACATATATTAACAAACAAAAAAGAAGGAAACCAGAAAAGAAATAAAATGGAAATTAACAAATAATGTTACGAGATAGGTATAAAACACTACCTAATCCACTAACCTTGTACAACAATGACAATTTACTAATGTACATGCTTGGAGAGTACATACGAACAGGGTTTATCTATGAGAGGAACTACAATAAAAATAAATCCAAAAAAAAAAAAAAAAAAAATTAATCTTTTTTTAGAGCGATCCGAACAAAAGGAAACGATCCCCACTAAACAGATGTTTTTGAGATGAAGATATTTAGTGAATAGGAACGTGCCCGTCCTCGACGTCAACCTGTTTGTGTTTTTTTTTTTATTTTTATTTTTATTTTTTTCATAATACTCTTTATTCTCTCCTGATTGATAAAAGTCATACCATCCAAGGTCGATCACCCTGCGGACTTGAAGGGAAAACCTCTCCAATTGGATTCGAATAATCCTGATTTGGTATTTCTGGTGCGTAGTCTCTCTCAGGATAGACAGGAAGTGGACCTTCATCAGAAGGCTTCGGTTCAGCAGTAGATTTATCCTTCTTTGCTTTGTTCTTCTTCCAACAGTAGTATGCAAGTAGTGCCAATAGAAGAGCACCAACCACAGCAGCTAAAACATAAACAATAATAAGACTGCTGTTATCATCTGAAGACGAAGGTGCTGGTGGTGCTGGTGTTGTAGCATTCGCTGCAGCTGTTCCACCAGTGTGGAATGGAAGTCTGTAAGGCTGAGCAATGTTCGGATCATCAGACCCAGAAGAACCCCTTGAATAAGTTGGTAACACAGCGCAGTTAGTACAGTCATCAGTTACAACAACTGAATAAGTTGCTCTTCCTGCAGTTAGTCTCTTTGCTCCTCCCCCTTGAATACCTCCTGCAATTGGAGTCACTGCCGCACCAGTTCCATAGTCACCTAAAGTGAGACCAACAACACTTTGATCATCACTATTAATATTTCCTTGATCATCTTTAGCAGTTACCTGAATATTAAATGGAACACCTCGTTGAGTTGCTGCACCAGAAGTTTGTTGTAATACTTCTAAAGCAGCAGTAGTTGTAGTAACCTTCACAGCTGGAAGAGTAACTGTCGGAAGGATACCTGTTAGATCACGAAACTCAATAGTACAAGAAGTACAAGCTGAAGAGAATGATAATTGATAAAGACGATAACCACGTTGGAATGATTGAACTAAACTAGCGCCACTGTTACTGAGAGTTCCACCGTCACCGTTACCACCACCTGAACGGAGGGTTGCAGATACTCTTCCAGTCCAGGAAGTATCAACACTTCTTCTAGAGTCAACAACTGTTACTGGAACATCAAGAACTTGTCCTCTTTGAATACTTGCTAAAGTAGTTCCAGCAAGTGGAATATCAAGACTTTGACCTGTTGTGACTACTTCAACAGCTGGTAGTCGAGCTGTTAAAGAAGTCGCTGCTGACACAAACTCAATAATACAAGCATTGCAACCTCCTCCAAATTCAATTGTAAAAGTTGCTTCTCCATTTACCGTATTCTGAGGTGGTGATGCCTGGAATGGCTGACCGTCTCCATTACCACCATTTGGTAGAAGTCTCGCAGTAATTACAGTTGCTGTTGAAATAGCTTTGTTATTATTTTGATCAGCTGTGTATACAGTAACAAAGAATGGAGTATTTACTGACACCCTACTACTGTTAAATGGTGTTGTAGCTACAAGTTGTGTAATAGTCGTAGTCACAGTAATCGCATCAGTTTGTACGTTACCCAAACCAGTACTGATGTCGTTAACAATTAATACGCATTGTTGACAAGCTGCTGAGAATTGTGGTGACCACTGAGCTTGTCCATTGACGGTTACTTGTTGAAGTGCAGGTGTGCCCGCGTTTGTGAGGACTCCACCATTTCCGTTACCTCCACCAGACTGGACTCGAAGTGATAAAGTTCCACGAGGACTTGTATCAATATTTCTATTCGCATCTACTGCCTGAACAACAAGATCGAATGGTTGGTTTGCCTGGATCGTTGTTGGAACTGCCGATGTGATCACTAATTGAGTAGCTGGACTAGTCACAGGGATAGGCCCAACTCTTAATGTTGGAATATTACCTGCGCTGTGTTGAACTTCAAGATAACAAGCATCACACGCTTTTGAAAAAATCAAATTAAACGAAGTTTGACCAGCGACAAGAGTTCTAGTAAGCCCAAGTGGATCTGACAATATTCCACCTCCACCATTACCACCTCCAGGAACAAGAGAAACTGCAACTCTACCTGTGTCTGCAACGTCAACGTTGTTGTTACTGTCTACTGCTTTAATGTTTAATGTGAATGTTTGTGCCCTTTGGATATTTCCTCTGATTGGGTCCACTAATTCAATTCTTACTCCAGCAGTTCCGACAAAGATTGGAGCAATTCGTACTGGATTTAATCTTTGATTGGATGAACTAACATCTGTAAACTCAACAATACATGCTGTACACGACGCTGTGAACTTTAATCTAAACGTGAATGCACCACTCACTAGGGCTCGAACTAAAGAGTTTGAATTATCTTCGTAGAGTAGTTGACCACCATTACCATTACCACCATTAGCGAGAAGCGTACCACCAACATTACCATTCCAGTTGGTGTCTCTGTTATTTTGAGTATCTCTCGCTTCAACCATAACTTCAAAAACCTGACCAACACTTAACATTGTAGGAGGAGTGTTTGTAACAGCTAAGTTAAGTCCATTCGTGTACACTCTAATAGTTGGAAATGTATAAGCAGTCATGGCTGTGTTAGATGATGAAGCCGTAACAACACAACTATCACATGCCTCAGTAAATGATAAATCATAAAGAGCTTCACCATCAACGAGAGGTTGAGTTAATGACTTCGTACCTGCGGCATTGAGAAGTTGACCTCCATTACCATTTCCACCACCGTTTGCAAGATTCAATGTTATAGTTCCAGTGGTGCTTCTGTCGAGGTTTCCTTGGGCATCGAGGGATCGAATTGCGATTGAAAATACTTCCTCCCGTCTTTTTAAAGAAACAGCAACACACTCACCACCAGTACCTGTACGACATCCAAGTCGTTGACCGTTGGTGTTGACTTTCATAGGTTGGTAATAGAAAGTTGGAAGAGTTCGGGTCTGAGAAAGATCCTCGAATACGAGAATGCAAGCATCGCAGGCACATCCGTATCGGAAACGCCATTCACCTACTCCGTTAGTAAGTGTTTGAGTTAGAGATGAAGAAGTGTCTGGTGTGATTCCACATCCTCCTCCATTACCACCATCAGGAACAGTTTGTAGTCTTGCTCTGATAACACCAGGCGATGTGACATCAACTGAACCAGTAGTTCCAACTGGACCATCAACAGCTTGTAATCTAACAACAACAGTATCAGTAACACCAACTGTTGTATGAGATGTTGTAGCTTGTAAGTGAGTACTGCTAGTAGTTACTCTAATTGGTCCAAAGGTAAGTGGTTGTAATATTCCTTTAATGTCTGTAAAGGTTAAATAACAAGCATCACAGGCATCAGTAAATTCCATAACCATCGTAACCTGTCCCTGATTCATTTGTGAATTCTGTGTGTGAACATTTAGTGTTCCACCATCACCATTACCACCACCAGCATTCTTAGAAACAGTAATGATCTCAGTTATAGAGGTATCAACTTGATCGTTTTGAACGAATCGAGCATCAACATTAACAGTGAATTGAGTATTCCTTGGAATAGTATTAACTGGTGTCGTTGATGATAAGTAAGTACCAGTATAGGCAACACATTGAAGCATACCAGGTTGAATGCATGATCCACAAATTGTTCCTTGTGGTCCTGCACCACTAGGACCATACTGAGGAAGACACTGACAATGACATTGGTTTTGTAAGTTAGTCCAAACACCACGGAATGGTGATGCTACAATATTAGTTGGAGGGATAGCATTTGGATCATTTCTTCCTAAACAGAATGTTGGACCACAAGGTTGATTACAAAGCATACCTGACCAACCAGGTCCACAAGTTCCTAAACGACAGTGTCCCAATTCTGATGAAATATCACACTTTCCGTGTACACATTTACAGACTGCACGTCCTACGCAATAGGCCCAGTGTTCTGCTGCTGTGTCTGGCCAATCACCCATCGGGTTCATGTTTGTTAAACAACTGACTTGAGTAGTACCAGGAACTACTGCTTGAATACACTCTGGCCAGACAGTACCGTCAGCTGAGAATAGTCGACCTTCTTGACAGAACTGACCATAAGAATCACATGTTGCTGTTGGTGATGCTGCATTCCATGTTGGAACATTACAGTAGCAGTTACCACAAGCACCATTTCCATTCCAGTTGAGACCCATGTGAGCCCAAAGACACCCTCCATTAGTACCTACGAGTGATCCTAGAGTTCTAAGACGACAGTTTGGATCATAAGCAGAGCTACACCCCATTGCTAAAGCAGTTGTTAACATCGGTTGTTCACATCCCTGTTCTGATGTTGCTTTACAATGAATTGCTGAATAGAATCTACACGCTGGACTTGAACTCTGACACGGCGCCATCGGTGGTGTTCCTCTACTGGCAGCTAAGCAAGTACTTGCTACGACTTCATCAGTAAGCTGTTGATTAGTTCTGTATAGTGTCGGTTCTATAAATACCTTATAAAAACTAAATCCTCCATGAGTTGCTAAGAATTGAGGAATGTCTAATACATTTCTCGGAGTTGGTACTGCTGTTCCCACCCAAACCACACTTAACACCGTCAGCAATAAATGCCAACTGCGATTCATATTTAAATTCTCTAAAAAGGGGAAAAGGGAAATGATATTTTAATAAAATCAAACAAGAGACGTAATATTAAGAGAGGCTAGAACCTCCAAATTGGTTTAGTCGTCGACCATAGGAAGAAGGTCGTCTTTAAATTTTAAAATAAGATAATGTGACTAAGAGTGATTTTTTTTTTTTTTTTTTTTTGCTTTGTTTTTTTATCTCTTAGCAGGTGTCTGGACAGTACTCACTGTTCTCACTTTGTAACCACCAGAGCAGGAGAGCATATCGCCCATGGTGTTTAGGTGAGTTAGGGTTTTCTCGGCCTTTATTTCACTGTAACCCCATAATCTGAGTTTTAAAACGAGTTCTTTGTGAGAAAATAATTTAGTTGGATCGTTTGACGATTCTGTTCTCATCCAGTGGATTAATTCACGACCGTCTTTAGAGCGACCAGATCCGCAAGGACCTCGGTCAGCGTCGATTTGACCAGTTTCGACATCAGTACACAATTGATATAGAGATCTCTTCATAAGGTCAATAACATCAGCAGCATCAGATTTCGTTACCGTGTCACGAAGTTCAACCTTTGCTCTACTCTGTGCAAGTCTAATTAACGATTCTAGTTGTCTTGTTGTTATGAGCATTGCATCTTTTTTATCACTTAGCTTTCTGAGTTCTAAATAATATCCCAACAGTAGTCCACTCGCTTCACTTGATAGCCTTGGTCTGATGTGTCCTTTCGCATATGAAATATATTTCGTCATCAGTTTGTGTGGAATGTAGTCGACGGAGGAATACTTACGGCGATATTCTTGTAATTTAGATTCTATTCCTGACGTTGGAGTTGAAAATTGAGACATTACTCCTGAGTTGAGAAATTGTGTCGGTTGTACACCTCCACCAGAATGTAAGTTAATAACGTGGCGAGTCAAACCTTCTTGTTGTAAGCCTGCTATTGTATCTTTTAGTATAAATACTAAATCAAATCTACTAAGGAGGGCGGGGTTTATTTTTACATTCTCAGCAACTGACTTGAAGTCATCGTAGTGACCAGATGTTGGATTAGCCGCAGCTATAACAGATGTTCTTGCAGGTAACGATCCAACCGCACCAGCTTTTGCTATGCTTATTCGTTGTTGTTCCATTGCTTCGAGTAGGGCTTGGTGTTCTGTTTTTTCCATTTTATCGAATTCGTCTATGCAAGTAGTTCCTTGATCACCAAGTACTAGAGCACCAGCTTCTAATGCTGAGTCCCCAGTAGCAGAATCTCTTACCAGTGTGACTGTTAAACCACTTGCGCTACTCGAATTCCCAGACACACAAACACCTCTAGGACTCACATGTGATATTGCCTTAAGCATTTGACTCTTACCTGCTCCAGGATCACCAACTACAAGTAAGTGAGTGTCACCTCGTTGACCTATTTCTGGATTTCTTGGAGTCCCTCCAAACAAAGTTAATATCATTCCAGCCTTTACTATATCATGCCCAAGAATACCTGGACACAGAGAGTGAACTAGTAACATAAAAATATCACTTCTCTGAGAGAGCATTTCAATTCCTTTTAAGTTTGCTTCAGTGATGAGTGCCTCAGGTTGAGATGAAGATGAAGTGTCGTTACGATGAATGTGATTACATTCTAAGTAAGGTGCTGATAGATTAGTTCCGCGGTCATCTTTTGAGCGAGCAGCACCACGACGAGTTCCAGATCCTGGATCTTGTTTTAAAATACCAGTACAAGATACAACATCACCTGGATTAGCGGTATCGCATAGTGTTCCTCGTAATTCAACTTCAACACTGCAAGGTATTCGACCAACTGATTGAGATTCTACCTGTAGTCGGAGTCGTTGAAAGTTTGTTGTTTTAGTCTCTGGATGTCTTGGGTTTGGATGAAATGATCCACCACCTCCACCAAACCTTCCCCTTCCAGGAGTAGTACTTCTACATGATTTGTTAGAACAGGTTTGAGGTGCTTTTACAACACCGTCTATTGATCGACATGTTTGTGAAGTAGCACACTTACCACAATTAAATACCATCGTCTGTGCGAATGGTTGAACAGATGATAACCTAACTACAGTTCCTTTTACTGATATTATTGAATTGATGTCGTGAGCTCGAAGTTGACCAGTCATCTTTGCGATTGGAACTCCCTGAAGACGAACATTTACTAATTGCCCAGGAGATAATTGTTGCTCGTTATCAAGAATAATATGAATGGCGGTATTGCACAGCCCGAGATACATTTCTGGTGCGTTTCCATTCTTTCCCGTAATCAGATTCATAACTTCTTCACCAACCTTTCTAAGATCAAGATATACTATTCTTCTATTTGGTCTTTTAGTAGTGTCACCCAATTCAAGAGCACCTTCTATTTTTTGGATTAGATACCAACATGCTTCAACACTGCCGTCTTCTCCACAGGCTAGTTCTTGTGAATAAAGTTTCAATGCTGACTGACATCGTTCTGTAAAAGACTCTCTCTCCATATGATGAACATTACCAAGGGGAGATCTGAATTGAGTACTTAACAATAGTAATAATTACTTACTCTTACTAAGGGAGGGGTTAATCGATTCACTTAAGAGAGTTTCATTTGTGCTGTGAGTTGAGTTAATCTTATACAAAAGTAGGAAAGAAATGTAATAGTTCGGAGGTAATTGGAACCTCCGTTGATCAGGGATAGTTATCCCCTTTAAAATACATGTTGATAAGTCTTTGAAGATTCTTTATTCAGCTACAGCCTCCTACGAGTACCTAGAATACGAGCTTTAGTCTTTGGAACTATTCGCTGTTGCATGTCGAAAGCTTTTCTTGCGACGTTTCTGTCCATTTGCTCTTCGGATGACATGTTTGACATTTTAACTTTTCCTTTAGCGTTTATTGATATGTGTTGAGGTGTGTAGGCGTTCATATGAGAAAATCCAAGAGTGACGGATTCCTTAAGAGATAAATTCTTTTTCCATGCAGGAGAACCAACATATCTGTCCTGAACTCCATCTGCTGTTAATTTATCAAGTTTTCCTTGTCTGACTAATCTTTCTATCGTTTGAGAACGTTGTTTAGAATTAACTCCTTGAGAATGACCGTAATTGATGACTGTAGTATAGCCTTTGGGTCCTTCAACCTTTCCGTTACGGAGTTCTTTGAATCTTTTTACGTTGGTGTCAATATCAAGCCCCTCCTCGAATACTCTAGTTCTACGTTTACCAAAATGGTGATGTTCTTCTATTTCTTCCATTACAGCATCCTTGTTGTGCCTATCTAATGCTCTTTGAGATTGTTCTTTGACGGTAAGGGTTCCAGTGTCAAGGATATTCTGAGTTCTGAAGAGAGCTTTTTGATTAATTTTGGAAGAGGCTGTCGCCATGTCTATAGCTTTTTCTTTGCTGTGGACAGCTATTGCGGTTGGGATTTGCTCGTGAGACATCCACGGAAACCCCATAAAATGAGGTCCCATTTGCCGCTCTTTAATTTCTGATTCAATAAGTTCAGTACTCAGTTCAACGGGTTCGTTATTCTTTCCAAGTCTGTCGTCAAGTTGGAGGGCTTTGCCATACTTCTTTTCAGCGAATCGTTTCCTGAAAACCTTTTTATTCTGATGAACAGGTTGCGCAGCCAACAAGACATCTCCTGGAACCGAATTTAAGAGTTTTGTAAATTTATTCCATCGTTCACGTGGTGATCTCACTTCGTCTTTTGATGACTTTGGTAAACCAAAGCCGGAGTCAGCAGCAGCATCCAGGGTGTCCTCGACACTGTTTGCTTTGTTCTCAGGATCTTTAATATTTTCTGATCCACCTTTTAGACGAAGTACTTGATTAGCAATGCTGAGAGTATCTCTTTCAGAAAAAGAATTATTATTACCGTCGAGATCGGATTCAAGTTGCTGCTGTATTTTTAGATTGTCGTATGACTGCTGTTCTTCGGGTGTTAATTTAATATCTGATGTTGGAGTAGTGTCGTATTCATCTTTGTGAAGTACATCATCTTCTTCTTCAATTTGATGTTCTTCAGGATTAATGTCAACTGTTTGTGTTGTTCCACTTTTCTTTAGTTCCGGTGCTGCTTTTAAAATTTCCTTCGCCAAGTCTAAGTCTGCTTGTGAAACAGTCAGTTCTTCTGGTTGTTGCATGTCTTCAGATTCTTGTTTTGTGAATTCAAATCTGCCAAGCTGACCTGCATTGAAATGAACTCTCAATTTGAAACCCTCAAAGGAATAAATCCCTCGAGGTGGGAGAGATAAATCTTCGACAGGTTCAAGAGCGACAGTAATATCATTTGAAGAATCCTCTTGTTGGATATCACGTTGGATGTCACTGAGACTAAAATTATAATCTTCTTCAGCTGTGATGTCCTTTACAACATTATCTGGTTTTGTTGTGATACAAATGTCGGTAGGGATTGGAGTAGTAGACGTGGTATTTATGACCTCGCTTACTTTAGTTTGTTCTGATGATGTTACTTCGATAACATTCCCAACACCATCATCTGTAGCTGATTCAAGTTCTGATTTATTAAAGTCTTCAGCGTTCATTGCATCTTCACGGATGTCATCGAGGTCGAATCCGTAGTTCATCTTCTCAGTGAGTGTTTCTCCTTTTCTATTTAACTTTTCCTGAGTTTCTTCCATTGACAAGGAATCCCATTCTTCTTTTGTTATATCTGGATCAGAGTAGAAGCTGGGTTCAAATTTTTCAACACCTCTACGTGCGTCATTGTTCTCTCCTAAGACTCGAGTTACAAATTCCTTTTGATACTCTTGCTGTAGACTGGGATAAGAAGTGGCTTGATTTCTGTATACCTCAAGTTGACTTGCTGCTTCTTGTTGAACGATTTCATCAAAAGTAGATTTCTTTACTTCTTCTTCAGCAACATAGTCTTCTAAAGTAGTTGGTGCAAGTCCAGGTTCACGATCGTGGATATATTTATTTTTAATTAAACTATTGTGACGGGCACCCATATTCGGAATGTTGATTCCCAATTCAGGAATCTTCTTTTCAAGTGCGACAAGAGAGAATTCCGCCTCACGAGATTGCTCAGCTGATCCATATTCGGCTGTGTTTATTGCTTCATGAGCCTGGTTGTTCCATTCATCCAGATTTTTGAAACCTTTAGTAAGTTGTAGTCTTCTTAAATGACTTAATTCGTATTGACTGTCCCTGACATCTCCTTTTAAAGATTCTACAAATGCTTTCTGTTCTTCAACACGTTTCCACCATGGAAGCATCTCTGACTGCAGTGTTATGTAGCCTCTCAATTCTTCTATTCCCCATCCGTAGAGAGCTGATGTAACTACTATCGGAAGATTTATTTTTAAACTGTAAGAACTCCTTCCTATCACGGTGTATATTTTCTTCATCAGCTTACAGAGTTGATGATGTTCAACCGCATCAGCTTTTGTGATAACAATCGTGCAAAGTGATACTCTCGTGTGGAGGTCGCTTACTATTGAGAGCCACTTTCTGTCTGAGTGAGTTAGACCTTTTAAGGCGTCAATGCAATAAAAAGTTCCCTTAAGTTGTCTACGAGTTCCTTCATAGTATTGATTTATCGTTTGATACCATAAGTCAGTACTATCAGGTCTTATAGTGTTTGATCTGAATCCAGGTAAGTCTACCAACATACCACCCCAATGTGTTTTACTTATCCTGGTAGCAGCTGGGTATTTCGTTGGGCCGTCACTCCATGATTCCTTCCAAAGTTTCTTATCAGGACATTGGTAGAATCCTATTGAAGGTGCACCACCCTTTCTGTTGGTATCTGCTCCAAGATTCTGTTCTGTTATCGCGTTTATAAGTGATGTTTTCCCACATGTTTGAGCTCCAAACAACGCAACTTCACTAGCTGCATTCGGACCAGTGTCTAAGTAAGTATCATATGGACCTCCTTCGTACACAAGCTCAAATTTCTTTTTAACATAAACATCATGTCCCATAGACACTGCGCTGGGTACTAAAATATTTGATATAGTAGGCGGGGGAGGTACTATTCTTCCGTTGAATGTAAATATAGAAGTCATTGGATTGGTTACAGCTTGTAAACTTATGTCAGCTTCTTTACGGGTTGCAGCCTTCAACACTCTCGATTCCATTTTCATTATTTCAGAATCAACGAACTTATCCTGAGCAGCTCCACCGAGAGATTCAAATACGAAGTCGTCTTCTTGTTCTGATTGCTGTTGTTGTTGTTGTTGTGATTTCTGAGTTCTTTGTTTGGCATATTCCTTAGAGTCTGTTGTTTCAGGTTCCAAAGGTTCAGTAGTACGATGAGATTGTTTAACTTCGGATGAATTCCCTCCAAAGTCTTCTTCAAAAACAGAACTGCAATCCGCGGTATTCACACCTGGATGACGTTCCCTTCTATCAGCAAGTGCTCTTTCTCTACTATACCTAGTTACTGCTTCCTTGTCTAGCTCTACACGGTTTTCCATTTGGTGTTTCTCCCATTTCGTTGATTTTAGTTTGACCCATCGCACGCTTCGGCTGAAGCATCGCGTCGTGGGAAACATTTTGTTGATCGCATGTCTGATAAATTAAAATTAAAATAACAACATTAAAATAATACACCAAGATCATAAAAAGGAAGGAGTGTAACGTATGGTGCTATTAATCTGGATTAATGAATAAACTTAATAAGAATACAATAAACTCATAATAACTATAAATGTATAACTATCAACAAGGAAAGGGAGGAGAGTGGTAATCATGTTATTCCGCTGCGGGTTCACCTTCTTCACCGTCTTCAGCTTCTTGCTGTTTTTGGAGCTCGTCGTCGAGTTGTCGTTGAATTTCCTCATCGGCATCTTTCTCTTCGTTTTCAATGTCATCGCCCGGGTCGTCCTCCCAAGAATCCAATCCAGGCATGTCTTTACCATTTGCTTTTTTAGTACGGAATACTTCGTCTCTCGTACATCTGTATTCAATAGCTGACCATAACAACTGAGATACGATGTAAACTGTTTGACCTCCTGGTTGCTTTTTAATAGCTTCATCTCCAAGTTTAGTTCCCATTAAAATCCGTTTTACTCGTAGTATTCGTCTCTTTGGTATTTGAAGAGGGTTTAGGTTTTTTAATTGTTCTAAAAATGCGTGTGGTTTAATGTTTGCACGAGTTTGAGGCCAGGTTTTAAGTCTGCTTGGAGTAGCATCAATTTTTTCTCCGTTGGGTTTGGTTGAAGAGAGTTTACCGAGGAGGTAGAAAGTACATCTGACGGTTTTCAATACCTCGTCAGGTATTTTTTGCATTAATTTAATATCAACGACGTTCTCTCTCAGAAGCTCCTTAACGTAAAGCTGCCATCGTTGAAATAACTTTTCAGTTTTGTATAAATCTAATTCTCGTTCTTTGTCTTCTTCCTTTGCTTCAGGGTCTGTTAACATATCAGGTCCTACTGATTCGGGATCATATTCACCTTCTTCATCTAACTTATCACCGAAGGCCTCCAGTCTTGTTCGTAATTCTGCTTCACGGTCTGAACGTTCCTCGAGTGCCTTAGCGTGATTCTTCCATTCTTTTTGTATCATTGAGGAAGCTGCTTTTTCCTTTGCTAGTTGTTGGCGGTTCCATTCCTGTGTTTTTTTTTGTTTTGTTAATTTTCAGGATGACAAGATTTATTGATTTCTTTTTTTTTTTTAAATAAATCAAAAAAAAAAAAAAAAAAAAAACTATACCTCTCGTAGAACTTTCATTTCCTCTTCTTTCTCTCTCTCAGATGCTTCAGCTTCTTTCTCATCAAGATAGTGTTGAAGCCACAATCCTAAATACTCAACAGGATCTTTTGGAAGAGCGCACACCGTATCCGCGATTCCTCTTGCAAGAACAGGACCCAATTCATCTTTCAAAAAGCTAGTGTCAACCGATGCCATGTTTCAGGGTTCTAGTCTGAAAAAAAATTGATAACTTAAAATTATGATTTGTGTGCTCACTTTATCTCCAAATCCATACGACTACCCTGGTGTGGTAAACTATATGTAATAATAATAAAAATACTATAAAACTATTCATAGAATACTTATTAACTAACATTTCAAAAGGTGTAAATGAAGACAAGAATAAAATAACAGTTATTGGAGTGCTCTGCGCACTACTCAAACAGCAAGGGGGTGACCAAAAGAGTCTGTGTCAATAACCTTACGTTGAGTACTACGAGGGTCTTTAACAACTCTTACTTTAGCGATTACTACTCTAGTTAAGATCCTACTTCGTGTGGTAGCTTTATTGTGTGACAGCTCTCTGTCTGAGAGTAAGACAGCATCTTGAAGCTCACGGGAAGCTCTCTCTAACGGAGTTGATTCTCGAGGTGGTGTTGAGGGTCGGAGAGCTGTCTCGGTAGATACCACAGTGTCAGTGATGGGTTCTATGAGATCCGCACCCTGAATTGATAAAGTTGCTTTGTTTTCAACAACAGCTGGAGGCTGATCATCACTTTTTGAAACCTCATTGAATGCCGTAGCTTTACGACCTGGTTCTCCGTATGACATACGAGGTCGACACTTTCGTCTCTTTTCGATATCTAATTCCTCAACATCTTGTGAACAAGACATCCACTGAAGAGGAGGAGTTGGTGGAATGATGTTGTTTTCTACAGTAGTTGATTCACCAAATGCTTGTTTCCAATTTTCATCACAATGAGAATATAAATTAAATGCTTTTGGATTCTCAACATGGATTTCAGCTATTTTTGATGAAAGAATATCCTTACTGTATGCCCTGACTGCTTCACTGAATCGATGTTTTCGCTTGCGATATCTTTTTGATGATGATGGTCGTGTGGTTGGTGGTTCTTCAGGTTTTTGATCAGAAGTATCGACGCCCTCCAACTGTGACAATCCGAATTGATAATTAGTCTCCTTAATCGGAGGATAGACTCCTGGTGGTAGTTGTGGTCCAATCCATCCAGGCTTCCATGCTGGGAGTTCCTTCAAGTCACCATTATAAAAAGATGAAATCATCCGACGAGGTTTCTTCTTCCGACGCTTTGCTCGGAAGGGACATCCACCAGGAGTTGATACCGGAGTAGAAATATCAACATTCATAACTCTTTTTATTTCTAAGATTCTTGGAGGTGGAGGAGCCTTTGCATCCCTTCTCTCAGGACGAGATGACTTCCCAGAAGGTGGCTCTGGAGACCTCATCCGTAATGATCTAGAACTGGGTCTTGAATAGCTTTGCAGCCTACTTCTTGATCGAGGTCTCTCCTTTCCACGTTCTGATAACATTCTTGAAACAGGTCTTGGAGCTACTTGTGATACCTGTTCATCTTTTCGTTTTTGCATTTCGTCCTGAATCAGTTTAGCAAATTCATCAAACGATTCAAAAGTAGATTGATAATTATTAAATATTTGAGTTATGATGTTAGTCTTTTGATCGACTTCCTCTGATCTCTTTCTTCTTTCTGAAGGAGATAACGGTATCTGGAAAAGCGACCTTCTAATACCAAAAAGAGGTGAAGTTGGTGATTCACATGAACGTTTTCTTGGAATGGGAGGGAAGCTACAATTAGAACGCTTTCGATCATCACCCAACGATAAAACATCTGCCAGACTACTCACACGAGATGCTGTTGGAGCTGTTTCGATCATGTTTGAGGCGATTTCAACTAACCGTTGCTTTGCTTGATTGTGTGATAGTATTCTGGCTGGATGATCTCTCACTTTTAAAGACATCGCTGTAGACATTACCTCGTTGATAAGATCACAGTTTGCTTCTCCTACATTCTGTAAAAGCTGCTGAGTCGCTGGAGGAATAGCCTTGCAATGCCTACTTCCAAAATTAGCAACCAACCTTCCATCCTCAGTAAACAACACAACTTCACTATTTGAAAGAGCTCCTAACAACAGACCAGATATTTGTGTTCGGTGTATTGAACTAAACCCTTGATCAGATATACGGTGACCATGTAGTTTATATATTTTAGTTGGATCAAAATAGACACCATGAACACAAGAAACATCATACACATTGCAATACCCATGAACGTCAACAGTATATAATTGATCTTCTGTACTTGATAAACACATGGAATTGATTGGTTCTCCTCGTTGAGTCGCAGCTAAAAATGAAAACGACGATCTCTTATGATTGCTTAGTGGTTTTTCAGGAGGTAGATCCCAGACAGTAATTAAACCATCACCGTGACTTGTTATAACGATTCTCGGTGATTTTTTAAGACAAACGATATCTTCAGTGATGTCACTAACACATTGAAGGTCGACAAAATCTTCTTTTTCATCACACTGTTTTGACAACACTCCTGAAAGCAAAGGTCCTGATAACAATCCAACATAGTACGGACATAGCATTCTTTCCACTACTACGGGTTTGCTTAGTTGTTGACCGAGTGATACCAAACATAGAGAGCCGCAACCAGTTCCTAAAATTAATATATTTGGAAGCATCAGCGACATACAATAAATACCAGAAATATTATCTGGTAGGGAAATGCATTTAACCGAAGCTGATAGAGATTTGTCTGATTCAGATTCAGAATCATCCACCAGCAGTAGTTTATTACCAAGAATACAAACAATTAACTTCACAGCGTGAGGTCTTAGTATTGTAAAGTAACAACATAATCTGATTCTGTTGTCGATGTTTTTATTTTGAACATCTTTGTTTGATTTCCAGTTTATGTAACTATCACAATCAGACATAATGTGTTGAATTGATTCAATATTTAAATTAATGACTTGAAGAGACTGAGCATTGGCATAGTTCCATAATATTATTGTCTTTTGTTTTGTACAAGTCAATAGCCTTCTCTCATTGCAATCAAGGCACAGTGCTGTTATTACTTCCGGTACTTCCCAAGCTGCAATTGCTTGTTGTCCACTGACATCCCAAGTAACAACTCGTATATCGTAACAAACAACAACTTGGTTAAATAATTTGCTGTATGTTGTCCCGACTAGTCGAAGTTGGTTTGTTTGGATTCGTTTGCTGTTATTTTCAATTTCTTCTTCTTTTTTATCAGGAGTTCCATCTCTAAGCTGAGTGGCAACAATTGCAGTGTGTGCTGATACGATTCTACTTCTCTTTTGATCATATGCAAGAACACCGAGTCGATTCTCTGGTGGATACCTTCTGTGATCTGTTAGAGTTTGCATGCAGTGAAAGGTTCTCAAATCCCATATTTTTATGGTTTTGTCAGCAGCCAGTGATATAACCTGATTGTCGTTGTGGTTGAAGATGACATCAACGAGAGGTGTTCGATGTCCTTCTAATTTCATTATAGGTTTAGATATGAAAGGGTTCCATATAAGAACATGTCTCTCCATTCCACAACTAGCAATTAAGTGTCGTTCTTCACACCATGCGAAAGTGTGAATTGATTTTCGATGTCCCAAATCAACTTCTGATTGAAGCACGTCAAGATCGATTAAATTAGTTGTATTTCCTCTAACTGGTCTTCCTCTAGTCATTTGAGTATTTAACATTCCCGGAGGGTGTCGTTTATTAGTGACAAGTTCTGCCGGAGGTGCACTACCAAGAACTCTTAAATTAGTTCCAGACTCTAAATCTAATATTTTTAAAGTAGTATCAGTCGATGATGTTATCAAACAATCCATTGAAGGAACTGATACTAAATTAGTAATACATCCTCCATGAGAAGTCTTCCAACCTGATCCATTGATACAAGGGATTGAGTTAGAGAAAGTATGCTCACGAGTTATGTCGTACACTAATATATGAGAGTCTGCTGTACCAACAAACAGTCTATGTTGACCTCCTATAGTACAGTTGGTTAACGCCCAAGGTGGTGATACCAGGTGTTCGAGCAGAACTACTTCTATTCGTTGTTGTTTTCGAAAATGAGACATAAAATTGCTTTGATGAAAACTTCTACTACTGCCTTCAGACCATGGATTTTCTCTTTTCTTTTGTTTATCGTGATTTATTGCGTCTTGCCTGTGGATGTATTCAATTTGTGAGTCTCTCGCTCGTTTTCTCTTTCCTCGATAAGTTCTAATGAGGTCACCATTAACAGAATCGTATAAAGTAATAATTTTATCAATTGAGGATGCTACTAATAACCCACTTGGGAACGTTGCTGATGTAGGTATGTGAACCAAATCTGTGACCCAAGCAGTTCCGTTTTGAATTATAGCTTCGTGAGACAAGCCATTAGCATTCCACATTCTAACTACCCCATCCTGACCTGCAGTATAATAAAGAGGAAGTTTTGGATGAATAACTATCTTACTAACAGTATCTGTATGATGATGCCATCTGCTGTGTGGTACAGAAGGTTGGACGTATTCTTCTTCGTAGCATTTGTTTTCTTCTTGCATACTTGCGTCTGAATAGACTCTCGAATTTAATAATAAAAATGATACCAACTCATCCCAATCGACAGTTCCACTACCATTTGCGTCAATCCTCATAAACATTACATGTAATTGATCCCGTGGTAGCTCAAATATGTCTTCGAATGCCTCTGTGAACTCATCAACGTCAAGGGCTTCATATTCTTCCTCCGAACCAGAACATCCTTTGCGAAAAGCTGCACGCAGGACATCAAGAGATAGATTTTCGAACCCTTGAACTGCTGGATCTACTGCAGCTGTTGGATTGGGTACCATTGCTGTAAACCAATGAATTTAATGAAAGCTACAATAATATAATATTAGTTAATAATGTTGAATCTGTGTGTTCGACTTGACTTGCTATATTTAATGTTGTGTAGGTCTGTGAGTAAATAATTATAATAATTTATAAAAACACAACAACACACACGAGTGGGATATTTATTACTGAATGAGTTGAACTCAAGATGATGTCTCAAGAACTATACTTTCTGAGGGATTACTTAGTTGATGTCCTGCATTTGGGTAACCTTTCCCTTTGTGGAAGCTGAGCGGTCCTTACGAGTAAGAAGACTCTTTCTGTCGTTGTCCATCTTCAATCTGATGATCTGAACGTTTGACGGGTGAATTGGGACTGGAACGGTTGATCCGTTGGCCTTCTCTCTTGAGATCTTCTCAACGTGGATGGCCCACTTCTTTCTGTAGCAAGCAACAACCTTTCCGTCACGTCCCTTGTGGGATCCACGGATCACCTTTACTTCATCTCCCTGATGTTTTATTTTAGTTTATTAATTTATATATCAAATCATAAACAAACTTCTCAATCATCATAATATCATACCTTACGAATTGGGACGGCTCTCACGTTGTGCTTTGTTCTGAGGTCACCAGCGAGGGTTGAGCTCATGATGATACGGCGAACCTATTGTATTGATATTTGGGTATTCATTCATTCGTAATTATCAATAAATAATTATAATTTCATACGTGGGATGGCGCAGTAAAGTGTGCCTTGCGCTGCTTACGGCGTGAGATTGACTTCACCATCTTAGTGTTTTAGTAGTCCCTTGAGATCTGAAAGAGGAGATTTATAATAAAAATACCAAACAAACAAACAACAATAAATGAGATACAAACTACTACCACTAAAGAAACTCAAAACAGGAATGAATTATATCACAAAGTGAAAATCTAAAAAAAGGAATAACTATCTACGGGACTTCTTAAGACTGCAGTGAGTCATTATCAGAATAAAGAAATCAGAGATCACCACGAAGCTGTCTT
This sequence comes from Flectonema sp. DT1601, assembly GCA_964019425.1. Taxonomy (NCBI): domain Eukaryota; phylum Euglenozoa; class Diplonemea; order Diplonemida; family Diplonemidae; genus Flectonema; species Flectonema sp. DT1601. Next base: position 910,872 of record OZ025809.1, on the reverse strand, counting down.
TGAGATTTTCTTCTGAATGATTCTTCGTCAGGTATACCAACAGCAGCAAGCATCACACGATGCTCAGCATCGTACTCTCGTCGTTTTGCGTGCAGTTCAGATTCAAGTGCTCTGAGTGAGGCTTCCTTTTCCCTGGCTGCGAGGAGTTCTTTTTTATTGATTCGTTCTTTTTGAAGAAACGTTGCTCGTTGTTTCCAGTACAATTGAAATTCTTCTGCCATATGAATGAGGTATCCCACTATCGAAGGATACAAAAGCCCAATTTGAGAGAACTCGGAAAAGCAGAGAGTGCCATCTCTATCTAAGTCACATGACTCGAACATATCAGCGTATGACTCGTTTGGGAAATTGAGTCCGAGAGCAGCAAAGGTATGGACTAGATCATCTTGTAAGATAGCACCCGTGTGATTAACATCGATTCTGTTATAAAGATTCCACAAGTCTGACAGCATTGATCCCCCTGGAACTACACAACTTGGAGGAGGCATTGCTCCTTCATCTTCAACAACAGTAGCCTGATGACAATATAATTGTTGTCCATCTTCGAGTGTTTGCGCTGTTGCTAAGTTCAACCACGCATCAAGACCTTCATCCCATAAAGCGAATCTATTAATAACTACATCATGAGCACTACAGCCTTGTGGTCTATGATATAATCCTTCTAAACTCATTAACCTTTCACAGTCTAGTCGTAATTCATCCATTGTTGAGGGTAGTTGTTGATAGCGGAGTTCAAAGTTTACTTTCTTACCATAAAGATCACTACCAACTCGTAAACTACCACTGTCTCTAAAATTAACTTTCTCACCAATATCAACAAGAAATCTTGGAGGAGGTAATGGCTCTTGAGAATACCTCTGTTGATATTTTTGAAAAACATAAATTTGATCACCAGGATCTAAGTCTGCCGGATTACATAAATATCTCCATTCTGAATCAGTCCAAATTAATAAATGTGAAATAGATATTGGAGTGATACGACCATCACCCATCCAATCCCAAACAAGAGTCTTTTCAAATTGTAATAATAATTTTGGCATTGATGACGGCCGTGATGGAAATCTAACTTCGATGTTCATCTTTCTGTTTCCAACATCACAAGCAACTCTAATAACGAATCGATTATCCATCGGAGTGGCTGCTGCTGCTGATGGTGTTTGAGATAATATCTCTCCCACCTGTGATCCTCCTCCATCAGATCTTTTTCCACTCGTATTCGCAACCCGCTCACCAGTTGCACTAACTGTTACTACCTCCATTGACTTTTTTCTACCACTTTTTACTTCGGTACCCTGCACCATTCCTTTTAAATTAGGTGTCCGACTAAAGCCATACGGCCGCGGAGGAGGCACAGATGTTGGAAGTCTCTCCATATTTCTGCTTCCTGTTGAAAAAAATTGTTTTCACACTAAAAATACAACACAACTATTTGTAACAATAGCTTTTTTGTTTTGTGTAAATATCCCGAGAGAGAAGAAAAAAAAACCTAACGAGCAAGTATTTAAAAACATCGTAAGAAGAGAAGTAATATCAACGTGTTGTAAAAGAGTTGAAAAAATAAGAACCTGACATACAATATAATACAAGGACAAGTAGTTTATAAAAGAATAATTAAAGCAATCCAAAAAAAAGATGAAATATCGCAATACGTTTTCCTTCTTTATTTATCGTAACTTCCTGTTACGGATTTCTTTTCTTTTTTTTTTCGTACCAAAAGAATGTTGGCATTATGTAAGCCTTTTTCAGATACAAAATGAAAAAATTAAAAATAGCAAATATGGTAAGAGAGAAGCAAACATCAGTTAGTAGCGAACAGTGAGACTCTCACTTGGCGTCACCAAAATGATAATAATGTGAGTCATGAACAGCTGTCTAAGTCTTCGCACAACAATGAATTTACGAAACAAGACAGCAAGGTCTGTTCATCTCTCTTTTTAATTTCTTAAGGGTTTTTTCTATATTTTTTACCTGCTCAGATAATTCCGATATTTCCGCTCTCATGTCTTGAATGAGTTCATCTTGTAAGGCATCTTTGTCAACCTTTTTTTAGTTAATTCGATACAGTGATGTACTCACATCATCTGACTGATGAGTAACACAAATAACATACCTCAGCATTAGCGTCAAACGCCTCGGTGGCAAAAACGCCTCCAATATTTTCTTTGACGATTGCTTTTTTGTCAGCGCGGGTCAGCTCAATAGGTTCTATGACTTCCTTGTTATCTTTATTGTCTTTGATTTCGTTAATTTCTTTTCCTTCTTGACAACCGTTGATAGGAGGACTTGTAGGACTCCCAGGGACGGTATACTTCTCAGAGTTTGGTGATGTTATAGAAGGGCTTCTTGAAGTGAATCGGTCGGGAGAAAGCTGCGGTCTTTTCTTCGGTTTTTTCTCTTCCACAGGAACAGCAAAAACTGGAGATTCCTCCTTAGCAGTTTCCGGAATGTGAGCTCCAAAATCGTGGAGCCCCGGCATTCCTTCTCTGTCCTTTTCCCTCTCTTCTTTTTTCGATTTCTTTAGTGAATACGTAGTGAAATCAATGACTTGCGCATTTGTTGCAGGAGCTTCACTGGCGTTTGGTACAGGTTCTAGTTGTTCCATTCGTTGAACAGTTCCCTGCTCAGGAGAGTTCAAGGAAGAAGTGAAAAGACAGTCGTCTCGCTTTGGTGTTATCTGCATAAATCTGGTAGGTTCTTCAACAGCTAAGCTAAGAGGCGTACTTGTTTCTAAACCAGAGTGATCTTGTCCTTCATATGGACCTTCAACGTTACTTTTCCGATGAAGTCCTGCTGCTGTAGATGGCCGTTGTCTTACTCTTCTTGATCTCACATCTGTATTCGAAGCTGAAGCTGGTCTCGCCACCACTGGCGCTCCCCGCAGGGGTTTAAAATTCACCCAAGTTGGGTGAAATGCCCCTTCTCCAGGCATGTTATCTTACCTAGATAACAATTCAACCCGTCATGTTGTTACTTAAACTGATTGAAGTATTGGTTAGATTATAAAGTTACATAACAACAACTGAATTACTGCGAACGTAATATAAAGTGACTTATGACTTACTCTCACTAATGTCATCAAGGTTAAGAATACTACTCAGATTAGGAGGTCGTCGTTTTACAGTAGCGGGAACAAAACATTTTCTATACCACCGACAACACTCAATTAAATTACCCTCCGAAGACGATAAAAAATTAGGATGATGAGCAGACGATATAAATTTTGACATCCACAACGTGTCGATATGGAATGGAGTCGTTTCTAGACCTTCTGAGACCCGACTTTCAGCGAGACGAGCAACCTTGGCGAGACTGGTTAAATGTTTTTTATCCTTCGTAACGTGGAGCAGAATGAGGCAAATCTCCGCCGAAAGCAAACATATTGAATACGATTCAAGAGAGAATTCTTCTAAAAACTTTGCTGCTAATTTGTAATCTCCTTTTTTCAGGGCAGCAGTTGCTATTTCTGCACAAGAGAAGCTACTTACCACATCATAACCATTATCTTCAGCAAGTTTGCGAGCCGCAGTGTGGAATTTTGGGTCTGCGTTTGCCCTGTTAAGACTCTTAGAAAGCTGCCAATAATCCCATTTGGTGTATTTTTGGTTTAAAAGACAAATCTCAAGACATTTAATACACTCTTCTGACTTGCCATACGTCGCAAAGAAGAGTGAACGTAGTTTTTGGTACCGACTAAGATCTAGTTCCTGACTCTCTAAAAAGCTCCACAGCATTTCAAACTCCTTCAGACTGTGATGCTTTGCCAATACAAGGGCAGCAAAAATTTCGTGGCTGTCTGCTTCGTACCCCATTGCGTCAAAGGTTTCATAAAAAAGCATTTTTCCGGATTCGAACTGGCGCATTCTTCGAAGAGCGACGATCATAAATCCAACTCGTTTTGGATGAGTCGATAGAGAGAATACTTTCCAAAGCAGATTAATATTATCTAATCTTGTACATCGTTGTAATGCAGCACATATGACAGTGATATCATACTTATGTTTACTAACGAGATTCATTAGTTTTATCTCACAAGTCATTTTGTGGATATCAGCACGTATCTGTCTGGTCTCAGCCGGACCAGGTGGGTTCGTTAGGATTTCATAACCGGGCCTTCCTAACTCTCTCTTTAATAATTCGAGCCTTGTATCACCAAATCCTCTGACTATCGCATCTCTTAGAGTTCGTCTTTGATGACTTAATACAAACATCAATAAGATAACATCACTTTCTGTATCGGATGACACACACAGCCTGAAAAGGACAGAAAAACTGAAAAAAAAAAAAAAAAAGGAGGGGAAAAAAAAAAAGAACTTGTAAAAACAACTACGTATTGTAACGCACCCACATAATGTAAATAATGGCTTGAGAAAAAGAAACATGAGTTGTTATTTTTTTTAATAAAATACGACAAATTGATTGTTGACAACAAGGAAGGTGTAAATGAACACAAAAAAAAAAAAAGAATCGGCAAACTTCACTTTTTACTTACTCACTCACACTTTTATTTTGTTTGTGCGCAACCGGTAGAAAATCCTAATAAAGGAATAGGTAGTTACGCTGCCACAATTCTCTTTCTACCGAACAATGGGTTTGTAGGTACAAAAAAAAAAAAATCAAAAACTAATTAATAAAAAAAGAATTAAGAAAAAAAGACACGTTGAACTACTCAGAAACACTATAGCTGTCATCATCGTGAATGGTATTTCCATTTTTGGATTGTTCTTCATCGTTAGAGAAGTTCATTCCTCTGACGATATGAATTGCCGCTCGTTCTACTAGTGGATGAGAGAGAAGTTTTAATGATCTTTCTAAAGTTAAAAAATACGACTGGATCCAACTGTGACTATCAATATTTACTTTTGAAACAACAGTCGACAACTCTGGAGGTATCCGGTAACAGTTTCCATCCACAGTCTCTTCCATTGGAAATTTAAATACTTTTTGAAATTTCTTAAACTCATCCATCAACACTTCCTTAAACACTGATGGCAACTCAAATACGAATTCGGGTGCGCAGTGAACTTGAAAATGACTATAAATTACATAAGAAACTTCATCTAGACTGCGTATGAGTTTCTTTTTATTATCTTGAATGACTAAGTATTGCTTACTAATTTCAGGTGTGACACGCATCCAACAATCGCGAAGCAAGACAATGCGATCTCGAATGCGTTCCAAGTGACATGCGACAGCTGGTGCGCCCTGAGCAGTGTTGTTGTCTGGTGGTCGATCACAGTTCTCTGATTTCCTAACAGGATTCCCTCTCAGCTTACCAATTCTAGTCATACGACCATGAGAGAGACTCTCTCTGGATAAGGAATGCTGTTTCTCATCTGCTGCAAGACGAGCCATCCGTCCAGAGACAGAACTACGCTCATATTTTAATGTATATTTGGGTGACAGCTCAAGTGGTCGAGGTACTCCAGATCGACTTCCAACCCGAACAGAATCACACCACAAAAACCAAATAGAATCTTCACTATCGACTTTAAAATACAAAACAAATCTAGTTAATACTTTACTATGCTCAGCACAATTAAAATGAATCGCTATGTTATTACATATACCCTTAATACGTTCCGTAACTGACAAAGCGCAAACGCTATCTTCACCGAAATGACTGGGTCCTTCATAAGTCACTGCTCTTGTATAAGCGGGTATTGACGTATCGTATAAAGAGTGAATATTTGTTTTTCTCTGAAGCAAGCAAACTCTTGGACTCCATACGACTTGGATAACACTGTTGTTAAAACCTTTTGGAGAGATGAATCTTTGTAAGATTCCATCGTTTTTAGTCTGTTGGTTTGTTAAGAAGTAAGTCAGTGAATCATAATCGAAGAATTGTACAATCGTTTCTGTTGCATCTTCAGAACGAGACATATAACTTGCGAGGATGTCACATCCACTTGGTTTTCGAAAGACGCTGAGAATGCTTGAAGCATCCAGTTCGTTGCCTTGTTTCTTTTTAAATTCACCAACACCTTTCTTATCATAGCAATACCATCCTCTTGGGAAATTATGATCATAGATTACAGTGTCTGGTACGAGGATATTTTTACAACTTTCGAAATCTTTATTCTTCTTCCAAATATAATTATAGAAATTAATACGGAGATTGTCACCTTCAAGAGGATGATTCTTCACCCAATCCATTGCTGATCTCTTTATCGAGTACTACTACTACTTCTTACACTTGTTGTTCAGATGTTGCTGAAAAGAAGAGTTATAACTTACCCGTTCATGGAGAGGGAAAAGGGACCAAAACAAAAACTAACTTAACGAGCAATATCACTGTCACTGGAAAGTAAAGTGTTTTGCAAGGCGATAGCGTATTATTGAGATTCTCACTTAACGAAATACCACCTGAAAGTGATAGTACCAGACTTATTATAAAACAGATCTGAGCTCAACTACATCATAGAATCCCATTTTCTGGCAGGTCGCAGCTTCTGCGGCTTCGCCGTTGTCGGAGCAATTGACGGAAGCTGATCGAAACCGTTCTCTTTGAGAGGCTGTTCCTGGTGGGGAAGACTATTAGTGTGATTCGGTATTTTAGGGAGTTCATCACCAGTAACATCATCACCAGTAGTACCAGTAGTATAAGGGAACATATCTGGTGGTTTTGAGCGACGTTGTTCTGTCGGAGGTTTCGGAACCGACTCGTTGGATGATTTCCTTTTACGAGAGAGCATCGCTTTGGTAAATGCTGTTGGTGATGGAGGAGTTACAGGTTTAACAGGAATGATATCTTCAACTGTTTTATTGTCGTCGAATGATTGTTTCGAAGGCTTATTATTGTTTGCGTCAGATTCAGTAACTTCATGTTTTATTATTTCCGGTTCCTGTTTCTCTACCACACTAACAGCGAAAGAAGCAGCGCTGCCGTCTCTATCTCTATCCCCATCCCCATCCCCATCCCCATCCCCATCACCGTCATTCGAAGATACTGAAATATCACCTCCAGCATCAAATACTTTACGAGGTGAAGTCTTATCGCTGTCAAAGGATTCCTCTGGAACATCAATAGAATGCTCTGGGTGATTACTCTTTTCGATAACATCAGTATGTAGTAATGTAGTAGTGTGCTCTGATATTATACTTTCAGATAATTGATATTTAGAATCAACACCAACTGGTACTTCATTGATTGATTCAACAACATCAGATGATGTGTTCTGAAGCTTCAGTGACGGAGATGGTTTCGGTTCTTCTGTTAGAGGACTGTTGTTGTCTTCATCATCCTTTATAAGCTCATTCTGTAACGGAATTGTTGTCTGTGGTGCTGCTTCTGGTTCTTGAAAGAGAGTTTCTGATTGCGGTTGAGGTAGAGACTTTTTTCCCGAACGTGATTTCTGTTGAGATGAGCTAGACCTATTTTGTGATGCCGTCTGCTGCTTAATTTTTCCAGCAAATCGCGAAGCCGCCCGTGCCTCGAAATTTGAAACTGACGACGTGACTTTGGTATCCGGTATAACAAACTCCAACCCTGTTGGAGAAGAAGGATTTTCTTCTTCACTTTCGTTATCATCTCTTTTCATCACTGCCTCTATGCTTGCTGCGAGAGAGATAATATTTTTACCTTTTCCAGCTGGTTTTTTTTGCTTTTTTTCATTCTTAGCTTCCGTTTGAACTTCCTGGTCACAAGTGGTTGGTCGTTGTTCCCTTGGTACGGCACCTTTACCGCTCATGATTCCATTAAAAAGAACATCAATTGAGTCTTTGTCATCCGAGTAGAGTTGTAAGTGTGAAATCATCATACTTATCATTTCTTGTTCTCTTTTCCTTGCAGGGCATAAGTCATTCTCTTTGAGTTCCCCAGAGAGATACTTTACAAGGAGTCCCGATGCTTCCCTTGCACTAGTCAGTAACGGTTTTATATTACCCATCGTGAGATCGACAACTGAACAAAGTTCACTGTGGGTTGCTTTGACGAATTTTAGTGCAGAAATAACTTTCCAAGCGATGTCCTGTTTGCTTAAAGTAGTATCACCACCACGGTGATTACTTGATGGTGTTAAGTCCATCATACTTCCTAAGACTAGTTCCAGTTCTCGAACACGTTGTGATAGAAGACGTGATTGACTCTCCGCTTCTCTTGTTTCTAACTTTGCGACAGCGCTCGTCATGACTAAGACGTTACATCGATTCTTAAGATTATTACCTCCGGTTTGAGATGGTTTTTCAATCTTAGAAAAACAGTTTGAGCACATCTCCGCAGCTGCGTTCTTTGAATAGGACTTACGAAGATCACCCTCGTGCAGTTCGTTAAGAAGTTTCATATTTTCAGTCTTTACATCAATCAAAATAGTTTCTTTATAACGAGATGCGTTTTTTCTCTCCTCAAATAAGTCTTTTGAGAGTTGCATTCTCCTTTCTTCGTGGAATTTTTTTTCTCGAGATAGCCTTTCGATTATCGTTCTAAGTTTTCCGATTTGCATCTGTTCACGTCGCATTACTAGTGCTAGTTCCTCTTCTCTTCTTCCTAAAAGTTCCAAGAGGACTTTCTTTTCTTTTACTTCCGCTTCTACCATTTCTTCCCATTTTTTCAACTCATCTTTTCCAGTGTAATGTAAATTCTGTACCTTTGAAACTCTTCTATTGACGTTTAGTTGGAGAGTTAACATGCTCTGAGCCTCTTCGTTTAATTTCAATTTCTCGGATACAACTTTCTCATCGACGGCTGCAGTCATTAATAGGTTCGAGGTCGATCATTCCATTTTGAACTGAAAAAAAAAAAAATAGAATTTTAATTAAAAAATAATTAAAAAATAAAATTAACAAACAAATCAATTTTTGACAAGTGTATTTGGTTGGGTTAAATAAAACATTGAACGAGATAAAATATGTAAAAGAGAGCATCTTGCAAAACACAACTGATGACTACGAAAATTCTGGGTAACCCGCATCAGTAAGGACCCAATCGTGACAGATAGTAGTTTTATAGCTTTGGCCGGAAGCGATCGACTCCCAGCTCCCACCGCGGGTTTGCCCAGAGGCTAACACGTTGAAAACAACTAACGACAACAAGAGAGTGGGGGGACTTGGATAAGTAAATCAAGGGTTAACACGCACCAAATTAGAACAAGAGAGCGGGGGGGAAGGTGAAAAAAAATAACCCTTTTTATTCCATATACAACATCCTTCTTTATAATACGACTACATGCGCCATATGTCCACATACCACGAAAGAAAAATAGAAAAACCCCGAACAGTCGAGAGGATCATTAATCCCCAGTTGTTCAAAGCATTAAATTGTACCGTAGCCTTACCGAAAGTACCACAAAAATCGGGCAGCACATAGCCATATCACTCAGCAAGAAATGAAAACAAAAGGATCACTTAAGACAACAATTAGTTTATAGTCATAACTGCACCGGACTCGGGAAAACGTTTTTATTTTTTTGTGGCGAAAGAACACCGGAGAGAGCAAATAAGGACCGTGGCTTCCTTATTATTTTATGTTCAAAATTGAGAATACCTCATGGGTACATAAAAACGCACAAAATGGGTTCTAAGCTGAGACGGTTGCAACACAACTACCAACTCCTAATAAATCACAGTTATATTTGAATAAGACAAGTGAAAAGAGAGAGAGAGGGAGAGGGATGCAGAATTTCAAAACTTAGAGGGACATTAACCAGTCACTTTAATGAAACAGATTAAAGCAACCTATTCCAAGAGACTTGTTTTTAGAGCATTAATTATTACTCAATACTACAACCAGTTTTGTACTCATCTGGAAGTTCTGAACGGAGAGCATTTACAAGATTTGGATTTTGAGGAGCGAGGTCGTGCATGTCAAAAAGATCTTCCGATACGTTAATCAGCATCTGCGTCCATCCATGTTTTGGTTTTGGTCCTGTTGATGGTGTTCCTGGACACTCACTACGACAACAGATATACTTGAAAGACCCCTTTGTTAGTCCATCATCTGAGGTAGCATCTTGTACAACCATACGCCAGTTGTCTAGACCTGACGAGATGGTTTTTTTGTATGTAGTTCCTCGTTGAAGGAGATCTTTAAAAGAAACTGTAGTCATTCCAGAGACAGGTTTTACACCAGCGAAGTCTAAAAGTGTTCCTGATACATCCAACGTAGCTACAGGTCTTTGTACTGTCACGTTTAGAGAGATTGTTGGCCCAGCACAGATCAATGGAACACTGGCTGATCCTTGCCAAGGTTTAGATTTACCAGTATCACCATGATCATAAAGCATTTCACCATGGTCAGAAGTAGCACAGATTATTGTGTTGTCTAACTCTCCCAGTTCGTCCACAGCATCGATAACTTGTTTAAATAAAGTGTCCAGGTGTTCAATTTCAGCTCCGTAGTTACACCTCGAAAAGTTTTTTTGTGGTTCTCCAGTTGCATAGCAAACGTCACTAATATTCTTTTTGTAATCAGTCGGTCCTGGCCACACTCTTCCAGCAACTGAATCATGCATTGGGCCAGTTACAAGAAAAGGTGGATGTGGTCCTGGGAAAGACACATGCATCATCCAAGGTTTACCAGATGGTTTTCTTTTTAAAAGTTCAACAGCGTTGTTAGCGGTGAATGTATCTTCGTATAAGTCTCCGTAGAACGTTGTGTTGGTGCAGAGATCAAAGTTACCTTTCATGCAGGCAACGTGAGCATTCCAACCGTTGACAGGTTTGGTTCCGATGTGAGCAGTTCTGTTTCTCAAGTAGAAACCGTACATTTCATGAGGTTCAGGTGTGTTTACAACATCCATCTTACCACTGCATCGAAGGCCATCAGAGAATCCTAATTCTGTTTGGTGATAGAGACCGTCACCGTCTCTGCAGTAGCTGCAGTTTTCATATCCATTTCGAGACCCCAGTTGGGTAGCTTTAGTCAGATCATCTTTACCAGTTGTCATAGTATGGTAACCAGCATCTCTTAATAAAGTGTAGAACGTTGTTTGATTAATTGGATAGTCATTCGCAAAGTTACTCGGCACCCCAGCCATGTCATATTCTCTACCACTTGCAAGACATGATCTCGACGGGGCACATACTGGTGCTGGTACATAAGCTTGTGTGAATCTGGTTCCTCTTGCAGCAAGTGCATGAAGGGTTGGAGTGTACAGTGGCAGTTCTCCAGTATTTAATGTATGCATTCCATCCCAATCATATCTCCACTGATCTGGAAACAACAACAATAAGTTTGGTTGGTTGACAGCCACCAACCCTATCACAACAAAAACGAGCATTGCTTTATTGATATTCTGTAAGAGATAATTAAATCACTACCTCTGTTGCTAATTCTCTTTAGTAATTAAAAGTATCCGTTCATTACATAATATCTGTCACGGGGGGTGTAGTAGAAGTTAACCGTTGTTTCAAAGGATTACCAGAAGTAACGTTCTCTCTTCAGCATCACTCGTAGAAATACCGCACCACAGAAACACATGAAGGGCATTTCGGCATGAGAGAAGATTGACATGCATTGCTCCAAAAGTGTTGGAACATCATGTCGTAGTGATTACAGGTTTAACCGCATTCCGTGTGAAACGCGTATGACGTGCAGCTGTAGCGGAAATGCTATTCAGCGTGTACGTTACAACCACACAGAGTCAAACCGATGATCAGAAAAGACTGACTGATGCGGAAACCATTTTTACAGCAGACTTAGCAATGTAACGTTCGTCTGTGTGACTCCCTCACACATTAGAAAATAAACTAAAAAAAAAGAAGAAGAAAAAGAATGGGGAAAAAAATACCGGGGCAGACTCGAACTTGAGAACGGTAAGCAATCAAATCTCTCATCGGTAATCAATACAACACAAGGGTATAACAACGCACATAATACTGACTACGAAACAGAAACAAAGAAATAGAGCAGAAAAAAGAAAAAAAAACACAAGGTCGGTAAGACGACACGAAAACACAATGGCGAAAACACAATGTTACCAGTAACACAATTCTGTTACACTTTCCTCAAATAAGGTTTATCATTGTCTGGTGTGTCTTAAAGAAAAGGAACAGAATAGAACGTCACAGCCAACCACTCATTTACTACTTATAATTTTTATTAAAAGAGAGTGAACGAAAAAACATTATTCAGCTTCCTCTCAAGTTCTTAATAATATTCAGTAATCGGAAAGAAAAAGAAGAAAAAAAACATTTCAAAAAAAAAAAAATAAGAGGACTTGATCAGAAAACTATAATGATATAACTAAATAAAGGTATTCTTTTTTTTTTTTTTTTTCTTTTTTTTCCTCCTCTTCCACTGTAATCGGTACCCAGAGAGAGAGGGTTCGTGGAAAAACAGATTTCAGACTCTACACAAAATATTATAGTCAAAAAAGACACGCAAACTCTCAGATTCTATTTTTTTGTTATCGCCTGTTCGAATTCCGTGTAATCGATTTGACCGTCACGATTGGTATCTACCTTCTTAACGAGTGCATCTAACTGTGCTCTTGTCAGAGGACATCCTTCTAACTCGTTTAGGGAAACTAGTGTAGCTCGGAAGTCCTCAACAGGAATGACACCATAAGTTGAATTATCTCGTGAGTAAAACAAATGTTTTAATTCCTGACGATAACGGTATAGTAGACTAAGTAAAGCGTTACCAAGTGCTGGTGTAAATGTCTCATCTTTACGAGTTTTAGTAGGGGCACAGAATGCATCGACAACTCCAGCTAACGGCAGCTTCAATTTCGAAGTCGGAGTAGATCCTCGAAGATTCCCTGATGGCACTCTTAGGAAGACTCGAATATCATTTCTCAATTTTGGTTTTTTAGCAGCAAGTCGAACAACCTTCTTCAACCATAATCTCAATTGTTCCATTCTACTCTCCTTTGCAGCAGCAGTGAATATTGGAAATGATGATGGAAGAGGAGGTATAGTTGAGCTGTGTTTCTGTAACGTCTTCGAGAGCGCATCAAATTCGCGATAGCGTTGGCGTACTGACCATGATTGACCGTGGTCAGGTTGGACAGATATTTCGTATTCTACGTGAGAGAAGAATCCTGATTTAGTTTGATAATAAGTTTCAATGTCGATATCAACTACCGGGAAAGCCCTATCACCAGCAGCTTCCTTAAGAGTTACTTCAGGTGTTTCATCAGTAGTCCCAAGGATACCTACTAAGTCGAGATACAGTTGGTGATCAAAAGCAACACCGAGACCTTCAGTTAATGCTCTACTCAACTCTTCACAATCTAAGGAACCGTTACCATCAGCATCATGTTCTCTAAGTACTTCAGTAACACGAGCTTGTCCCATTGGTGTTATTTCTTCTCTAAGGGATCTGAGACGTTCTTGTCTCCTGTCTTGCGCCCATTCAACGTGAACAGTGTCGTCAGCCTCTGTTTCAACAGCTCTGAGTCTGGAAATGAATTCATCTTTACTAATCTCTCCATCTCCATTACGATCGAATGCGGTTGCTAAAGTTTCTATTTGTTGATCAGTAAGAACTTCAAATGACAACACTTTTCGAACAGCGATTCTAAACTCCTCAAAAGATAAGACTCCCGTCTTTGACGTGTCTGCATCAGCGAACGCTTTCTCAAAGTCGATCGCAGAACTAACTAAGTGAGAAGCCAGTTGACTCACAGCGTCTGTGTGCCACTGCAATTGTGATCCAAAAGCTTTTAATTTATTCTGATGACGAGCTTTATGATGATTTAAGAAGTTTCGATAAGCTACACAATCAGACCCAACAGTAGATCCAATTAATAATGATTTTCGGAATTGTATTGGAATTGAATCGATTCGAAGTTCTGATTTAAGACCATCGACCCAGTCTGCGACTTTTATCTTTCCAGTGTTCTGTTTGTCGATAACCCTCCAGAAGGCAAGTAACCCTTCGTGATTCTCAACTAAACTTTCCTCAATGTAGTTCATCATCATTTTTGTTGAGTCGTTTTGTTCTTTCTTCTTCCTTCTGTGTTTCTTCTCAAACGGTTCCCACTTATGAACTGTGGGTTTCGTTTCATTCGGAGCAAATACTAAAACAGCTGCACCATTTCCATGCCCTCCATAGTTTGAAGCAGAAAAGATTGTGATGAGCTTACCCTTGTGGTGTATTTTGTAACCAGTTTTTTGTTCTTCGTGAGACCTGACGAGTAGTTTCAGATTATTGTTTTCGAGGAACGCTTCGGTTGCATCTGATCCAAAGACGACTCCTTTACCTCTGCTACTTGGACCCACACCAGTCCAGCGTTCATGTTTATGTGGATCAGACCATTTGATATCCGATAGGATCTTAATTTGTCTATCAGTTCTGTACATTAAGAATTCAGGTCCACGTTGAAATGACGCGAGCTCAGCAAGTGTGAAATCTTCTTCACTAGTAAGCCCACCATGCAAGATTGCAATTTCATTATTTAAACAGGTCGCCAAAGGCAACCAATCAAACAATGTTGAACAAAGCTGGTAAAACCGATGATCATATTTTGCTCTGCATTCCTCAATAAATCCGTAAAAGACATTAACTTCGGCATCTTCATGGTTACCTCTGTTGATAAAGACAGCTTCTGGTGTTGCTAATTTTAGTGTCAAAACCAATAAAAGAACTTCACAACTATTATCCCCACGATCAACGAGGTCCCCATTAAATATGTATTTCATGCCGGGTCCTGGTAGTCCGAAGTTTTCAATAATATGAAGCAGATCAAGTAACGATCCGTGTAAGTCTCCAACTATGACAGTAGTCCCTTGTTCTGAACTTACGTTAGCAACTGTTGGTTCCGCAGCAAATATTACTGTGGCTGCTTCAACAATTGAAATAGCATCTGTGATTGGGATGCGATGTCCACGATTAAATCCTGTTATCATTTTGTGTATTGATTCACGAGTCGGACATGGTAAAGCTTGGATTGCTCTCGGAGCGTGATCAACAGAAACAGATTCACCAGCAATGTTTAAGAGAGCTGATTGGAGTTTTTTCATTCTTTCCATTCTAGCAACAGTATGCCACTCATGGCTTTCATCAATCATTTTAAATGCTTCCCAAAGTCGGTCATCTTCGGCATTGCTGCGTGCTTGTTGTAATCGAAACATTCTTTGAATAGTCGCAGCAGCACCTTCTTCATGAACCCAACCCTCATCGTAAACTCGAAGTTTCGATGTTTTCCTTCTCATACTTAAAGCAGTTACAACACCTGACATTCTTGATCGTAATTTTCTAAAACTCGCGTGTTTTTCTTCTCTCCAATAAAAGTCATAAGGATACCCCCTGCGTTCTGTCTTCGTATTGTACAATTGATTAACATTGTACTCCTCAGTTGTAACCTTTGAACTTACTGAATACAAATTATTAGGATAGCTATTTCCGTGTACCCATTCCGGTTCTGATGTGTACAAGTTTATCGGATATACTTGTTGATAGTCCATTTGTTATCGGGACTCTGATTATAAATAATAATAAATAAGAACAACAAGATTACACATTATTATAAGGAAAAAGGAAAGCATTACAAAAAAAATAAAACAAAATATATTGAATAATCTATCTATTACTGAATAGTATACCTTTTTTTTTCCCTTTATTTTTTGGTTCTATTTTTTTTATTTTTTTTCTCTCTCTCAGTAAGAGATCAGCCCAGTAAAAGTCAGAAAGCTCTGGATGACAAGTTTATGACTATATTCTCTGCTGCTTTATCTATCTGAATATTGTAACAATAAGTAGATAGGTTGAACTATTCGCCTGGTTCACAAAGCTCTTGGAGATTAAATAGAATTCTCTTTTCTCGTTGCAGATCGAGTTGACCAGTCTGCTTAAGTGCAGCCTGGATTGATCTCATATATAAGAATGAGAGAGGGATAGATTTTGTTTCTCGTAGTCTTCTGGTTAGTTTTCTGTTAGTACTAGAGAATGTGTTCATAAGTGTGTACTCGAGGTTGTCAATATAACTGCTGCATTCATCCTTAAGGCTGTCCAATACTGGTGGAGACAAGTCGAATAATCCTTCCTCAGAATCTTCATCATGAGCAAGAGAAAGTCCTTCCGTCACTGATAAATTAAATGGAATTATAGCGGCCTCGTCTGAATCAAAAGCACTCTGCTTTAGAGCTCCTCCAACACCTCTACCGCCTTCACGTAGGACGGTATCAACCTCTGCAAGGCTGGCCATCATATCATCATCATCGTTGAAGCTGCTTAACATTATTTATTATCAACCTAAATGAGAATAGAATAAAATAAGATCAGGAATTCAACAATATAACAAGTGCCGCAAGGAAATATTGTAGATTTATCAGATGCTTCAAACAACGATCGTTTGGGGATCTTTCTTCAAAGTTTGCAATCAGAGAATAAACTGTCGACAGCATTGCTGTATCTGCGAGCTGATTCGAGAGAAGTTTGTGGGCTAATTCCAGGTTTGAAAAGTGAGGTGCCGATTCCGTATCCATAGGCACCTGCAGATTTCCAATCAGAAATATTAGATAGTGATATACCCCCAACAGCAAAGACTGGAACATGAGGTGGAAGAACCGCACGAAGCGCTTTAAGAGATGCCGGACTTGCAGACTCAGCTGGAAAGTATTTCAAAGCGTTACAACCTGCCGCAATAGCTGAAAAAGCTTCAGTCGCGGTATAAAAACCAGGCACGCTAACAAGACCGAGCTTACAAGTTTCTGAAATAACATTCACGTTAACATTAGGCGACACTATTAAGGATCCTCCTGCTTGTTTAACCTTTCTGACATCATCAACAGTCAAGACTGTACCAGCACCGATTAATATCTCTGTGTTTGAAAATAATTTACTCAATATGGAAATTGATGCTATAGCGAAGGGTGAGTTCAAAGGGACCTCAATACATCGAATTCCACCTTTAACGAGGTTGGTAGCGATGGAGGATACTTCTTCAGGTGTTATACCTCGTAGGATTGCTATTACTCTCGGAAGGTTATTGTTTGGTTTGAACAGTTTTGTTATTCCATTAACGTTTGATTGTTTTTGACAAAAGACATTAGCAGAAACGTTAAGCAACTTCTTTATAGCTATCGCATAAAGATCTATGAGAGAAGCATTGCCAACAACTGAAATCTCATTGTCGTTTGTCTGAAGATGTTGTTGTCCTTCTCTGATTTCTGACCCTATCACGACACCAGACAAGTATGAAGACACTTGATGTGGATGTAATGCTTCTGGTGATGAAGATGATAACAAGCTCTTAATTCTGACTTGGAAAATAGCTGAAAGAAATGATGTTGTTTTATACCCATCTAATGCACCTCGTAAGAAAACAGTTTCATCAATGATATCACTTTTATCGTTAATACTTTTACTTATGATGGATCGTTCTTTTAGAAGTGTGAATAGTTCACCACTCATGAATGTCGTGAATGATTTTATTTTACCTTCTTTGACTCTGACCCATTTACTGTGAGTTCCTGGGCATATTACTATTCCAGAGTGAATTCCTGTTCCGAATATTTGTGTTTCTTCACCTCTCATGACATCGTTTGTTATGTCGTCTTTAACACCTGGTATTAAGTATATTTGTCTATCGTTAAATTTGCTGTTCGTAGTCGTGTGAATTCGTAATTTTTGATCCCATACGTCACATGGTCCCGCTGGAGTTTTCGCGTAGTCAACTTCTTTCCATCCAATTCTGCTGCCGATCATTCCTATTAAATAAATACATCCATTCCAGTTTCCTATTAGTGATGTTAAGACTTCTTCGAAGTTATTACAATGTAAGACTCCGTTAGAATTATTTTCAATTTCTTCAACGATGTCACCGTTTATAACGCGATAGGCTCTGAGTGATGTGGTTCCCCAATCGACGACGGAATATTCTTCATTGATAGCCATGTGAAGGATTAATACCTTGTTATAAAAAATTACTAATTTATTATTCATTTTTAAGTCATATTTCATAGATACCCACGAGCCCACACTTTCTTTTTTTTTTTTTTTTTTTTTAGAATAAGAAAAGGTTACGAAACGTCATATTACAATTTGAGACATAACTTGCTAACTTTTAAAAAAAAAAAAAAAAAGTTTAAAAAGTGTGTGTAGAGTCTTCTTTTTTTTTTGTTTTTTTTTTTTAGCAGTGCGTAACCGCCTTGTTATATAGAAATAATAATAACGTAACCTAATGTGTGTCTTTTTTATTTTTTTTTTATATCAGTGTGGGTCATCGGTTTTTTTCTCCTTTAAAATACGTTAATATGTCCACTTCCCTTAAAAGTGAATGGGGGCAATGATCTACTAAAACTTTTGCTGAAAGAGACTTGTCTCCTCTGACAAGTCTTTTCAGAAATTGAATCTGGTTAAGAAACGATTGATGATCATCTCTACCACCACCACTACGATGAGACAACACAACCGAAAGAGCTGTGCGAGTATACACAGACATTGCTTTGTTATAAGATGCTGAGCTACTTAGAGGAGGGTTATACTGAACATTTCTGAATATATGACGAAGAGCAAAATCAAGACAATGTATATTAGTCTTCCATCCATCACGGAGCGTATCAAACTCCCCTGAACGAGACCATATGGAATGGTTCATTGATAGACCAAATGCGACAGGTAAATGAGATAAGTCGAACTCTTCTGATCCATTCCTTTGTAAGTTATCAACATATAACTGAGCTAGTACTGGATCTGAGTCAATATCTGTTCCACAGAGGAGTGATACTCTTGGATTTCCTAAGTCTTGTTCCAGCTGTGTCAGAACAGCCTGATTTAGTGCTACAGATCTTCGAGATATGTTTCTAGCCAGACCATCGTATAACAATTGTCTGACCAATAAAACAATACTTAAATGAATTGTTTCTTGTACTATGCTAGAGTCTTGGATTACTTTCTCCATGTCACGGTCAATTGTTCGAGTGCTTTCGTAGATTTCACAGATTGGTTTTATTTTTATTGCTGACTTTTGAATTGTCTGTAGTAACTCTCCGATGTGTTCCAATAGCATACTGTCGACTAGTCTTATAACGTAACCACCTCCAATGATGGCTAAGTTATACCAGTCTGATGGTACGAAGAAATCTTCAACAGATTTTGAAGAATCTGTTGGTACAAAAACTTTTCTTCTCGTTGAAAATATTAATTTCTCCTTCGTAACATGACGAGTGAATCGAGTTACCCACTTAGCCAACCTGTACGCAATGTTGTTGTGTGTTGGAGATGGTGCTTTTGGTAATTCAAAAAATCGATCTTCCCAACACTGAGGAGATGAGAATTCCGACAACAACGCCTGCAAGGTTGCATCCTCACTACTAATCCGACTGAATTGAGAAACTTGAAAATTTAGAGAATGACAGTGTCGGACACTATCTAGTAATGTGTTTGTGTTGACTGTTGACTTACTGGTGTCACTACTGACTGATGTTGATAAGTACTTCCTCATGTCGTTAATAACCAGAAGTCGTAGACACTCTGCTAGATAAAATGTTTTATCAAAAACAGTAATAGTTTCATTCCGATGTAAAGAAGTAACAACATCAGAAAGTATTTCCATCTTAGTAGTCCTCGATAACAGTAATGCTCTGTTGTCGTGAAGTGATTCTGATCCAGGAACAACCCAACCATTTGGGAATAAAGAATCCACTTTCTTTTTATCAGATAAACCCTCTCCCAGATGACAAAGTTGAAATACCCGAGCGGCAGCAGACCCATTCACTTGTAATGATAATGACACAAGACCTTGTTGAGTATCCTTTAACTGCAACAGAAGAACTCCAACACGAGTCAGAATTCGTTGTAATAACCCTTCAGCAAATACAACACAATCTCTTCCATTCTCATGGTATTTCGATTCATCAACGTAAGGGTGAATACTGTCAACAAATGTTTTTGTTAGATTAACAACATCAGCTGCACAGTACGCAAGATCTTTATTTTGCATTGAGTCTTCCAATAGAGTTGTATACCAAGATCTGAACGAGTTTAATTCAGGTATAAAGATCATTTTTCTAACCCATTCTGCCATATTCCCAGACGATAATTTCGCCATGAAAAAACCACATGTCAGTTGGGAACACATTTCGCTGTGTAAAGAACCTCTGACAGCTCCATCGCATATTTCTCTCAACGCAACTAAATCAGCGTTCTGATCAAGTGAAAGTTTTACAAGTAATTTCTCATAGGAAACAGATACCACTCTTTGAGTGTCACTGTTACTTAATAGTCCTAAAATCTGTGCCAGCATGCTGACTAATTCGACTGTGTGTTCGTCACTGAAGTGGGAAGACTGGTATTTTGATACTTTCGTAGTTGGTTTATTGTGTTTGTGATAAACGAACCAAAGCAATTCATCTTTTATAAGTTTCGCAGTACATAGAAGTCTGTTGACGTTTTTTGTAATTGACGAAGCAGATTTAATTTTTGTTAACAATCTCTTTCCATGAAATATCAAAAAATTTCTGTTTTCACGATGTTTCAACCAGGCTGTCGAAACAGCCATCGCAGAGGTTTGGCTGGTTAGGTTTTTAGCTTCGGTATCCTTTTGATCTAATTTTCGTTTTTTTAGAATTTCCTTGAACTCTTTGTGAGTATGAAACACTTGTGTTCCAACCACCGGTATGCAATATCCGTCTAATAATATTTTACGGAGTATTTTAAAACCATTGTATTGAACGTCACAATTCGATGCTTGACGAAGACAAGAAGGAACTGCCAGTAGCGCCAATGTTATCCAATTTACCGATTCACCTTTAAATAAACAAGCTGTTAGCAGTGGATGATTATCACTCTCACATTTCATAATTTTATCAACAGGTGTATATAATAACGGTGAAGTGTTTGCTACCAACGCAGCAACGTGTTCAGACATGTTCTGAAGACTTTCTTGAAGTCGGAAAATGAAATCGTTGCAATTAGCAAAAGTCTTAACATCTTCGTACATTCTATTATTTGGTGTATTTGGTGATGTGACCTCCGGTGATATCAAAGCATAGACAGATATAATAAATTTAAGCTGATCAAACGACGATACAATAAGTGTTATTCTAACTAAGCAACTTAACAAATAGAGAATGTGATACGATAGGAGACGTGATGCGGGTTTCCAAAGAATTTCTGGAGGTATGCTGTCTTTTATTTGATGCAAGATGTTAGTTGTATCAGAAACAAATAATGTAACGTCGTGAAGGGATTTTAGTAGGTTTTCAGTTACGTCAATTGCTTCTTTTTTTACTGTTTCGTTGGTTAGCAATTCGAGTCCGTGAATCTTGTTTACAGCTTCTTCATCAGCAATAAGAGGAAATTTCTTTACAAGAATACCGTGTAATTTTTTATATCCTTCACCGCTTCCAAATATTTTACTGTGGCCATCCTGACCAGACATGATTGTTTTACTTGAATCCAACACATTTAGTAGGAACTCACCCTCTTCAATCCCTGACAGTATCTTTTCTATTATTGAAGACTGCATGTGGATACTGTTTAGGAAGAAATTAGTTTACAGAAATCAAAGTATAAAAAACTTCGTTGCCAACATGGCCTACCTAAAATTGATGCCAGTGGCGAATCAAGACGCTACGAAAATAGGGGGAAAAAAAAAGAAAAACGAGGGGGGGGGAAAAAGAAAAATCAAAAAAAGTCAACTGGCTGAGGCTCGTTGTCCTTCTTGAGCAGAGTGATGAATTACCTAACAAGACGATACGGATGATTGTATCAATCTTCAGATTCTTGAGGGGGTTTCACAGTTAGAATTGCGATCCCATTTCTGTTTACATTCCATGCTTTGTAAGCATTCTCTTGTTGACGATAAGCAGCAGCATCATCATCATTATCAATATCAGAAAATAAAGGTATTCCGTTACGTTGACCAGACATAATTATGAATGCAGCGTGATCAGGAGCTGCCTCATAAAGGGTTTTTATGTACTCATCGTAGTGGCAGAGGATTTTAATAACAGTTTCAGTGTCTTCTTCTTCTTCATCCCAATCAGAAGCATCGAGAATATCTTCCAAGTTGTGAAGATGAGTAAAGATGAAGGGATATCTTCCAGAACGAATTCCCTTACAAGATTTCTTAACAGCGTCAATATCAGAAGCAACAGGAATGACATCAGTTTTGGTTTTATAAGACGGGATCTCTTTTACATTATCTGGGATGTCAATCGCTAAACAGTTTCCTTCAATCTTTCTAAGCATCGAAGTTGATTTATTCTTTCCGGGTTGTCCAAAAGCATCTCCTTTGTAAGCTTTTAACTTAACCAAATCCAATGCAGCGGTAGCATCTTCGCACGGATCATGTCCGGCATTTCCTCCTGCGTTTTGAATTTGTCTTCCTAAGAATCGGATGCTCAGATATTTTAATGATGCTTTATAAGGCAACCCTTGATGATGAGGAAATAAGACAGTTGTATCACAGATGTTGTCGTGAAGTAATTGCAATGCCGCGAGATCATTCTCTAAACTGTGTCCAATAAGGATTGTGTCTTTAGCGATGTACTTGTTAATTAAAATATCCTGAATGTCGGAGAGTGATGTTTTCACGTCTTTTAACGCCTCCTCAGTGATTCCACTAAACCTCGTAAGGTAATCAACGATTGGGTTTTTTGGTAATACCAATTTATCGAGAACAACTCTACCAGACCAATCTAGAACACATATTCTGGTTAATTCGTGTCCTTTATCTGTAAGGCACATTTCACAGTCAATGCAGAATAACTTCTCGTCAATGTGTTCTGATGTCCGTGGTATGGTTTTCTTAAAATTTGTAAAGATGGCCGGATTTCTTGGAAATCCGTGTTCTTCTAATTCTTCACCAGTCGCAACTAATTTTAATATTTTCACATAACTGTTCGATGATGTGGTTCGAGGGATTTCAACTGCCTCTCGTCTAGTTTGGTATACTTGTCCTGCGTGTCCTGACTGTGGTTGCTTTTGTATCATCTGCAATGCTGCAGCTGTAGATCCTGGTACTGCTACGGGTTCGGTTCCTTGTGGTTTTTGTTTCTTTCGTTCTTCATACGAAAACAGTTCGTTTAAAAACGAATTTTTTCGCATCCTCTTACTGTGAGTTAGCATCCTGGTGTTCACGATCTGTTTATTTAATGAAAATAGGAACGGCATGTGATCTTTTGCATAACGATCCCAATATCTCAGAGAGAATGAGTTCAAACATATTGTATTAACGTGTGAAATGAGACCTTTGTTGCGGACAAATACCCAACGAGGTGATATTTCTTCAGGGCTGAGGATCCAAAGGATCAATTGCTGGATGTCACGTACAGACGGAGTTTGATTCGTCACTTTTAATTCAAACTCTGCTGGCTTTCCTTCATAGAATGTCTTAAATAGTTCTGCTTTCTTATTTTCACTTTGTCTTCGCTTTGCTGATTCCTTGTTGACACCTCTCTTTCTCGTTGGCTGCACGACTCCCATCGCAGCTGCCAATTTGCTATCGTCTATCTCATCTTCACTTCCTGCGTCTTCGGTCTTCGATCGTTTAATGTCAGTATTGATGTCGTCATCTCCCTTCACTTTGTTTAATACTCTCTCACTCATATTGATATTACTATGGGGGAGTGTACTAACAACTAATAGTGAACTACTCAATAACTTATTCAACAATAATAAAAACAGAAATCTTCTCAACAGAAAGCTCGCAGAAACGACCCACCGCGAGAAGAAGTCAATATAAAAAACAGAAATTGAGAGAAGGAGAGCAGAAGCTCTCAATAAGATCGGGTTACGTTTAGTTATTTTCTTTTTATTGGATGTGAAGGTTAATACAAAACAGAAACACCAGAGATATGAAATAGTTCAATGATGCAGAAAGCATCTACTGATTCATCCTTACGAAGGACTTTCATCAGAAGAGTTTCCGAGTTCTTGGTGTACTTGGGCTGTGTTTGGACGAGAAGCTTCTCTTGTTCCAGGTCGTAATGTGTCCCTCGTCCCTGGGCGTGATGTGTCCCTCGTCCCTGGGCGTGATGTGTCCCTCGTCCCCGGGCGTGATGTCTCTCTTGTTACTGGACGTGATGTCTCCCTCGTCACTTGGCGGGAAGACTCCTTGGTCACAGGTCTCGAATTATCCTTTGCTCCAGGACGTGATCCATCTTTTTGTTCCTTACCTTGCAAAGCCAACTGTTCAGCTGATAGATTCGCATATTTCTCAGCTGGTGGTGGTGGTGGTCGCTTACCACGTGCTAATGCAACTTCTGTTTGTTTTTTCCAATACAGGAATTCTTTTATTCTTTTAATGACGAAGACTCTGGAACCAAACTCACGCTCCAGTTCTTTCATAGTCTTGTGAGATAATATCCAGGCGAGAATCTTTTTACCAGCTAGGAGTTGTTCAACGGAGAGTTTCTCGGCTTTCCAGGCCTGGTTGTGACTGTAATTTAAACAGTTGGTGTGAAAGAATCTGATATATGTCAACGCAACAATGTTCAACACGTCCCTCCATCGGACGGTTACGTCTGCGGGTTTGCCATCATTGCGGACACGTTCTACAGAGAGGTCAGATAAAGTGTGCATTATAAAATCAAATCGTTTCTTACTCGCGTATCCAGTAAGCGCATGTATGTCGCATCCGAGGGGATTTCCTCTGACATGCAAGGCTTCCAGTAGGTATTTTATTTTATATCTCGGAAGTTCTCCACGACAGGCTGTGTCTTCTTCGCACCATAAGACGTCAAATTCGATAACGCTGTCTTCAGTTAGGCAAAATGAATTTTCAGAAAAAATGTGTCCAAAATTATCCAAAATGATCGCTAAAATTAAATTAATGAAAATGTAAACTCCGATCAGATAGAAGGAGTAGAAATATAGTCTGGCGACGAGAGGACTACCACAATCATCATGCCAATCATCACCGCCTCTCTGAGTACAGAGAGGCGGCTGAACCATTGCGTCATGCGAGATATAGTGCCAATTATCTAAAGTAAGAACTCTAAAGATGGTCCACATTCCTGTTTCTGTTGTTCTAAAATTCGCATGCATGTTGAGAGTTGATTGATATTTGACGCCTCCAAATATCTGTTTTCCAAAGACGACGTAGATCATCATTAAGATCAACGCTAATAAAATAATATTAAATATAGCTGGCAATGAGATGATGAGGGTTTTAAAAAGGAATTTAACACCAGTGGTGGCTGTCATCAGTTTAAATACTCTGGCGATTCTCAACATTCGCACCTGTTTTTAGTTGTTGTTGTTTTTTTCCAATCTCGAAGACAGTAAACTGATATTGTTTAACATACGACTCCAACGGTTGCGGCATCGCCTTCTTGTCGAGACTTCAAAATGAGAGACACAATAGAACCTATCACTACAAAGGCATCAAATGAATTCCATTTATTTCTGTTTTATTGTTATTATAATCAAAACAAAGAAAGGAAAAGAGAGATAAAAAAAAAGAAAAAAAAATCAAAAGACCATACTTAAAGTAATTCTTATATCCTCCATATGCAATAATCTTAATAAGCATTTCTATTATGTAACATCCAAGGAAGATGTAGTCGGCAATGAGTAGGACATCTGTCCACCAAGTTGGTTGGTTAGTATGCTGTGAAGCCATAAAAGCGATATTAATTGTAATAAGACAGAGGATAAAAGGATCGAACATCGGATGAGATACAAGATGATACAACACTAACCGCGTGCTGCTCGAACTGAAGTCAGGAGGTTTCGCTCCATGCATGATCGATTCGTATAACTGAACTGTTTTTTGAAAATCTGACCAAGCTCGTTGTTCTTCAGTCATCAATGATATCCCCATCTCTTGGTATATTCTATCTAAGATTACTGCAACAAACACGTTCACCAGATAAAAACTACAAATCATAACCACCACTAAGAAATAAACACAATTCATAGGACTAGACATAAATTCAGGTTGTAATCCCTTCCCAGTTATATCCATCGTAGCAAACATTGGAGTTGTCCAACTTGCTAAACTAGTCACTTCTATGAGGGTTTGTATTGATGCAGAAATTGAATCAAAATTTTGATCAGCTTCCATCCAAACAGTATGCATCAGTACACCTGTATCTGATACATAAAGGCCACTGCAGTTGAATTGTCCTGTTGCTGTGGTGTTGTTGCAGTAGTTGAGTTTTCCAGCAAAAAACGACATCCCAACAATCCCAAGAAGAACAAACAACAACACAATCCCAGCTGCAATAGTAAACGTTGCTGGAAGTGCTCCCCAAATAGCCGACACCACAATATGTAAACTTTGTACCTTACGAAGTACTCGAATAGGTCTTAGTGTTCTAAAAACCTGAATTATTTTAAAACGAGGAAGAGCAATAGTTACCAACATAGATATCAGCAATACAGTATCCAATACATTCCATAAGTTATTTAGGTAACCTTTCTTAGTACTCCAAGGTGAGGCGTATACTCCAAATGCAATACAATTCGATAACACTTCCTGACCAAAGATCCCAAGCCAAACCCAATCAAGCAATCGAAGGGCTCTGTACGTGAAAGTAGTACTGCTTTCACTTTCTAATGCAGCTGTTGCTTCACTAGGATTGTCAAGTCCGAGAGATATGGTAGATAAGACAATACAAAGGACCATAAAAAGTTCGTAATTTTTGTGAGTGACCATCCATCTGAGGAACATTCGTATTGAAGATTGAAGATCAAAAAAGAAGAACGACCTCACTATTTCATCCGACTCAGAGGCAATACGCTCTTGAGCAATATCACTCTCACGAATGAGATTGTGACACGGAAGGTGTAAATGAAACTTATTTTGATCATCGGTTGCCTCAAACCCGGTATTAACTTGTCTAGTTGCGTGATTCTTTGACACGTAATATTCATGACGTGCTTCTCGTTGTGCAATCATTGATACGCTTGCATTCCATGCGATTTCTGATATTGCTCCTCTCCCGACTTCTAAATGAGATGCTTCAGTGTTTTTAACTCCGTCAGTCTCATCCATTTCTAAAGAATTCATATTTGTTAACAGAGCCGTTAGAGTGTGTCTACTTCCCTTTTCAAGAACAGATGACAGTTCATGTGCCAAAGAGTAATCTTGCATTTCTTGTTCATGTTGTTTTTTTATCGCTTCCGGAAGTGTAAAAAATTTCCATACAACACCCTTAATAGTCGTCATGATCGATTCCCTCCTTCCAACACGAGTATTCGCTGATATTCTATGTTCCTTTGACATGTCGTGATATTGTTGAATTTGTTCAAGGTATTTGATTGCATCCTCGCGATCAAAATTTTCGAGAACAACAGCAGTGAATAAGTTCAGAAGTACCCACACAGAATACACATAAAATGCTACTACGAAAACAATACCAAATGGACCAGTTCCTCTCCAGGCTCCCCTCATGTATTCCTCCCAAGTGTCTCCTGACATCACTTGAAAGAGCAATAGCTGTCCTGAAAAGAAATGGTCGAAGTGGAGTCGCATTCTCGTCCCATCTTCAGAATTCATTTTTCCAGCAAAAAATTGCAACCCGGCAACTCCAAAGACGAAGAATGAAAGACTGATGAAGAGCACAATAGAAATGGAACCAGGAATACCTGCAACACTTCTGTGAAATAGTTCTCCTGCTGGCTTCAAACCTTCAAAATAAAATGCCAACTGCAATACTCTCAATCTAAAAAACGATAACGAAGTCCCCTTAGTGATAAGAAGCAAGATAGAGAGGACGAGAATAACCGTATCAAACATATCCCAAGACGATCTGAAGAATACAGCAACAGATGATCGACCTGTTTGTTTTGTTTAATTAAAATTTTTGTTAAAGTAATCTATCGATGGTATTCAATATGCTCATACCGGTAATTAAGAATCTCAACATCATTTCTACAGCGAAAAGACTTGTAAACGACAAGTCAACAATAAACAACAATTGAATGTGGCTGTCTGACGATTCTGATGTGTAAGTTGCTTTCAATAAAACATTAGCGAGAGTCAAACAGCTAACGACAATAAGTAGTTTTCTTGAATAGAATATAGGTACTAGTTGATGCCTTAGTAGTTCCCATGGAGAGGTCTTTTGCTCTTTTTTTTTATCAATTGAATGCAGGAGGAGTGAATTCTTTCCCCAAGAAGTACACTGGTCATTCAAATCTTCACCAACAAGACCCCAGTTGATTGTTTGGTTTAATCGACTTCGTCTGGTTTCTTCGAATGCTTGTTGACCATCGTATGATAACAAAAACATAGAAGGATGTTCAAGACAATCACTTTCCCTAACTCTGCTGAAGACTGCACCAACAACAGCTACAAACAGGTTAACTACAATAAAATTTAATATAAATATCAAAACTGCGCAATAAACCGCAGGAAGCAGTGATGACTCTGCTTCTTGAAGGTGGTAAGCGTGTTCTGTCCAACCAGAAAGAGTAGAAATCTGCCAAATAAGAACAATCGAATGAAAAACATCATCGAAGTTGGCTTTTCCATTTTTATATCGATCGTTGCCGAATTTGATGCAAACCATGTGTTCTGGGCAGTTACCTCGTTCTACTTTTCCACTGGCGAGGCTTTGAGATTTACAAGCTCTAATTTTTATTGGATCCTCGTAGACACCAAGAGCGTAGTCGGCTTCCATTACACACCAACGAGAAAGTGAATTTTTAAAGAACTCCACAGACATGACTCCAAAAACCAAGAAAAAGAATCCCATAAAAGCTGAATTATCAGCCACCAAAGACAACCCGGATTTCAGTGAATCCATAATGTCACGAAAACCTGAAAAGTATTTTATAGCTCGGAATATTCTAAAGGCTCTGAAGGCACGGAATGCCGAAACACCTCGTGTCTCCAGTGCAATACCGAGAATCGAACCGCAAACGACGGTGAAATCAAGGCGATACCAACGTGAAATATTCCAGTATGAATATTTCCCTATAAATGCTCCAATAGCACACATCTTGAGAAGCATTTCAAGTGCGAAGAAGCCGACCACCACCCAGTCTTGAAGCTGAACTATTTTAACTAAAGTTGAAGACTGATCGTCAATGGGCGATACGATCGCCATTGAAATTGCGTTCATAGTAATCAACAAGTACATCAACTTTAACATGTAAGGATGAAATGCAACAAAGAAAGCCAACTGTCTCCAAGCATTGTTTGGAGAGAGTAAGAAGAAACTATTTCCTCGAAGGCCGCTGAGATCGACCTTCATTGAAATGATTCGTTCCAGAGACGACATTTTTTTTTTTTTTTTTTTTTTAAAAACTCAAGAAACTAACACGTTCATGACCAACTACATTAGGGAGTAAAAATAGATAAAGAAGGTGCTATGGTAACAATAATTTAATGAATTGCTTCGCGTGAGTAACATCAGTATTCTGTAATGAAGAAATAACGTGACAGTTCATCATGATCAGTTAACAGTCTGCTATCGGACAGCGTGTGACATCTGTTGTGGTTGATGCCTTTCACAAAAACGCTCGTCAACACTAACACTGTTCATTATTTCTTTAAATTGCGATAAGTACGCCTTGACAACATTGCTGCTACTTTTTTTTCTTTTTTCTTTTTTTTCTTTTTCCTCCCCTCTACTCCTCAGGGCAAAAAAGAAACGAAAAAAAAAAAAAAAAAAAAAGGCAAAACGGCTAAGAAAAACAAAAAACTCGTTTTGGTTAACGGGTTTTTTTTTTTGTTCTTGATTTGCAAAAAACAATATCATTTTAGAAACACTGTTGTATCCATTCGCAAGGCCCTCATGAGATGATTTGCGAACTTGGAACTATTTTAAAGAACAGAGAACATAATGATCTGATTCTTTTAGCAGCTTCAAAACAATCACAATACTAAAAGTGATCACGGAAGAGGGTTCAGAGTCTCCAAAGTAGATTTCCAGAGAGCTGAAAATGAGGTTCCGGAGAACACAACTGGGTACACCTATTTTGGTTCGTATTATTATTATTTTTTTCTTCCAATAAATAACTATAATTACCGAAATGAAGAGAGAAAAAAAAACACACCTGAGCCATACGACCATCTGGAAGCACCATGTAAGCCTGTCTATTAACTCTGTCGTGGGTACCTTCTTCCTCGTCCTGAAGGTTGCTTCTGTAGTGCTTCTGCTTCTGTACAACAGCGAATGCACAGGTTGCAGCAAGGAGGTACTTAGACTTTGATCCTAGAGCTCTCAACTGATTTGTTTTGTTTGAATATCCATATCCCTACTAATGGACAGAGTTTATGGATTATGGAAAAAGCATACCTTACCCGCATAGGTTGTAGAGAAGAAGTTATTCAACATGTTGCCAAACTAATTAACTGCGAGATGAGAAAATAATTATAATAGTTTTGGGTCAGCAAGTATTCTTTTCAAAAAAAAATTAAAAAAAAAATCAATAAATATACTAAAAACTCACTCGTAGTTAGCAGAATCAGTAAATTAAAAAGTTAAAGCATTAAGTTCCGCAATATGAAAGCATTAGCTGTACCTTTTATATCATTGCCTTGTTGCTGCAGAAAACGAAACATTCACGCGAGTTGGTCACACGTTTCGAGGGGGGGACTTTAGATGGGAAAACGACCACGTACAGAAACATAACAAAAATAAGAACAAACGATTCAATTTTAAAAACCAATAAAAATATCACATTACACATTTATTTTTCAAAAAAAAAAAAATCGATTTTCCCATCCGCTGAAAAGTACTAAATCCGAAAAAATTCGAGTGCGATGTTACTACCAGTAGTGGATTAGCATCAGTTAGCTTACAGAGTGCCCTGTCGAACCCTCTGGGACCACCCCCGTATGAAAAGTTATATTTATTAGGGCATGTGTTCTGAAGAATGCGTAATAAAGAAAAGGAAAAAATTGAATCTTCCCCTTCCTTTAATTTTAACCATGAGAATGTGATTAGGATTGTTCAATCACTACGTTCTTATGAAACACTTTCAGCAGGGTCTTCACTGCCTATACAAAAAAAAAAAAAAAAAAAAAAAAAAAAAAAAAACACGTTCAGGAAAGTTAAAAATATATGTAATAAAACAACAAACACACGAGAGACTCGGTACACAAATATTGAGTACAAACAACTTAAGTAAAACTAACTTTTAATTAACTATCAGGAAAAGCATCGCTATGAAGTGTAGAAGCAGTGTAGCTATTTGACGCTTCTTGAGGAGATGAATTTGGTGGTTTTTTAACTAATTTATTAAACCACGATGAAGCAGTATCTTTAATACTTTTATTTGGAGTATTTGAATTGACCGGTCTATCAGCTTCAAGTCTAGGGGTTACATTGATCGAAGAAACAGAACTACCAACACTCGCAGTATTAACGATATTCATCGACTGCGACGATGATATAACAGGCGGGTTAGACGTCTCTCTGACTTGTGGAGTATTCAGTGAAGGAGGTGGAGAGATAAATTCTTCCTTTTTTTTGCTCGAGATCGAAGCAGACCTTGACTCTGATTCACTCGTTTCCATATCATCAGAAATATAACTACCAGAAGTAGGTTTTTGATTATCAACGACATGCTGTTCAGATTTCATTTCTGAACCAGATTGCTTCTCTGACAACGGATCAGCAAACACTTGCTCCTCTTGTAGATCACAGCGATCTGTTTGAACTTCATCTTCAGTTATTTCAGATGGGAGTGGCTCAGTAAGACTAACACTACTCCTCGCGATAAACGCCGCGTCTCCCATTAATAAATCATTTAATTGAAGCTGTGCGTTACTTAGAAATGGAGCTTCCGAAACAGTAATAGTCAGCTGTTGCTGACCCATAAGTTTTGAGAATGTAGAATCGACCTTTTCAACTGGAGTGCTGTCAATCGCAACGATAAAATGACCGATAGGGAAGTCTGATGACATGCTTTCAGCTAATGAGTTCGGATCGTATCCCTCAATGCAAAGATTCTTCTTAACTCGCAATCCTAACTTTTGCTTCACCGTTTCCTTCGACACTAAAATATCGAGAGCTGTTCCTCTCTCTCGAAGTTTATTTAAAACAGCTAAGCGGACCATGAATGTCGTATCTCCACTCACCGCATTTTCTTTTTTTCTCAATATCTGCATACCTCTTTTTAATATATTCTTACTCTGTGACGGTGCTAATATAATAGAAGATCGTTGGCTAGTTCTACCAGAAAGCAGGGCATCATCTTCTATGTGTGAGGAGATCTGATCCATGTTTATTCTGAACACGTTATTACTTTGCATTGGCTGACTTTCTACTTTCTTAGGAGGATTGAACATTTCAGTATCAGGACTGAATCTCTTAGTAGTTTGTTCAACACGTCTGAGGTCTACGCATCCGAGACAGTTTGTTGGAAGGAGTTGAGTAACTTCTTTTTGTTTTCCTTTTATAAATCTATCGACTTCTATTTGGAGGAAGGCTAGTTGCCGTTGAGTTGATCTTGGTAGTTTTTCCCATCGTTTTTTCGTCATTGGCATTTTGCAATCCATGCATTTGAGTTTTAGAAACATCGGATGACGAGGGTTTACTTTTGCTCTTCTTCTGACGTCTTCAGTATCGAAGTCTTCACAAAATGAAGGAAGTGAATCTGTCTGTGTATGATTCTCTGTTAGAAGTCGTGAAAAACATTGCTCAGCTTGTTTAACTTCTATTTTATCGTAACGTTGTTCCATTTCAGCAAGCTGCTCTTGTAAGGAGTTTATTATTGCTTCGCGGCTTCCATCGTCATTGGCGTTGCCGCTTTGGGTGTGAGCTTCTGATAGTTCTTTTGTCTTAACCCAAACACTTTTTTCATAAATATCCAACATCTTTTTTAAATTATCAATAGCACTAGCTTGGAGTTGCATTGTTTCAGTTGCTTGTTCTACCCAATGTTCTAATTGTGATAATTGACTACGAGCTTCCTTCTCGCTTACTAAACCGTCACTGGCATCGACTGCCATGTGCATCAGTCGCTGTACTCCATTTAATGTAGAATACAACATCCCAAATACCTCATTCACTCTTGCCTTTCCCGGTGATGTAATGGTGGCCGAGACGGATGGGGTGTAGCTGTTGCTTGGAGATTCTTCTTCGTCATCTCCCCACATGTCCTTGTCTGGGTCCATGCTGTGACTACTCTCCCTACTTGTGAATTAAAATATTGTTCTATAACGAGAAAACAGATAGCAAGCAGTAGGTGGGTAATTTTAAGTACACGTCAAAAAAAACACACACATTGCTTTCATTATTAGTTACCTGGAGTGAAAAGTTTTGATTACCAACGCCTGAAAAAAAAGTTTTTTTTTCATTCCTCTCACTTTTTTTTCCGGATGTTCCCACCATTTTGTAATAATGGCTAAACAGATAATCGAAGAGCGAGATGATACCGCAATGATCTCAAAAAAATGAGAGATATTTTAAAACAACCAGTAAGGTAATCTACTGCCAAACTGTTTATCTTGATAAGAATCGTCTATCACTAAGGACATTAGATCTAAACACCCATTGACCATGCTTCTATATTAATATTAGGATGTTGTAATTTACTGGACTTCGGATGAACAGGACACACCTCTACATGTCCAAATGGAATTGTTGTTGATGGATTTACTAAGTGAACGGTAAAAGGAGTATTTCTAGTAGCAGCAAGAGATCGTAAAAGTCTTGTACAAGCATCACAAGGTATCGAACTTTCAGATGATGAGCAGCGATCACTACATTCAGAGTATATCGCTAATTCTTTTATTTGAGAAGCGCTGTATCCCTGAGCAAAACCTGCTGCTAGTGCGTTATGCTCAGCGCACCCATGAAGCATCTTTTTATGAACACATTTCGGTGACATCACCTCATGTAGTTTAAAACAAATCCCTTTTACCACAGAATCTCCAAACAGTACTCCACATGTTACTATTCTGCCGGTTTCAGAAACTCCATTTTCTCTGCCTTTTTTTATAAGTATTCTAAGGTCTCCTATCCACTGGGGTGCAATTCGACTGAACAATACATTCGTTCGCAACAACATCTGTTGAAGAAAATAATTTTATTTAAAAAATGTATAATCAGCTAAAAGTGAATATTGGAACAAACAAAAGATTCCAAAAAAAAAAAACAGTCAGAACTCTTGCGACGTGTAAATAAATTTAATACTAATTAGAAATGAAACTGAACAAAAAAAAAACATCAAATGGTTTATTTCTTTACTGTTCGGTAAGTAGGTTGATCACCACCAGCGTGAAGGTACTTGACTAGATCGTTCCATTTTCGTTCTGTGTGTGAACCGGTTCCCTTTTTATTTGCTGTAATGTACTTCTCAAAAAGTTGATTATCGACATCTTTTTTGTATTGAACTGATTTCGTGTGAAGTCGACTGACGAAATCATCAGTCTGAGACTTCGTTAACTTTTTAAGCGACTCCTTCTGACCTCGTGCCGTCCAGTTAAAGGTTTTCGGAGCTCCATTTACACAATGCTTTGAATAAAGACGGTCTAGATAATTCGAAACCTCAGCCGTGTCATCATCACCTTTCATTCCACGATAAAGACGGTCAACTGACATGTGAAATTTATTTCCTTTTAAAGTTGAAGGGGGTGGTGGTTTGGGCGCATAGTTCTTTAGTCTCAGCAACTGTCGTTGCTCTCTTTGTATACTTCTTTCGTATTGCCTTGACATTTCACTGGTTTGTAACTTTCTTTCAGGTCCTTTTTGTAAAGGTCTACAATAACGTTTACATAATGCCGATAGAGTCATTTCTCTACGTTGAAGTGAATCTGAGTGTAGTCGTTGGGTTAGTGATTCTTCAACTTCTTTTTCAAGTTTAGAAGTAGTACTGAAATCGACATTAATATCAGAAGGGTAGCTGACACTTGAACCACTTGGCTTCCAGGGATTAGGACTCAGGTAGCTTTCTAAACTTTTACAGTCTTTTACTATAATTGCTGCATCACTTCTTGTATGAGATGGCTCACCTTCTTCTCCGTGTAAGATGCTCATGAACGTGTCGGTTTGATGCTTTTCAGGAAACCCTTTAGTCACTGGCCTACCTTCATCTAAAGTTGACAGAGGAAGACAACCTCCACTGATGTGAGATTCACAGTTAGTTTTTATAAATTGCTTCTTACGATTCCTACTTGTGTCAGGTGGCAGTGCAATTCTAACTGCAGGAGGAGATGCTCCAAGAGCAAAGTTATCAATCTCTCTCATTTTTTATTTTATTTTTGTTGATTACCTTTTTTTAACAATATAATCATTTCGGTACACAACCACCTCACTGACATTGATAACATGTAAATAGTATTCTCCCTGTTTTAAACAACAAAACTTATTCGATACGGTACTATGACGAGATGGATAATCGTAAACATCAAAACGAAAGCGAAAAAATGTGTAATTGGTTAATCATTAAGGAATATCAATAGTGAATTCATCAATAAAAGCAAGAGGTTTTATGGAACCACCAGAGTCAAATTGAATTGGATGCCAATACTGAAAATCATGGCATTTTTTACCATCCAAAGCAGATCCAAACCTCTGACCAATATATACAGGTTGGACTACCCCGTTAGAGTTTTGAATGGCTGCGACTGAGAACTGTTGTGATTTAGTATCATACTGTCCTGTTGAATTATTAAACTCTATGACTTGTCCTTGATAGATGTACGGTCCCAATGGGGAATCAGATACAAAAACGTACGCATTAGATCCAGCATGACAAAAACAACAACAAGCCCCAAACATAACAAACCACTTATCATCATGAGAGAATATACCTCCTCCTTCAGAGCAATTCGGCCAATTACCAGCATAGACTGGAGGTACAGGATACGTCGGAGGATAGATTTTATCTGAAGTCAAGTTGGATGCTGACAACCAATCAGGTTCTAACTTCGTCACCTGTTGATACTGTTGTCGAACAGGATTCTGAGGTGCTATGTTATGCTTCACATAACAGTCGCTTGGGTTTGCTGGATCGACCCAGAAATATGCATCACTTCCATAACCAACGTTAGCATGCCTATAAGTATGTAGAGTAAACGGACCTAAGGGATTATCTGAAATTGCGGTACCCTTACTGGCTGGATGATTAAACCAAAGAACATAATGATTAAACTTAGCATTATGTAGAACACATGGTTCAAAAAATGACGTGTTGAAGGAATTGAACTGGGCAGACCTATTCGTCATCATCGGAAATATGTTATCATTTCCTAATGTCCATTGCTGTAAATCGGGAGATGTGTAAACGGAAAAAGTCATATTTTTCCATGCACAAGGTTGATAGCAGTTCCCCTGATCTTTAATATCACAACACTGATATCGAACTCCATATAAATAAAACAACGATCCGAACTGCTGAAGACAACCATCTTGCACTCTTAGAATTTCACCATTTACATCCCTTCTCTCAATTGTGTTACTTATAGTAACGTTTTTACAAACAGCTAACTGGGACAGGGTGATTATGGATAAAATAATGAGCAGGACGGACATTTCGCCTGTCTTTTTTTTTTTCAACCCTAAAAATAACATTAAACCGATAGTTGTGAGAGAACAAGGAGAATAATATCGATTTATTCATATTGATGTCTGTTGTAGGTGAGGGTACTCAAAACAATCAGTTGAACTCAGAGGGAATAACAAAAAAAAAAAAAAAAATAGCAAGAATGGTAGATAAAGATATAGATTAATTTCTCTAAGGAAAACAGAATGAAATCCTTCTCTAAGCAGCCAAAAAAAGCTGATTATAAACTCTAAAACTGGCAGGTATTTGATGGATCATTTCAAAACACTACGAAAACGACCTCAAATAGCATTTCAAAGTGCAATTTGATACTACAAATATCTGTGTAAGTAGCTTCACATATCGTGATAAAACTGTCCTTCTTTATTTGCTATCTCCTTGTCTGCTCCATTCTGAATAAGAAAACAACCTATTTCCCTGTTTTTTGTGTGATTGAAAAATGTAATTATAAATCTACAGTAGTCTTCCCCTTCCAAAAAATTAAAAAAAAAAAAAAAAAAAAAAAGGCATACTTATTATTTTCCATTGCAGCATAGTGAAGTGGAGTATCCCCCATACGATCTTGAGCATTGACGTTAGCTTTATGAAGCAGGAGTATTTCACAAAGCTCAAGACTGCCTTTGACGACTGCTCGGTGTAGAGGTGTTTGCAAACTACTGTCTGCTATGGATGCAGAGGCGCCTTTCCCAAGAAGTTTCTTAACAATATTGAACTTACCCTTAGATACAGCTGTGAATAAAGCTGTTTTGTTATGAGCTTCTTTGTAATGTAAATCAAGAGATTTTTTAGTCAATTCAAGAATCATTTCGACAATAGATTGTAACCCCACAGAACAAGCTGTAATAAGTGGTGTTATGCCTCCATCATCTACAGAGTCAACGCTTGCTCCTCTTCCAACTAACATCTGTGCTATATCTTCACTACCATGTGTTACTGCCCAATGAAATACTGTTCGACCATCATCGTCGCTCTCATTGATATCGATCACTCCTTCAGTTTCAAGTACCTGTGCCATTTCTTTTAGCTTTCCCTCCTTTGCGAATAGGAACATTTTCGATGTCATTTTTTTTTTTTTTTCCTTCTTTTGGTTTCCTTTTTAATAAGAGGGGGGAATAATTACGTTTTAACTATGCCAGTAGTTCTTCTACAGGTTTCTACTACTCTCTGATATCATTACAGCTTTACTTTCTTACAAAGAAGGTAAGGTAATAATGTTGCAGACGATCCAGTCATTCGATCGGATGAAACAAACTTTTCTCATTCAGAATTACAAGGCAATAAGAAAGTTCTCAGGTTAGAAGATACAAAAGGTTGGATACGAACAGTAACAAAAAACATATGAATCACTCTACCAACTATCTCTTACAGTCTATCAGATGATCAGCCATTAACCCTATGACTCTTCCTAATAACAATGAGAATAT
The DNA here is from genome assembly GCA_964019425.1 of Flectonema sp. DT1601. Taxonomy (NCBI): domain Eukaryota; phylum Euglenozoa; class Diplonemea; order Diplonemida; family Diplonemidae; genus Flectonema; species Flectonema sp. DT1601. The sequence continues at coordinate 873,150 of OZ025809.1, read as the reverse complement.
CATTACAGTTATAGTCAATGGAAGTGGTATTTCTAATCCAAAATTAGGAAGTCGAGGAAGAGCATTTTTATTCCTTCGCTCTTCATCAAGGCATGCTTCATAGATACGACGAACACCATTAAGCTGTTGCGCGAGAATCTCATTGTCTTTCGAGAGCTCTGCCACTCGTAATGCTTCAGCTCGTGCTTTTGGATGCATGCTTTTCCCGGTATCTGGAGTTGCTTGTGGAAGTTCAGCTCCAAAAATACATCTCACAATATAACGAACTTTCTCTGTCTTTGACTCGGTAGACTTCTTGAAAATCGCTGCAAAAGCATTTTCCGCCTCCAAGTCGGGGGACACAGCTCGAGCCTGTTATTGGCGGTTTAGAGTTTTAAAAACGAACAGGGTCGGGGAACATTCAGCAACAAAGAAATAACACTCAACAAACCTCAAGTATAAACCTCTCATCAGTTAGTTCTGAAGGGTCTTCTCTGCCGCCATCTTTCAAATGCCTCGCAAGATACGATATCTTAAGATTAACTGATTGGTGTGGTCGCTGTTATTTATTTTATATTTGTTTGATAAGTTGAGGGAACAACAATCATAACACATACTAGAAAACCAGTCTCAGCTGATACTCTGTATCTAAATGGGGATTTATGGTATAATTTCCATGCAACACAACTAGGTGTTGTATTTGTTAGTAGTAAGGAATTTTCAATCACGTTGTCGAGAGGCGGAGCAAAAAACAATTGCCGAGGAGAGAAGGTGATAAGACGAGATGCGCCGGTACTAGCAACCGAAAGACCACCAGGAGAGTTAGAGAGAGATCCCTCCCTCCCAGGTGTTATCAATTCAGATCGAAACCCGTCATCAGGGACGGCCATTTGCTGTGAAAGAGGAGAACTGTGATTTCTTCGTGCTACTCTATTTTGGTTCACTAGAATTAGCGGAGCAAGCATCGATATACTAATCACTTATTATGAACATCTTTTGTGTGCACTGACTGACAATTATAATTTTTTTTTTTTTTTTTTGATGCAAAATTAATCGATTTCATAAAGAAAGAAGAGAAAAAAAAAAAAAAAAAAAAAAAAAAAAATCCCCCTCCGCACATCTATGACTATGCTGACAGAATTAAGAATAGATAACAATCACTACCACGAACCTCACTCTGCAGCACTGTTTAGGAGTGTAGGCTATGCCTTCTGACAATTGTGTGCAATTACGTTGATAATATTTCCCAACAAGGAAGTTCGAATCAAATACTTTTACTACGATATCAATACAAGAAGTATATAATATTATATACTTATGAAGCCTTTTCATCTTTTATGTTGTTGTAGTTAACAATTAGTCAGTTTAACTTTCTATACTTTCATGGCGAGCAGTAGCTAGAAGCAATGCTTCAGTTAGCCTCTTAGAGGATATGTGATTCTCATCTCTTAGTTTCTTCTCTAAAGAGGACGCTTTATCGATGTCCTGAAGGAGTGTCCACAAGTTAACGATTGCTATGTGTGCTCCAGATTCGTTATTCCGGGTATTATTAGAGTGGGCTTTTTCAGCAATCTGGATATACATTGTGTCTGCAGTCTCTGCGTACAGTGTCGTACACGATCTGATAAAAATCGCAGTAAGAGCGTTGCTATTATAATTTGGAACTGCCTGGAATAAGGACACAACTTTCAAATTCTCGTTACATTTTCGATATTCATTAGCCAAAGCAACAACTGCTGTTTGTGATGTAAGCAACTCTGGATATGAAAGCGCAAGCTCTTCCGCTTCGTCAAGCGATAATAGGGAAAAGGCTCTTATTAAAACTGATTCCGGCAACGGTATTTTTCGTTCTTCCATAATCGCCAAAGCCTTTTTGAAACCTTCAGTGGTAAAGCTAGCAATTGCAAGATGGGTTATCATGGCTGGGGTTACTTCTTTTGCTTTTGATATTAAGGAATGAGCGAGTCCTTCATCGCGTGTTACAGCACAGCTTTGAAGAACAATCCTAATAATATCATCATCGTAGGGAATGTTATATTCCATTAAGTCCTTTAAGAGCAATCGAAGACCGTGAACAGCATCACGACGAAACCCAGCATTCGCAATTTTCACTTGACACTTAATAAGCAAACAATACGTTTCTCGGTTTGGTGTAATTTTTGAAGAATCCTTTATACTAATATACAGATCATGAATTCTAGTTACAATAGAGTAGTTAAAAGGTTGCTTTAGTAAGACTCTCATAACAGACTCGTATGATAAAGCTCCTGCATCACCTCCACCATCATTTAGTCTACTTAGGGTACTTAATACGTCTTCAGGTGATGTTTTACTCATGATCTCCTTACTGCACTGCGCGTCAGTCCATCCACTGAACGGCATTGAGGCAGAGAGCCTCATTATTATGCATCTCCTTAACATTTAATACTTCATGTATGTGGGCTGGAGTGGAAAAATACGATTTACGGGGGCAGCAGCATCACTATCAGCTACGTGTTAGCAGGATTTCATCTAAATTAAGACAAGAAACTCGTAATTTTTGTAGTCTGACTTGAATGAAAATGATAAGATGCTTCTGTCTAACCAGCTGCGGAGTTGATCATTTGTTCGTTCCGTACCTTTTTTTTTTTTTTACCAAACACGGTATTGTCAAGGGTAAAAAGAAAAGTAATTTCGGCAGTCCATAAAACCTTTTCGACGGCTTCACGGATTGCAATCTTTTTTGTGTGACTTAAAACCACTATTTTTTTTATTTTATTCCTTTTTTTTTTTTTTTTTTTTTTAAATTTAGTTCTGTTCTGTTGTTCTTTTGCTTAAGAAAAAGAAAAAAATTAAGGGAGAAAAAAAAAAAAGAAAAAAAAACTGTTTAATAATAAATAATAAGTTAAAGGCATTGTGTCTGCCTTTTTTTTCTTTTTTTTCTTTATTGTATAAATCCTTGTGCAAAAGGAAGTCGAAAGAAAATAAAATAGAAAAATTGATCCAGGGAGAGGAACACAACCTACCACAAAACCGAAGGGAGAAACAAACTGTAAATAATAATACTTAAGAATAAAAAAAGTTTTAACTGCTACCGCTCTTAAAAAGGGAAGCACTGTAAGGCCATTATAGGCACACGAATACAATCGGTTTTGCAGATTGGTTAAAAGAGAGGGAAAACATGAGGGAAAAAAAAAAGAAAAGAAAAAAAAGTACAGCTACGGAGTAAACAACAAATGATGCGCTCCGTTTTATTATTTTTGCTTGAGAGAGCATCTAATAACTATCCGAATTTATTACCATGAACTCTCCTCTCTCCCCTTTCCCTTCCCCTTCAGAGACACAAGCTGAGAGTTAGATCCTCCACTACGCTTGTGATAAGAGAGGAGAGTGTCCGCATTACGAAATAAACACAGGTAATACACCGTACAGCTAAAACTACAAAAAAAAAATCAAAAAAAAAAAAAAAAACAATAATCGAATTTTAACAACAGCTGAGCAAATATGACAGAATAGGGTTTTGGGTCAAGTAAGCACTACCAATTAAGAAGCTTGTCTCAGTGATGCTATAATGAACTCTTAGCGCTCTGATGAACTCGAGTACAAGATCGTACGATAAGAACACAAAGTAGCAAACAAGGACCCTTGAAGTGGTTGTTTTTCAGCTGCTGCCTTGTAAAATTGTTTTTTTTTTTTTCCTTTTTTTTTGCTTTGTTTTTCGTCTTTAAAATACAAAAACTGAGAATTTCACCCACGAACAGGTCTTTAGATTTATTTATTCATTTATTATTATTTTTTTTTCCTGCTAAGTCACAACACATGAATTAATGAACGATACCCGTAACGTAAACAAGGTGACGAGAGGATGTCTGTAAGCAAATCCAACAGGCCACCGAGTGCCAGTCAGGTACACTCAATACCAGGGGATGTAAGCAAAAACGAAAACTGATGATTCTCATTAAGAGATGGTCTGTACAGAAATCTCGCAAATAAACCCCACAGGCAGATAAAATATTCCTTCACAAATGTACAAAGCAGAAACAGTGTACCTTAAAAAAAATTTTTTTTTATTTTTTTTTTTTTTTCACTCGTTGAGAAAATCAGGTAAAGTTAAATAAAAACTTTTTTTTTGCATTATATCTTTGAATATTTTCCGTATTTTTTTTGTTTTTTTTTTTTTTTTTTTGTTTTTCCCCTATGGGGAATTGGGGAGGAAGGGCAATCACGCGGGAAATTATGCTTAGGTCACAAACAAAACAAAAAAAAAAAAAAAAAAAAAAAATCACTGCTCCCTAGAAAGGATGAAGGTGCCCTAACACACATACTCTTTGAAAACAGTTTCAAGAGGGATTAATGTGTAACAGTTTTCATTATTATTAATTAAATGAAAAACGATGACGCAAGAAACTAATGTTTTCTTCCTTATTATTTTTTTGCTATTTTTCCCGTTTTTTTTTTTTTTTTTTTTTTTTTTTTTTCCACCTTTAGCATTATGACATAAATAAGTAACGAACTGAAAAATAAACGAAGGTTTGATACTTTTCTTTGAGGACGGAAACTTGATACTGTAATTAAATATAAAGCAACTTGAAAATGACTAAAAAAGATTTTCGGCCAAACTCAGTTGCCAAGTAAAACGACCAACAGTTGGTATCGACAATAGGAAGGTTCATTACAACAAACAGCTCCTCTCGGTGATAAGCGCCGACCATGAAAGCCACAATGGTGTTTTTTTTTAAATCCCGTGTGGTCCAAGTCCATCACTATTTCCCTACATGTATGTTCACAGTACAACCCCTGGTTCGTGTCAAAACACGAGAGGGTGACAAGTCTGCTGTTGCTGAAATGGATGCGAAAAAGAAGAAGTAAAAAAAAAAGATACAAGGGAAGCGGGATCTAAACTGCGACCATTCGAGCCAAGATGCACTTATAAGGAGACCACTTTGAGTACACAGCACGTCGTCGTTAATTGTTGTTTACTCAATTTAATTCAAAGTCAACACATTTTCCATAATTTAAGTGCGGCCCGAAGAGAGGAGGGGGGAGGGGGAGGTTTGCATTTTTTTTTGTGGTGAATAACTCCCAACACAAACATCTCTCTTTTTGGTTTCTTCCCTCTTTTGCAAAGCGATAACGATTTAGTCGATCGTACACGATAACATGCAGACCACAATTAATACATTAACATATAAAGCAAGACTTTCACAAGTTTAATAACGGGTACTAGAATGTCTATCCGTTTAATATGTCAGTCAGACTGGACAGCAACAAGTCTTAGTACAGTCGAAGAAATAGGGAAGATGAGAGAATCAACAGGAAAGAAAAAGAGGGCAAAACAAAAGAACAATACTTGAATAACCAGGAGGCGCTCTCACGCCAAACAGTGTTATCAATATTACTACAACACAAGGAACTCGAAGCTGAAGAAGGTACGGGGGATACGCGCAGGCAGTCGCAGCCAGGGAGAGAGGCTTCAAAACAGATGAAAGAGAATAAACTACTTTCAGAACCAACACGCACAATAAAAGTTTGGTTTTGTCTCTGACATTAATTGTTGGGCGGGTGAAGGAAGGAAGACTTCGACTCTTTTTTTTTTTTTTACCTACTCGTTTTTATTTTCCTTCCCTCCCACCCCCGCCCAGGGGATTATCAGACGCCAACGAGAGAGGAGGAAAAAAAAAAGAGAGGCAGAGGAGCTATAGAATCCAACCACTGCTCTCTCTCTCTCTCTCCCCGTCCCTCTGATTTTTGCAACAGTGTACTCAAAGAATCGCCATTGGCATAGAGAGTACAGCAATATAAAAAAGGGACACATCGTTATACTAATACTAAGGATAAAGAGAAGCTCAGACTAATCTAAGATAAAGAAAAACATTAAGGAAGACAACATGATGATGTACTCACTCAACGATCTATGGGAGTGATGAAATATTCAGCGAGTTGGGAAACAGATAGATAGCTCGGGTGAGAAGGGGAGAAAAAAAAAAAAAAAAAAAAAAAACGTATGATTATAATATTGTAGGAAAACGTATCACTTATCATCAACATTTTTATTAAGAATTTTTAATAAGTTTTTTTTTCGAGTGAAAAAGCAGACAACCGGACAAAAGTTGCTTAGTGAAGGCCACCAATACAACTTTAAAAGAAAACACAACAGAGAGCCTAGGTAACACACACACGCTGGGTTTTCCGGTCATCATGCTACACAGGAACATACTTTGTAGTGATTAGATTATTGGGAAACTTGGAGTTTATTTGTCCCTGTTTCCGTTACTTTTTTCATCCTTTATTTTTTTTTCTTTCTTCGTTTTTTTAAAAACTTAACAATATACTAACCAGTGATTATCATCGAACTATTTAATATGCCTGTGGGTGGGGTGTGTTTTTTTTAAGTTTATTTTTTTTTCTTTCAACCTAAAGTTCATATTTCAGAAAAACAATAAAAAGACAAATACCTGAATACCAGGCCTCATCGATCCACCCTTTCCAAAAGGCCATGCCATAGAACGGATAAATTCAACAAGACAGCCAGCAGAAAGGAACATCCTACGAGGGGTACGGGCACCAGCAAAGTTGCCCTCAAAAAACACAACTTCTTCCTTCATAATCATGGCATCCCACCCAACAGCTGTGAGCCATTTTTCTTTGATTTGCTTGTGGGCAGCGACGGCTGTTTCGCAGGCCTCAAGAACACCAATCATTTTTGTTCCAACCAGCGGGGCATCCATTTGAGCAAAGAACGGACTGTACCAACTTGCTGGTCCAGCAATGGTCTCAGTTTCAATATCAACCGTGTATCCAGCTCTGCAGCTGTGGGAGCTACTGCCAGTGCAGTCAGTCCAGAGAAGACAAGATAAAACCTTAACATCATCATCAGGAGTTCTAACGGTGACGATATCGAGTGAATGAACTCCAAGAGAAGCTTTTGGTCTAACCATTTCCAACACCATGGCTTCCTTATTACCGTATTCCTTCTGAAGTCTGACTATCAAATCCTCAACTGTTTTGTAATCCTTTCCAAAACTCCAGAAAGCATCTCCAATACCGAGGTATGAGTCTGGAAGCTTAACAACAACATCACATTCACCAAGAGAGTGGTTCATAGTTAACTTTTTGTTTGCCCATCTTCCTAATTCTCTTGGGAGTCTACCGTCAACTCTGTTCAGCGATTCTCTCCAAAAATCCTTCGTTAATAATATATCATGCCATGTGTGAGTAATGGCATCATTGTTGGTACCCACAAGGTAGAATTGACCAACGTACATAGACTGCTTTAAGTAACAATCCCATAAGAATGATGCAATCGGGTTCTCTGGTTTAACGAAGAAAACTCTTCCTGGACCAGCCATTGACCAATCAGGTACAAATATTGAGTGAACCATTTTTATTATTACCAAAAGGGCGATACCGATTGGCATTATAGGAAGGAACAGAGACAGTGTGAAGCCGGGAATGGTGCCGTACCAAAGCATGTTGTGAAGAAAAGTATACTTAGTGTATGCTATTGGTGACGTTATTAAACTCCAATAGTGCAAAAAGACTGTCATTCCGTATCTCCAAGTGCAATCATAAAGAGAAAACCATTTCTGATCTGGTGGACTCATACAGGCGTCGTATAACTTACCAGCAGTGATTCCCTCAAAAGCTTTTCTCGACTTCGGTGATGAGTCTGGAGTAAGCCCCTGACTGCTAGCAGGTGACTGTGGGACGACACTTCTTCTGTGTACGCCGGAGGCCGACATTACTTGTGATTGGTGAATATAATCCTGTTTTGATTAAGAGTTAATCTCACATGTTACCTTACAATTAGTATACGAGTTTATTGTAAAAGAAATAAGACCATGAAAACATTGGTTCTGCTGTGACCTGAGAGGGAATAGGTACAATACGTTTAACAAGAAAGTTACATTATCAACTTCACTCATAACAAGAACAAACAAGAGCAACTAACTAAGTATCTGTAACAATAAAGAAGAAGAATAAAAAGGGGAAAAAAGCAATAGAGACTACTATAAGGCAAGCATATAAACAAACAAAACAAAAATAAAAGTAATGTATATACTCTCTCTCTATGGCCTGTTGGTAAGGAAATACTTCTTCTTGGGATTCCTGTTGATATATCACTTTTAATCATTATGTTTGAACAATACTATTAAAGTGATATATGAATAACCTTCTTTGAAAGAATAATTTCAAGGGGGTCGTCTTATTCTCGATCAGGAATCTTGAAAAAAAAAAAAAATAGATGGCAACTTCTTTAGTGATCATTTTCGATACTCCTTGATTTGAAGCTACCTCTCATGTGGGATCTTTTCTCTCAGTAACTGACTGAGGATCGTCTAACTGTAGCTCCAAAGATTCTTAAAGGCTTGCCACATGCCAGTCGACTGTTTTTGTTTTTTCGGTTCATCATCATCCTCCCGTAAGGTAGCCCGCAATACAATCTTCTTTGATTCGTATCCACGTACCCAAACTGCATCACTGTCTTTGTTCACAGCTTTCCATCCTCTCTCTTCAACCACCTCCCTTATGATGGGATCTACCCCTGGTAAATATGTTGTTGGACGCGCAGGTTTTGCTTTCTTTTCATGCTTTGTTGATTTACGTTTTCCCATTTTAAAGTGATATTCCTATTGAGGAGGGTGAACACGTTTTTTTTTTTTTGCATTTAACAAGTATTGTAAGAACGAAAAAGAATGTTGGCAGCACACGTAAACCTCCTTTAGCTTTATCAGTTTAAGTCGGTTCACGGTTTCGTGCACAAACAAAAAACCACAGTGTTATATCATTATTTTCTGTATAGTTGAATTTAAAGCCAATTCTTTTTTTTTAAATTGAAACAGTGAAAACTTTAAAAAGAAAAGAAACGTATTGACCAAACAGTAATCCCTGAATCACATATTATAAAGCTGGGGAGAGAAACTTGTTTTACTACAATTCGTAAACGTAAAAGACACCACTGATGTAATACAGTATGTATTCTCCTTATCACTGTTGGATGTTTAACAAGTACTCCGAGGAGTGTGTCAAGTTTCAAACGCTGACTAGCTCTGAAATAAGAGAAGCGTCAACATTTAGAATGCAACGTTGGAGTCGCATCACTCGATGGTAGAATCGGTCTTCAGTCTTTTTACTTATTTAAGTGGAGTCTGTTTTTTTTTGTTAAATTTTAAGTAATTCCTCGACTGCTATTAATTATGAACACGATTTTCATACCTTCCTCTTCAGTTTCTTCGTCTTCTTCTTCTTCTTCTTCCTCCTCATCGCTCTCAGCCTCTTGGCGAGCAGCAATTTCTTTCTGAACAAGTTTCGTTATGGATCGTTCAGTCCTGTGTTTGATTTTTTGTGTCTTCTCTTTTTTTTTGGTTATTTCTCAGACTACTACTACGACAACAGTTACATACCTCCTGTCCAGAATACGCTGTTTTGGTCGGACTATATTTTTAAGGTCTAAGTTGCTTACGGGTGGGAGGAAGCCGAGTATGTCGTTCTTTCGGTTTTTTTGAGGTTCCACATCGGGTACATCAGCGTCTAAAAGAGTTCCTTCTTCTGTCTTCGATTCCATTCTGATTATCTTCTCTTTTAAGTTCTTATCGCGAGGAGTGTAGTTGCGGAATTTAATATCTATTTTTTCAGTTGATATCATCATTCGTCCACCGATGTCATCTTCTTCGCTTTCTTCTTCCGAACTTTCCTCTTCTTCCTCTTCTTCTTCTTCTTCCTCGGTTTCGTCTTCCAAAGCTCTTTTTGAATCTAGGCGTGTTTCAGACATATTTATGCGTCTGGCTGTGAGGGAAGATGATACAAATTAATGTGGTTATTTAATTAAGTTTACATTTTTTTATTAAACAAAAACATGTTGGAATTAAAGATTCTCCAATAGTTCCTTCGTTACGTGCGTGTGGGCTTCTCATCTTGGTTCGCTTTCTCAGTTTTCACTTTTTTTTTTTTTTTCCTTTTTTTTTTTTTTCCCTCTTCATTTCTTGGCGGCTCGATCAACATTTAAGCTAAGCAGACGACCTTTTGGTATTATTAATAATTATCGCAAATCAAAAAAAAGAAATCGTAAGACAACAAACAAATTATAGTTTGTTTCTGGCTAACATTAAAAACTCCTTACCCATCCCTCTTCAGCAAAGAGGGTAAGGGGAACACTGCGACTCAGTGAAGACCTTAGCAGACCATCAAGTACCAGTTGGACTTGATTTTACCTCTGAAAACTACATTGAGAGATAGAAGAAGGGAGAAAGAAAAGAAAGAAAAAAAAAAACTTTATTTTTTTTTTTTTCTTTTTTTTCACTTGTTGCAATAGTAATTTCTCAAAGCTTCGTTCACGACCACATTGGTTTCACAAGTAAGCTGAAAAGGTTAGAACCGTCTCACTGATTTTTTGCAGAAAGAATTAGGGAATAGAAGAGGGAACCGGGAGGATAGTGGAACAAAGAAGCAATCCCGGCAAACTGCGAAGTTTACATACGCTACTAACAACCTTGCTTTCAGTTTATTTTGTATTACAAAGAAAGAAAAGGGAAAAAAAAAAGATTTTTTTCTTTGCACAATATCATACAAGGCCCCCGATGTTATTAATTAAATAACAAAAGACAGAACCCCGGATACAACAATAAAAAAAAAAAGGTAAAGGTAAAGGAGTAGCACATTAAATAAATATCTTTTTTTTTTTTTTTTTTTTTTTTTTTTTTTTTTTTTTAAATTCATAAAACAAACACGTAAATATAGAAATTGAACATCAGCTCTTTGCGGTTTTTTTTTTTTTTTTTTCCCTTCCCTTCTTCTCCCTCCATGTTATTAAAGAAACAGCCAGTCATTTAACAACTCCCACACAGCAGGTAACAGAGCAGCACAACTAAAAGAGCTATTCACAATCAAAATCTCAAGGAACTGGATTTACAGGTTCCTTACATTCTTCGTCAGTCAGCAGATACGGATACTGAATAATTCACTTCCCCTCACCAATATGTAATTCTGTGCTGTTTAAGTCAAATTTTAATCCTTCTTTTGTAGTGGCTGGTGGAGGAGTGAACCAGCTTAACATCCCTCCGACAATTGGAATGTTTTGCAGTAGACCCTCTCCTGATATTTCTTTTACCTCAGCAAGTCGCTTCTCAGCTATCGCTATTCCATTTTGAATGACTTCAGATTCAATTCGTCGAATGGTAGGATCGTTTGTTAGTAAGTCTTCAATGGTAACGTTTACCTGTTTTTTGTTTTGTTTTGTTTTGTTTTGTTTTCTATTATGAACCACACCCTTTGTAAAAAATAAGTAAACATACTAAGCTCTGCAACGCTGTTATATTTTCTTTTGTCAAGTCTGAACCAGCGAGGGAAATGCCCAACCTGTTTAGTCGTTCTGTAGGAACGAGTTTGAAGACGAGTCCTGTTGTATCTGAACCACCAGATAACTTTGTTAGTAGGTGTGAATTGATATCATTAAGGTCCTTTATATCATCATTATCCATACGCTCACCACGATGTTCATAAAACGGAGGAACTACACGAAAAGTGCATAGCTCTGCCTTTTCTGTTTCAATGACTAAATGAGAAACGTCTCTCAGAGCATTTTCAACAAGTTCAGCAAACTTTGCAACGCCAAACATCGATTGACCAACACTCATGGCTAATTTTAAAAACTGCTGTACATTCTGTTCCGTGCATGTATTTCTTGTTATACCAGCTCCCCATTGTACAAGTCCACGATCCTCCTGTTTTGTTTAATATTTCGATATAACTATAAGGACAGTAAATATATATTAAAATTTAAAACATTCAACATACCAATAAAGTAAATGCAGTTCTATCATCCATCAGTCCATAGACAGCTTGATTTATTGAATTTATCCTACTCAAGGAAACCTCATGTGATTGCAACTGTTCCTCTGTTACAGCTGTTTTTATTTATTTTATTTTTTTTTCCATTTCCCCGAAATTTTATTTTAAGCCAAAAAGAGGCTACAGTACATACCTTCAATATCATTGAGTGCAAGAGGATGATCGTGAGGAAGAAGAGTAAACCGAACCATCCAAACATTATCTTTTTCAGTATGAAGCTTCGCGGTGATTGAATTCTGTTCAGCACCAGAAGTAGCATTCTCATTTATCGTTCTGAGAGCATCACGAATTGAATCCATTTCCTTTTGACGTTGATGGATGTACGTCGTTGCTGCTGTAGTACCGCAATGACGCAGCCTCAAATAATTTGGTAAGAAAGCCGGTATCGATGACAAACAAGCTTCTGCAGTGTTAAATGATGGATGAACTTTACTTCCTTCAGGTCCAGTTGAAAAGAACCAAAATCCTGGTAGTTTACGAAAACCTGGCATCTCATCTTCTGAGAACGCTAGAGAGATATTTAACTCGTAAGGAGCACACAAAATTCTTTTTAAAGGTTCACAGCATTTGTATGTTGAAGCAAGAAAGAATACTGCTGGACCATCAACGTGAATCCAAAGCTTAAAACTATTCGCGATAGAACTCAACGCATCCACATCATCCATTCCAGCACTGCCTTCTGTTCCCATTCTTGCAACGACTCCAGCAGGTATTAAACCATTACTTGTATCTTCACGAATCATTTCCTCTAACTTTATAAGGTTCATATTACCTCTTTGACCGTTTGGTACAGATCTCAGAATTAACATTGGGGTATCCCAGCTCACTTGGTTAATAATATCGCTGACCTCCCATTCTATGTGAGTAGTTTCATTGACGTAGCAAACTACTTTCTTGGGTACTTCACTTTTTTGAAGTCCAATATTTTGAATTTGATGTAACAGCTCCGTCGTTAGCATTCCATTTTCAAGAAAAACACGTCGCTGCATCTCCTTTGGAAGACAGAGAAGTGAGAGAAGTTGATCACCCATTTCAGTTCGAATTTGTCTTGCAATTTCTGATCCATTTTCTGATGCCCTCATGTAAACTTCTAAAGTAGCAGCCAGTAGTCGCTCTTCAACTGCTTGAACAGAAACAGTTAGTCCTTCAGACTTTGAATGAGGCTCATCAAGAAGTTGAGTAATTGTTTTATCAAATAATGTCGGGTCTGAAGATATCTTTAAATCAGTACCTTCAGAACGATCTTCTCCAGTAATCCCGTCTCTAATTTCAGATAGAACTGCAAACAGCCAACTTCGTAACTCCGTACTACTAATTTGAGGATCTGGGTCATATCTTGGAGGGCTAGTCCCAGTTGGAAGTGAAGTTGTTGGTGATGTTGGGTTCTCAGTAACTTGTGGAGGTGGTGTTGGTGTTGTTTTGACTTCTATTTCTTTTTCAGGCTGTTTTGACACCTCAGGTTTTGGTTGTTCCGGTTCAGGCTCAGGCTCGGGCTCAGCTGCAGGTTCTGGTTCTGTAGTTGCTTCCACCTGCTCAGCAACAACTGGTTCAGTTGATGGCTGTTCAGATTCCTTTGCTGGTGTGATTCTACCTGGCTCTTGTTGCGGCACAGTTTCAGTTGAGGGTGCCTCAGCTTCAACTTCTTGTGTTGTTGATAAGGAGAACGTGAGTTCCACTTTTTCTTCCATAAATGTGACAGCCATTTCAAATTTTCTATTCTGCTCTAAATTCACATGAAAGTCACTAATATCAACCAATCCACTCCCGACATACTGAGCATCTTCTCCAGGATTGTACAACCACAGACCAATACTTAATTGTTTCCCAGCTTCATCTATTAGAGTTGGGATAACATTATCAAGAATCCACTCTTGTTCGTACAATGCAGTACCATCTGTGGGTGATTTAAGCATTGTTTGTTTTTTATTACGCAATCCTTCCCAAACTACTTGAAGGCTAGCTGACGGACGCATGCAGTCCATATCTATGTTACGAATGCCATCTACACAGAGACGGACTCTGTAGGCCGTCATCTTCTTTTACTACTTTATACTTTGTTGAAGAAAATTAAATAAGATTATCAAAGCTCACTTTTTTAGTGTGCAAAATGATCGGTGTCAAAATATGAGAAATAAAGTGTAGTTCTTAACTTTAAAAAAAAAAAAAAGAAAGAAAAACGTGTCACCCTGAAAAGGGCATTTCATCAAATTAAACTAAAAATATATATGATACGATTATGTGTAAATCAAAATCAAAATCGTTTTTTTTTTTTAAAAAGTTCATCTGCAGCTAACTGATAGTTGAAAATTTTGTAAATGAAAACATAAGAGATGTAGAAAAGGAAATAAACATACTAATTTAAAAAAGAAAAGAAAGGAAAGAAAAAAAAACCAGCTTTAACATAGCTCTAAGAAAGTTTACGTATTGCCTGCTGTTCTTTGAATAAGACAATAAAATAAATCTTTATATATAAAGTAACAAAAGCAGAATTACAAAAAACAATTGTTGTAATTCAGAAGAACAACAATACGATAAGTTTAGAGGTTTATCTACATGATGATCTTAACCTGGTTTTTTGACGTTTGGAGAGGGGACTCTGAACGATTTAGCGTAGGCACCAACACCAGACATCCTCCTTGGTACTTCACTATGAGTTAATGCCTGTAGTGACTCAGCTAGAGGTGATGCTCCAGATAATCGTCGTTCAGTGTTTGCAGTTCCAGGACGTGATTGGTTGAATTTGACTCCCTGAAGAAGTAATCGCATGTTACCAGCAATAGTGGTAACAGATTCTTCAAGTGATTTTAGCTTAGCATTCTGAGTGTGGTAGTACGACTGTTGTGTTATAAAGTTCTTATCTGCAGTCATAGCACTACCAGCAGACCTCTCTGAATCTCGTCTTCGCAGAGCATCGATACTTGATAGTCGTCGACCTCCAAGAGATGGAGCGGATGACCGTCTTCGTTCAGCCTTTTGTGGCTTATCATCAACTGCGAATGCACCAAACACATCAACTTGTTGATTAACTTCTTCTTCTTTTGATAATCGATGTTGTTTGACAGCATCTCTAAGTCTTTCAAAGTCCTCTTCAAACATCGGTCTTCGAATCCTCCTTTCGAACGCAGAAAGTACTCTATTAAACAATTCGTTATCATAAGGGTCGTGTTCTACTTCATTACGAAATACTCTAACTTCGTCTAATTGACTCTGGGTGAGACCTTCAATTTGCTCTAAGTTTGTAATAAGTTCCAACGTATCAGACAAAGGGGTTTGTTTACCCATGCAATTATTAAACTTTATGACCAATCCATTCATGAAAAGCTTTAGACTGCTCGATACAAATGAGTCTTCTGCATCAGAATTTCCGTATGCTTCGGCATAGGCTCCAGATATAATCGCGATGAACATATTAGATAACACAAACATTACTATTACGTTATATAGCACAAAGAAAACAGGAGCAAGAACCCGATTGCTTTTTTCTAAGGCCATGTAGTTGAATTCACCCAAGAGCATTCTAAACAAGGACATCATAGAATCTGGAAATGACTGATAATCTTCAACATCTGAACCAAAACCAAGTTGAAACGCAAGAGCAAATCCACAAAAAATAATACCAAAAATTATCATGAAATATCCCAATTCACTTTTTGATATACTTAAGGTCCTGACCAAGACTGCTAATTTAGAAAATTTTCCCAAATATTTAAAAGTTTTTATAAAACACATCAATGCGTTTATGGCATTTAAATAATTCGAAGTCGTGTACTGCACTGCCATTGGATATAATAGTAAGAATCGATCTCCAGTAGTGAAGTTTACATTATCTAAGTCAAATCGAAGGGTGAAACGAACTCCGAAAACTGCCACGAAAAAAATCAAATTCACCATATCAAGCCAGTTCCAAGGATCTTGAAAATAACCTTTCCAACAGAGGTGTGATGTTTCACTGTACTCTCGCAAGCATTGAGTACATCGACGAACAGCAAACGGATCAAATTTATAATCACATTCAACACAAACGTAAGTCTTCAGACCTCCCGTTTCTAAAATAGTTTGTTTACGACAAACAATACAACGTTCTTTTGGTATTGAACAGAAATTATAAAACTCTCCAATCTCATTAAGCAAGTAGAAGAATAGATAAGTTGCTAAGAATACCTCCAAAACGAGAGTAGCAACCTCGACATCTGTTTCAGATGAGAGAGTGGCCATGGGTTTGACTGACATTTTTGAAAAAATAGATCCAGTAGGGTACCACTCAACCAAAATTTGTGTTACAATCAGTAATTTTATATTAGAGTTATATGAGCTAAAGTCTATCACCACAGCTCGGGTCTGTTCATCGATCCATCTATTTTGTTTTAATTCTTCAACAGTTTGTAATGCCAAGTCTTGCTGAACAGGCAAATCAATAACGAACCCTGAACTAACATAGACATCACCTCTTTTACCAACACTGTAACTGTTACAATATCTTTTATTTGCAGAATAATTTTCGCACAGGTTCGATGCCGACCTATAACTGTACATCGTCCTATTCTTTGGAGGACCATACGTCTGTTTTGAAATCAAACTGCTGTCATACGGAGGATAACAATCTCTGACAAACGATCGGAACTTGTCACTGACGTAGCAGCCGACGTTTTTTTTTACTCGGACTTGACGCATTCGAATGGTTCCTATTCTTCTATTGTGAGTATTTGTGAATCCTGTTTCATAATGAGTCATCTTATCTCCATTATACCAATGGGTTGAGAAGAGTGTTGGAATGAGATCACCTGAAAGATAAGAATAAAAAGATCCAGTATCCTGTACCTGGGTTACCTGTCCAACTGATGATCTGACGTTGTCTGCTGCCCAGAAGGTCCAGCTGGATCGTAAGGCGAATGTTGTAAGGCAGAATATAATAATAAATATAAAATAGGCCATCGTCTCTAATAAGAATGTCCTCGCTTTCATTGACTTCTTTGCTCTCACTCTTTGCCATGGAGTGAACATTGCCTCACCTCCTGGAGTTGGTTTTTCTTGATCTTCAATGCTGGCAACTTGATCTTCAAAATCTGGTTCGTCGTCTTCTTCACTTTCTTCGTCTTCTTCCATGTCTTGCATTTCTTCTTCTGGTTCTTCACCGTCACAGTGTTTACCTCTTTCCCCAACATTAAATGAAACTCCTCGTTTCGCTTCCATTTTATAATTGTGAGGACTGATAAATAGAATTAGATTTGATAAGAAACCAACACAAAGTCATCAACAGTAAACTCTACTTAAACTTCAAAGCTTTGTAGTCAGCCATTGAATTCCTTCCTCAATACCAACTCCAGTCATAGCACTGCAATGTTGAACTTTCCATTGTCGTTTTCTCATCACATGATGTTGAGATAAATTACTAAAACTCTTTGTGAGATCCGATTCACTCATCGCACTGTCGAT
This sequence comes from Flectonema sp. DT1601, assembly GCA_964019425.1. Lineage (NCBI taxonomy): Eukaryota > Euglenozoa > Diplonemea > Diplonemida > Diplonemidae > Flectonema > Flectonema sp. DT1601. The sequence goes on along the minus strand of OZ025809.1, from coordinate 855,912 downwards.
GTCGTTCTTGTTGGCGTATATTAAAAGAGGTTTAGATACGAGTGAAGGATCAAAAAAAAACGGAAATTCAATCACATCTGAGAGACGCTCACGATCACCCAAATCAATCACAAGAATTATCGCATCTACATTTGGATAATAATGCTTCCACAGAGGTCGGGTTTTATCTGCTCCGTTTAAGTCCCATATAGTCATGTCGGTGTTGTTTTTGTTTATCGTCTTGACGTCGAATCCAATTGTATGACGGACATAATATAACGCATTCTCACCTCCATGAAGTCGAGCTAGTATGGAACTCTTTCCACTAGCGTCGAGTCCCAAGAGGATTATCTTATAGTTTGGTTTCGAACTTTTAAAAGATTTCTTTAAATTACTAAAAAAAGTAGTTTCACAATCAGGTTTTTTATTAGAAATGTATCTCAAGAAATGATCACCCGGATCACAATCTTTCCAAGGTTTTATTTTATATGATCGATTCTTCCAAATGCTATCATCACGAGACGCAATAGCCAATTGTTTACTTACAACTGAAAGACTACATTGAGTATAAAAGTCAAGGGATCCTATCACTGATAATATAACATCCATTGGTAGGTCAGATATGCTTAGTGGTTGTAAGTTTACATCAGCTGATAAAGGATTGTCTGGGTATGTCAATACCGCGGAGTGTTCCCATCCTGCGCGTAACATTGCAGGTCTCAGAGTGCTCGCCGGTAGTGTTATTTTATGATCATCGCATAGGGCTATTGTGTTGTTTGATGTTAGTTCTGAATTGTGATGACGACCCAGCTGTCCCTTCTCATTGCATCCAAAAGAATAAATAACACCTTCTCTACTCTCAACAATCACATGTCTGCTACCAACAGCTGCCGTCCTACACCCTGACGGAACTGTCACAGTTTTTTCACTTGTATTATTACCATATTGTTTGATGGTACCATCTGGGAAGATCAGTAGCGAAAAGGTATCACCACAGAGAATCGAACTGGGTGGGATTACTGGATCTGCGATGATGATGGGTGTTGGTAGAAGAGCTCCGACTGATCCATCTGTAAGTGATAGCTGATGTTCTTTATTACTACCCCAAGCAATGATTTTACCAGTAGAGGTTAAGCACATTATGAATGCGGCTCCACAAGATACAGATATCACTGGTTCTGGTATTGTTATCTTTTGGATTTGATTTGGTGATTTTGAATTCCCACAATCAGGTACATCACCTACTAGGTACACGATGTGATCATTGCCGAGAAAGGCTGAAAATAATGCGCCTGAAGACATGGTTTTTATTGTTGTATTTTTTGGTGTTATTTCATTCCAGCTCTCAACCATGGAATACAGTTTCCCTTCATCATCGATGGAGAAAAGCATCCCGTGATGAGACGTCATTTTAACCACTTTTGAATTTCCAATTATTTCTTTGAATTTTCCATCCTTGGTGGTTCCCCAAACCTCACCATTCGTCGTAATTAAAAAAGTTCTCGTCGAACTACAATGGACATCGCGAACATTATTAAATAATATCCTCCGTGGAATAGTTGTATGTCTGCTGCCTCTGTATCCCAACTGTCCATGTGTATTAGATCCGAAGACACACAATAGAGGTGGTGGATCCTCTGTCATTCTGTAAGTGAGCCACCTGAAAGAAAACAAGAAATCCTTTTCGAAGTAATGATACGAATATTATAACTGTTGTAGAATGTGAATTGAGTAACTAAATTCTGTATCATAATCCCAACAACATAAGTCAGTCAACCGGGTTAGAACCCGCGACACTTGCAGGTACGAAACGGATGTAGATTAAGAAGGTTTTTACTCTTTTTTTTTTTTCCCCTCCCGAAACAGTTTAAGCTCATAATTCAGTCTTCCACCACTTAGAAATGGCTGCATCGAAGGAACGACTAATGAGTTGTGCAATTAGAAAGCTGTTGCTGCTCTGCAGAACCCATCCAGTCGGTCAAATCTCCCCAGGTAGGACCAAATGCAGAGCTCACTTTCAAAGGAACAGCCAGAGCTGTTACCGTTTCCATGGCTTTTTCTATGTGAGGAATGCACTGTGGGAATGATGATCGCGGGACAGAGAAGATCATTTCGTCGTGAATTTGACAAACCAATCGAAGAGAATATTCTAAAATAACTGGCTGTGTGTTAACCATTGCCATCTTGATAATATCAGCTGCTGAACCCTGGATAATTGTATTTATCGATTGACGAATAGCTGCCGCACGTTCGAATGAATTTGAAGATGAGATATTTTTAATCTTTCGCAATCTATTAGCGAAGGTTCGGACTTCACCTGTTCGAGAACAGCTTCTGATTACTTCTTCAGACCATCGTTGGACACCTGGAAAACCTTTTTTAAATCCCTGAAGTAGCTGTGAAGCTCTCGAAAGTGAGACTCCTATAGTTGACGCCAAAGCTTTTTGACCTTGTCCGTAGATGATACCGAATATGACTTTTTTTCCAACTTGTCTTTCTGAAGGAGTAATTTGATCGACACTTTTACCAAAAACTGTTGCCGCGATAGACTTGTGTAAGTCACCTCCACCGTTTAGCAGATTACACAAAGAGCTGTCCTTTGACATGTGGGCTAGAATCCGAATTTCGATTTGAGAATAATCAACTGCAACTAATATGTCATTTGAGTGAGGTTTAAATGATAATCGAACTATTGAATAATCAAGATGGGCATGATCTTTTCTTGGTTGATTCTGCAAATTTGGATTCGCACATGATAACCTCCCCGTATCAGTACCTTCTTGGTTGAATTGTGGGTGAATAATCCCATCCTTTGCATGTGATGTGAGGTTAACAATGTACGTCATCAGTAATTTTTGAACAGCTCTATATTTCATAATTAGATTCGGTGCCGGGTGAACCGTCGACATCGCTTGTAGTGTATCCTTATCTGTAGAGAATATTCCTTTCTTTTTTGTTTTGTTAGTTGAAATTGGTGTTCCGTTTAAGAAGTCACATTTATCTTGAAGCTTTAGCTGATCGAATAGCAATGCTCGGACATCATCGTGACTGAGAGCATTGAATGGAGGTCTTGCGTACTTCATAATATCATTTTCAATTTCGTGTAGTAGTTGTTCATGTCTTGACTTAGAGTTCAGTAATTGAGTTGTGTCGATTGGGAATCCAGTCACATGTACAATTGCAAGAACCCATGCAACAGGCATTTCTAATTTCACCATACAATAACCCAACTGATTGCAATCAAGAATCGATCCTAATTTTTCATATAATTCTCGAATTTCACAATGTCTGTTCCTAACTGAATTGTTATCAGTTTGAACCGTCACATGAACAGCTTTAGCGTCATCATACGAAACAACAGCGCTGTTGATAGATGACAAGTGTTTGATATTTTCACTTGGATTTACCATCCACATCATAGTTTTAACATCACATACATTATCTGGTTTTTCATTCTTTTCTAAAACATATTTCGCAATCACTACATACAACGCTTGGATATTATACGTTATCTTTGTTATGGTTTGATCACATATGAGTGTTTTCAACGATTGGATTACGATATCTAATTTGCAGTGACAACACATGACTGGTGTTTGCCTATTAAATAGTGTACAGGATACGGTAATTGCATCTGGTTTAGATGTTGGACACAACCCACCAAGTTCACTACACCAATCAACGGAACTGATTGTTATCGCAACTGTTGGAGAATAGTTTACTGACCTACAAGTATTTATTATATCATTGATGTGATGTTTACAGAAAGAAGTAGCAGTAGGTGTTGTTGAAATGGGGTTGTTGACATTGTTTGATAAGGGAGGTGCTTGTTTTGGATTCGCTTTTTTTATAATCGACGAGTTACCCCTAGTGGTGGACTTGTTGTTTGGTGTCGTTGCTTTTTTAAGTTCTGGTGGCGGAAGGCTTTTCGGAATTGCTCTAACGTCAGATGGTCCTCTTTTGAGTTTCTGATCCTGACCTGGACTAGGTAAATCACGCAGTCGTTTTTGTGGCATGGGTCTAACTTTTAAAAGCGATGCTTCTTGCTGACTTATTGCAGCCTTTCTTCTACTGTCAAGAAGGGCTGATAGTGGGCAACTGCTATTCGCTTCCATCCCTCCTTCGTTTTGTTTTGCCGATGCTAATTCTTGCATTTCCTTAAATAGACCACTCGTTGGTAAACAGTCTCCTCCAGTCATTCCCTTTGACTGAAAGAATAGTGAGCCTCTCGCTCCACTAGACGTCCGCCGCTGCATGTCGCGGGTGTCCCTCCCGTTTCTAGTTGAAAGTGTAATGAGATAAGCAATAGGAAATGTGCAATAAATGATCCGAGTCTGAGATGTTACCTGTTGTAAAAGTAAGTTCAGAGATTGCCTTAATTGATATCTCAATCATACATCTGTATGTTAAAGTTAGTTTAGTCTAGCAAATCTTCTTTGCGGACCTTTTTTTATTCATTTATTTTTGTTTTTTTGAAAATTTTCGCATTTAATTTTTTTTTTTTTTTTTTTTGAAAAGCCTTCAAAAGAAGAAGAAGGGAAAAAAAAAAAAAAAAAAAAAAAAAAACAGCTGGAAACTGGCAAATCAATGCCGCCTTGTTTTATTAGGAAGCTGAAATGCCCAATTATCACTCTCGAATAAAAAGTGATGCCATGAAATAAGTCGACGGCTGTGTGAGAGTTTCGATATCAATGTTCACTATGGACTATCTACAGCCTATTCGTATTTTATGACAAAGAGAAGCAAACGCGTACATTAGAACATCATAATAGTTCGTAAAAACAACGACAAAACCATATCTATAATGACTTTATCACTATATGACTTGCATGGTTACAATAAAAATGTGCGTTCTTTCATCCATGTGCTCTATATCTGAAGAAAGAAGTTCACTTTTTCATAAATAAAAATCAGGGAAGGGGGAAAGGGAGAAAAGGAAGGGGGAAAATGGCTTACTTTGCTTCGCCTCCTCCCTTTTTCATAGCCACCATGGCAGATGTTCCAAAGCTACCAAGTCCATCAAGGATTTCTTGATATCCGACAGAGGCATTGAATCGTTCTCTGTATGCTTGAATTGCAGCAGGAATTTCTATATCGGTGACGTCAATAAACGCGAATGCAGGTACGATTGAGAAGTCAGCTATTGTTGGCTCATCACCGCATATGAATTTCTTACCATTCAAGAAGAAATCGATGAGGTGTTTGAAAACACCATCACTAACATCGGTAAGCTTTTCTGTGGAAGCAGCGATAGTATCTGCAGGTAATTCCATAAACCCAAGTACTGGATAGCAAACATCGGCAACTTTTGGATAAAAGACTGTCTGCCTCCAATCTAGTGCCATTTCACAATGAGCTCTCTGCGCACTATCGATTGGATAAAATTTACGTGCTGAGGCATATTTTGAAGCCAAGTATCTCAGAATCGCATTACCCTCAAAAACACATGTTCCATCAGAATCCTTAATTAGAGGAACTGTATGTAAAGGATTCATCGCCAGGTATTCAGGTGTTCTTGTCTCACCTTTCATTAAGTCAGTGTCACGTAGCTCATGTTCGATACAAGCTTGTCTAAGTAGAATCCATGCCGGGTGACAATTAACTGATACTCTGGCTAAGAACAATTGAACCTTACCTGTCGCAGGTACTGGTGGTGGTGCTCCTGATAACACTGCCGCCATGAATGCTTTTGGATCATCGGGTCTGGCATCGACAAGTCTCAGCATCATGGCATCGATTATTTCCGGAATCTGTTTCCTACTTGTGTACTCTATTGGTCCTTCGTCAGACATTATTATTGTTCTTTATGCTATGGAGAGATGGCTGATAATTATATTTATAAAAAAAAAAGAAAAATTGAAAATTTCTTTTTTAACATCCATCCTTCAATTCATGAACGCACATATCATTTGAGAATGAGGGAGAGAGAAAAAAAAATAATAATAAACTGGGACCGTTTCCAATATTTCATTGTAACAAAATATGGCAGTCAGTTGATGTAAAAAAAAAACAGAATAATCTGAATATCCACAGTAAGAAAAAATTATTATTAATTATTATTATTTTATTTTATTTTTTTTAATAACAAGAAAAAAACACGTATGTCAAACAAAGCTGACTGCAGCTGTGTGACTGTCTCCTGACATGTTTTTTTTTTATTATTATTTTTTGTTTGTTTTTTTATGCTTCAAGTCCAATTTCGGTACTTGGTGTTATTGTGTTCAAATCTAATCATCGATAAAGACTGTTTATGACATGAAACGAGAGGCGACATCTTCTTTCGTTAATGATTGCTGTCTAGTCGTCACATTCAATTCAGAACACAAAAAAGGAAGTGCCACCCAACAAGATAACAATGCCAGAGAGAATAGCCCATGAGTTATTGGCCCAGTTGATAACACGAAACAAAGCATTAAAGGCAACGGTGTAGACAACAACGAGCTGTAAAACCCCATTCTTGGTCCAAGAACTGAATTTGGAGATTGTGAAATCAACAACAAAACAATTGAATGTAGAATGGCCTTACCCCAAAACAAATAACGATAAATTGAAAACGCAACCAACGAAGAACCAACATACTCCATGTATTGCATATATACAGCAAGTGGAGATATAATACACAAAGCTCCACAACACGCTATACCAGCAAATAAAAATGGAGTGAATAACGGAAGCACAGTAGTACTTCTCACTAATAAATAAGCGTAACAAGTTCCTAATATAATAACACTCAATGATTCAAGGGTTAGCGAAACCGTAACGAATGATGTCCATGATTGAACGTTATAAGGATTCTTACAGTGTGCTACTAGTGAAGGGTCGGCATAACATGCGATGCCGTGATTCCACATATCCATCTCAGTTGAATATAATGAAATGCCTTTGACATCAAAAGAAGTCAACACTTCTTCGAAACACTTAGCATCACTGCATCCCATCATCGTGGAGTATGCAGTGTGGGATATAATGAATCGAGGTATATCTAAACATTTACCACCTACCTCACAACAGGGAACACTAGGTGCTAATGCTAATGCCAATAAGTAGATTAGGATTGCCATAGTGATTAACTGTTTGTTTTGTTTTGTTTTGTTTTGTTTTCAAAGAGGAGTGAGATTCAATCACGGGAACATAAGGGAAAGTTTTCTTTTTTTTTTAGAACATACGTATTTAACTCTGCCGTCAAACGGTTTTATTTCTACCAAATCGCCATTAGTTTTTAATTTAGAACGTCTGTCGTCTTTAACTTGTGACACTTGTTTTTCGATACCTCGCACCCACACAGCATCTTCGTTTTTACTCTCTGGTTTTTTAAGTCCTCTCGCTTCGAGGACTTCCTCTACAATAACGTCGTCACTTTCCATATCGTGTGGTAGACTGTAATGGGATGAAATATTTCACTATATCGGTGATGATTTGGTTTTTTTTTTTTTTTTTTTTTTTTTTGTTTCATTAAAAAAAAGACAAAAGTTCAGAACAAAATCCTATATTCTACAGAATCTGCTCACCGTTGTACAAAAGAATATCAAAACTCTTCGCACGTGAGTTGTGCACTTTAGTTGTAACAACTACACTAGTTGAAACAAAGTATTAAAAAAAAAAAAAAATAATAAAAGAGCTGCTTTCGTTAGAGCTCTCGTGTTGTTTATTTTTTGATGAGAAAAAATTACGATTCGGGACAAGCTCAAAAGAGAGTTGACCATTTTTTTTTTTTTTTTTTTTTTTTTTTCCTGACGACGATTTATATCGCTACGACTATCTCTTCGAATTCAACCACTGTAAGCGAATCGATCAACGATAACCTTCTCAGTAGTAAGAGAAGCAGTACAAGAGAAACAGTACACAGGAAGGTCAGTGTTGCCAATGTCAATGGAGAAAAAAAAGAGAGAGAAAAAAACACGGGATGAGAATGAAAAAAAAAAAAAAGAAAGAAAGAAAGAAAGAAAGAAATATATATGTAAAGAAACATAATCAAATCCATAACAAAACTGAAAAAGTCTCTTTTTTTTTCATGACATTAATTTATGTCAACAACTCCTTCCTTTTAACAGGCTTGTTTTTGTTGATGTTCCGTAAGCAGCCAGCATTGTTCAAAAATGTGGTTTAAGTAAATGCAGAAAATACTACACTATTCTTGGTACTACCAACATAATGAGTAGCATGGCTGAGATAAATACGACAACAACTCTTTTAAATGACCCCAAACCGGTTATAGAACCCGAACTAGGACTCTGCTGACACTGCATCTGTTGCGGAATAATAATATGAACAGGTGGTGTTGGTCTCCGTATTGTTAAGCGACTATCACCTTGTGTAGGTTCGTTCAACCCGCGTACCCAAACAGCATCTACACTCCCAAATTGCGAGTGCATACCTCGCTCTTCTATTACCTCTTGTACCAAAATATCATCTGTATTCATTACTATGATGAGAAGTAATAATAATTCACAAAGTGACCAACACAATACTTTCAAGCAATCAACGAAGGGGAAGCATGAGGAGGTACACGGGAGGGTACAAGCTTTTAATATGTATAATTTCCTTTTTTTTTCTTTTTTTTTTTTTTTTTTTGTTCAATTCTGTTGTTGTTTTTTTTTCATTTTGTTTTTCACACATGTCAGGTGGGTACGTAACAATAGAATTATTACGTTTTTTCCAATTTACACATGAAAGAAAGCCATCTACAGAAGAAGACGGTGATGGAACTTTAAAATTCATAAAACAGTTGCAAAACTCTGTTTCTGTTTTTTTCTTTTTTTCCCGTTCTTTTCTGGAGTACAAGTCTGCTCAACGGTATGCACAGATGCCAAAAAAAAACAATCGAAAAGGGAGTACGCACCTCTGAAAGTAAATAACCACTAAAGTCAACTCAGAGATGGCTGGTAACGTTACGATAAAAAGAGAAAAAGAAAGATTGAAAGAAAGAACGAAGAGATTCACGACAAACCTAAAAGAAATTGTAAATTTACTTTTTTTTTTTTTTTTTTTTTTTTTTTTTTTTCTTTCTCCTAAAAGGTTTTTTTTTATTTTGAATCCTGCGATGAAGGTGAATCAACACACAAAAAACGAATATATCGATAAAATTGCCATGAGTTAAATTAACCCAACAAAAGATAACGCAACCTGATGCTGTATGACCCACAGAAACTAGTACTGGTGGTACACAACATTACCGAGATGGTCATTGGGCGACATGTTATGGGGTGAGATGAGATCTTAATAAAGAGGGGGGAAAGAGGAAAAAAAAAAATCGAATACACGTTGTTCAAGACCCTCAAGCCTATCACAAAACAATTACTCCACCCTATGAAGTTACTTTGCCATGGACAGAAACAAGTAACGGTTGTAAAGAGTTATGATAGTAAACACATCCCTAAAACTCTCTCACTCAGCGCGTCAAGTATAACTCAAAAAAAAAAAAAAAAAAAAAAAAAAAAAAAAAAGGGAACCGTTTTTTAACAATAGAGCTAACGTGTGCAGTCTAAATGTTCCCTTCTTTTTTTTTTTATTCTCACGATACGTAATTTGATTGTTAAGAACAAGAACAGCGAGGGGGGGGGTTAAATATTTGAGCATACCTATAATAATATGTATTGTATCAAAGTTAACATGAAGGGCGCAGGGAATGGAAAATCAGAGAGCCTCGGTTTAAACAAAAAAAAAAAAAAAGATTATTATTATTATTTCGTGCGAAAGAAAATCGTGAAACCGACTTAAAAGATTGAAAAAGCTGAAAAGTACCAACCGAAAAAGGATGGATCGCCTTAAAGCAATACAGCAGTATTTAAAAAAAAAAAGTACAGCGGAATATCTACTGGTTGGTAATTATCAAAATCAGTCCTTGGGTACTAAGCAGCACAACACCAATTGTTTGCTAAGCGAGGGATATAAATTAAGATTGCGTACAGGATAAGGCTATCCTCTCTGCTCAATGCTCATTCTAAGACCCAGTTACGCTCATTTTTATCTTATCATTTTGGTTCCAGCTGCCTTTTAAGTGCAACACGTGCATCGTACAATTCCAGGGAAAGGAGAAAAAAAAGAAAGAAAAAATAAGAAAAAAAGGCAAATTTAGATTAAAGAATAACAACGTTTTCACACACCTTCACAATCTTATGACATGGAAGGTTATGACGCGTTGGGGGGGGAAAAAAAAAAAAAAAAAAAAGAAATATTAGACGACAAGTAAAAGAACCATTGACTAGAAATTCTGTTAAGGGGTATCACCAATTAAACATACACCGCCTTAACATTAAAAAAAAGAAGGAAAAAAAAAAAAAAAAAGAATTATCTTTAACCTAAAAACTAACACAGAGAAATCGCAATAAATATACCGTGAAGTTTTGAGGGATGGGGGAAAAAAAAAAAAAAAAAAAAAAACTGAATTAAACCTGTAACTCCATTCAGATAACAGCGACTCATAGTTGACGTGCTATTTGGTTTATAATTACAATACCAAATAACAGTCAACAACGTCGGAAGGATCGGGGAAATATACAATGTGGAGGTGACTGTGGCGAGAATTGAAATCCGTTGTTGTAATCTCTGAAAGTTGATATTTATCAGTTTAAATATAAATGGGTTATGGCCCAAAAAATACACCACCTGGTGGCCCAAAATTCACCAAATATAAACAGTACCAAATGTCGAATTTCAGAGAGGTAATTTGATACTGTATTTTCAAGCTCAAAGGAACAACAATTTCTCCGACAATCTTGACTGTCAGCGGCAGAGAGGGAAATACATTTTTTTTTTCACAACGCTCGTAGTCGCCATCCGAATTTCATATTATTTTACTCCGGAATTCGTAGAATGTGTTCCGAGTCATCGTTTCAGTTTTTTATAAGTTATAAGCAAGTTGAGCAAGAGCGGCTTCCTTTGCTGCTCTGGGGGAGAGAATTTCTTCATTGACGAAGTTAAAAACTGAATCTAAATCTGTTTCTTTAGTACGCTGATGAAGAAGACTTTCTAATCTAACTTCGGCATCTGTACCTGAGAGAGAGTTGTTTGAAGCAGTGATGGTAGCTCTCCAGCTGCTGTTGCTACTATTGTTCTCACCGAACTCTGTAGGACACCTAATGACTGGAGGTAGCTCATCATCTATCTCGTAAGGGTATGATGAATAGTTTACTGGTGTTGACATCTTTACTTTGCATTCCTTAACTCTACTCGGCTTCACACTCTCAAACTCCACAGCACCTACAGGAATTGCATAAGCCGTAACACAACTACTTCTCGGGGAAAGACAATTCGTTGGAGGAGACAACATTATTTCTATGAAATGATGAACTGAAGGAAACGTATTTTATATACATCACAAGATATACTTTACTGTTAAAAACTACTTCAAGACGATACATTCATTACCCTGTGAGTTAATAAATAACTGTTACTGTTGGTTCCATCAGTCAACGAGGTACTTCGCAAACTTTTAAAAGAAAAAAAAAAAAGAAAATAACACTTTGAGAGAACTTGTACCTCACGAACACACAACAAGACTAAAATAACAGAAAAGTGGTAGAAACTAAACCAAGAGGCTCTTCACAGAAGAAAACTATCTTCTTATTAAATCGTTGATGATGACGTCTCACCTATCTGTGTAACGGGAACAGATGTAAGTTCTGAACCCCTGCGACTCACAACAAGTTCTCATCGCAATCAGCTCACTGTTGCTATACCAAATGTGAAACAAAAAGAAAAGGATGCCATAACATTCTACTACACTACTACACAAAACAGATCTCAGGATAAGTAAAGAAAAGAGTAAAGAGTTTACAATCGGTCGATACGTTCTACTCAACGAAAACAAGTCTTTCAGTGATTCAAGACCTCTGGTAGTTTGATAATTAGTCGATATTTAAAGTGATAATCACCTGTCGCATATGTTAGTAGGGTTTCTCTAAGGTCACTGATAGATTCAAGTGAAGTTCTCCCTCATAATAGTACAGATGATTTCAGAGATGCTCCCATCACTGGTAGTAAGAGTTGCTTAGACGGTTTATTTTTAATTTCAACACCAGCCAACTGTTCCTCAAGCAAACGTATTTGAGAACAGAGACTATTGATTTCAAGTTGTAAGGGGACGATGACTTTTGGTGCGTACATTGAAAACACTTTTGCTTCTAAAGACTCAACGATGTTAAGATAATGAGAATACTCTGAAGCCGATTCATTACACAAACGCTCTTCCTCAGTGAGAGATAATAATTCTGTTGAGAGGGTGGGTAGCTGAATATCGTCATCAGGTATTTGTAATGACTCGTTCAACACATTACTATCATCAGGGAGGTTATCAGATGGTATCACTTCCTTATCAACTTTAACATCTTCTAAATAATTTTGAAGAGATGAAATTTCATAAACAAGACCGTCCGCGTCACTTTCAATTAGTTCAGAAAGTTGTTGTAGCTGCAGATGACCTTTTTGATTACTTTCACGAAGGGACTCATCGTAAGATCTCATTAGAGTTTGTTCTATTATTTCTGATGAACGTTGAAACTCTGATTTAAGCTGCTGAATATTCTTATTCTTACTTGAAATATTCGACGTAAATACTGCTGCTCTGGATGCAGCAATTTGAGACTGCCTCCTCGCTGCTATCAATTGAGAACACACCGATTCCTCTCCTTTCACTTCCCTCGGAGGTAATAGAAATGGATTTTCATGGCTCACTTCCACCAACACCATCGGTACTCTCTTCTCAGACAAGACTGTTGAAACATCGTATTTTTCAGGTTCAGAATCGCTGCAACTTTCTTCATCAAGCAGCCAGTCAACCTCTTCTAACATCATTGTTTGAATTATCAGTTGCAATTCATATTAGCGTTTCCCTCAATAAGGAAGTGTAACTTTTGAAAAAGTACTGTAAAAAAAAAAAAAAAAAAAAAAAAAATGGATATTATTAATTTTTAACTTGACGAATTTTTAACTGCTAAGAATATACCCACACGGAGTATTAAAATTTTATGAAACAAAACCAACCACACAAAAAAAAAATATATAAAAAAAAGAATTTCTGCTCAGCAACAAGATCATTTAGATAGGAAAAACATCACTCGAAACTTTAAGTAAGAGTATCAAATGGCTGATAAGTGTCGGTCTTCCAACACCTTTATTAGTTATCTAGAAAATTGAATGAACAAGAGAAACAAAACAAATCAAATACAACGTCTCTCCACAATAAGGATATGTGTTATTCTACCCCTGGGATAATACAGGTAGGAGAGTCCATGCCGGGTGAATCAGGCATCATTGCGAGGGTGCTTTTAGCAATCTCAGCCTGTGCGATGTTGTTTTCAAGTGTACGAAATATTAAATTTTCTTTTGAGACGGATGACGCCGCCATTAATACCTCCATCCATTTAAACATATCTGATCGTACGGTTGCTATAAGTTGATATACTCTCTGAGATGTAACAATTTCAAAGCACAACGTCTGCGTATGATCAGGAGAAACCCTTATGTAAGCTTGATCTACTCTGATAGTCCCTTGAGGCTGCTTAACATCTTTATGTTTAAAATAGTAAAGCTTTGATCCAACGAGTACGAACCATCTGTCTTTCCAAGCCTTATTCAGTGCACCTGCTTTGTATAAGCGTCCGCTGTGAGACATTTCACTTGGCTTGAAGCATGCCATGATTGCTGGGTGATGTTCTTTTTTTTTTTTTTTTTTTTTTTCTGGTTAAAAAAACTAAGATTCAAGATTATTAGTGGTCTGACTATGCTAGGAATAGGTAATAGTAAAAACTGTTGTAAGGAATGACCGAATAAGAGAAGAGTTGTTGTTGTTGTTTTTTTTAAAACTCCAATCATCTCAATGAATTTGAATTTTTCCCAATCATCTCCTCATAGCAACTCTCCACGGAATCGAGTCCGGAAGGGCATAGTGTTGCTATTTGTGATAGATTTTTTTTTTTTTTTTTTTTTTTTTTCCCCTCGAAATAAAGAAAGAAAAAGACATTCCTTCATCCAACAATGAATGGATGAAACCTTAAGTAGCCGCCTGTATCTTAATGGATGATAACACCCACTGAAAGGGAATAGTCGTGGAAAACACGAATATTTTGTATCGGTGCATCAACTCCTTGTCTACATCAGTTGAGCACTAAAAATAGGAGTTACAAAGAGGGAGGAGGTAATCTTCTTTTTTTTTTTTTTTTTTTTTTTTCGATAACAAGCAATCGAAAAAATACTTCCAATTTCTGTCAAAACACAACACAAAGCTGTGGATTCGGAGGATGGATCTGTAAAATGGGAAATCAAGGCCAGTTTTGTCCGATAGCCCAGCGGAACAACACGCATTGGTAAGCTGCAATCCCACAGAGGAAGAGCGTCTACTATCATAGAGGTTACGTATTAACAAAGCTAGAGTGACGGGAGCTAAATAAAAACGCCACAAAAGTTTGTCTTCGTCGGTAGTCTCACAAGAAGTTCAATAAATTAGCTGCCTGGTCGTCGGTACTAATCTCAAGAAGGCTTCGTATTCTTTAAATCATCAATCGCCTGCACGATTCCCATGGCAAACGGATTTGGACCATCCTGTTGAGGACGCCTATCAGCCCCTGGATGACCCTGAGGAAGTCCTCTAAGTTGAGCTTCTTTAAACTGGTTGGGGTCCGTCTCTCTTATCGGACAGGCAGCAAGTGGATTCTGAACAGAACGCCTCTCTGGAGGAACGCCGAGTAGTTTTTCTTTTATAAGGGAGTCTGCTTCTTCTTTAGGCAGCATCATTTTCCAATACATTTCGTGAACTAAAAATTGTAAACGTAAATGCCAATAAAACTTTGTGTACTCAGGGATCCATAAGAATATGAGTCCAGCAGCAAGCACGACAAACGGCCACTTCTTACGTATCCATCGTTTACTTTCGTAAGTTTCCGCAGCCTCAAGTTCTTCATTAGTCATGTCTTCGTATTGCTTTCCCTTCCAAGCAACGAATTTTGAACACCATCTTCGCTGTGGTTGCGATCTTACAGTGAGTACCCTCCGCAACATTAAATAATAAAAAGTCTGGAAAAAAAAAAACAATAATTTTCACTATAACAGGAACACAACAGCAGTACTTCTTGTACAATTTTTTTTTTTTCTTTTCCCCATACGATCATCGTGGCGACATTGTGTATCTGAAGGGAAAAATAATTTTTTTCTAAATCTGTTTTTTTTTTATTTAGAAAAATTAAACTTGTTCTGCAAAGGGCTGCAAGCTTTATTGCGTTGTACCCACTTTGAGGAAATGCAACACGTGGAAAAAGAGGACAACAAAAAAACAACAACAACAAAAAAAAAAGCAAGAATAAAAATTCCAAAAAAGATAGAAATTCCAATACCACGGACTGACATTAAGAAATGCGGGTTTGTGATTTAAAAAAAATTCCATTTCCAAGCTAAGCTTGTTTTTTTTTTTTTTTTTTTTCTCTGCCTCTGTAGAGCACACATCTTGCCAGTCAGCAATTTTTCAAGTAGAAAAAATCGAAGATGTTTCGTCTGGACGTGAGTCGATGAACGCCATTAAATATAAATATTAGTTTATTAAATACCAAACACACAACAGACACGGCGACTGGCGCAGATCGGTTCGTCCTTGGTTCAGGTTGATATTTTTTTTTTTTTTTTTAATTTTTTTTTTTGAACTCTGTAGTAAACAGAGTTCGATCTGCCCCAGCGCATGTCAGCAAAAATATAACAAATAATGTGAAGGAAAATGAGGCTGGCGGGGAGTGAGCACAATCATACAAGGTATATAAAAAAAAAAGGTAACTGTGCGATCCGTGTGAAACTTAGCTAGAGGGAAGTTACTACACTATACTTATCTTCTTTTTTCAAACAGTAAAATAGCAATCACAGCGTAAATTTACCTTCGTTCTCTGCCTCTCTATATCTCTCTCTTTTCTCGTTTGGTTTTTTTTTTTTTTTTTCATTTAAAATACCCTCAAAAAAAAAAAAAAAAAAAAAAAAAAAAAAAAGGTATTGGGATGGGTGCTTCATCTCCCTCAAGTAAACTACAAACGAAGACCTTCAGTTAAGAAATTTCTGTTTGCCAGCTTGGCAGAGCGATGGTGTGATGAGTTCTGTTCAGGAATTCAGTTCTGCTCGTTGTGAATTTGGTCGCCTAACATCAGAGAAAGACGACAATAAATTCTTTCAAAAAAAAAAAAAAAAAAATCCTTTACAAAAAAACTGCAAATACAGCAAGAAAATGACATAAATAAAAAATAAAAAAAAGCTTTTTCCACAGAAGCTTCACTATTTTGTTAGAAATAAAAAACAGATGATTGCACAGCAATTATACTCTCTGATTAACTCCAACTTTCTCAGTCACCGATTGGTTAATACGCATCGTTAGTAAAAGTAACAACAACCTAACGGAACTGTCCGTAGTAAGATTCTGGAATTGTCTTCTTATTAACTGCAAATATCTCTGGAACAGGACGACCAGCGCGAGATTCCCTATCATAATGGCTCTCCAAAGTAGTGAAAGTATCTGGTAAGACTTGTCTACCATCCTTCAAAACAACAAATCCATTATCAGTTAAAAATGTAAGCAATTCAGTTGCACTGTGTCCTGATGCTTTGATGAAAGGCGGATCAAACTCAGTACGAATGACATCGACACCGTGTTCTTTAATTAAGTTACTGGCTCCTAACAAAGCTTCCATTTCATGACCTTGACAATCTAATTTCATAAAGTGAACGTGTTCCTTTACGTGAGTATCAACAGTTGTGATTTGAATAGTTTCTTCAAACCACTTTGATTTACGTCCATGAAACAAGTGCACTGTGTCAGATGCACTCCCGTTGGTTATGATGCTGTTACCGAAGTTGGCTCCGCCCTTTTGACCAACTTCCATTTTGATGGTTGCTTCACTGTGTTATTTTATATTTAAGAGATTTCTTGTTCTCTCTATTTTATTTAAGGAAATTTGAAAGGAAAAAAACATACCGAGGAGAACTGGCAGCTCCCATTTTAACGAGGTTAACGTGAGTGTATTTGTTAATGGCTATGGAGGCTTCGAATCGCTTGTAGTTTCTGGAGAGAGGTTCAAATGCTGTCATTTTGGTTCCCTGTTTTTTATTTATTTTTTTTTTTTTGAAAATGCCGAATTTGAGATAAAGAATTTGAGTTTATACCTCACTGGCAACCTGCATAGCGCAAGAACCAATATTCCCACCAATGTCGACTGCAACAGCCTGCTCAATGTTGTAGATTTTCTTGACGAGGCTGACGTAACCTGGAAGTCCGGCGCAGTCTTGCCAATACCCTTGACGTCTAAAAACATCAGAAATCATATCACCACTGTCATGAAGACAAAGAAAAAATGGATTCTGCGTACGTGACTTTGCTGGTTGTTTACCTTCTGGACATGTTGGTGCTGGGGCAGGAGTAGACACCATGTGTTCATGGTTTATAATTTCATCACAGGTCCCAACATTTGATAAAATTGCTTTAACAGTAGTGTCGAATGCGATGGCAGGTTCCATACCTGGAAGCTTAAGCCCAAGAAGTTCAGTGCCGAGAATCATAACACACTCATCGCCAGCAGAGTTGCAGTAGGCTAGTTTATATCCATTGCATTCAGCAAGTCGGTGATAACCTGATGCAGAGGCATCTAAATTATTAGTACACTGAGATTGGAGTGGTACAGCTAGTGCTTGTCCTCCTAACTTAGCAGTCGGGTGAACAACAATAACTCTCGGGCGGAAGTCAGCATCTAATACAGCTCTGAGTCCCCAAAAAGCTTTACAACCTGCAGCAATGATCATCACATCGTGCTTTGCTTCCACATCATTTGACTTCAATGCGGACACGTCAGAGACTGATTCTAAAGAAACTACTTTTCCCATGAATCCTTGTGGGATGAAACTTGATTTTTCAGCGCTCCCTCCAGGAAACAAGACATCGACATAGGATTTATCATCGATTTGAATTTGATCAAAAATTGACTGAAGTAGTCTATCACGAGAATCAACCATACAAGGTATTGATAACACCCAATTAGTTGGTTTTTGTGTTTTTACGAACATGTGACGACCATCAGCAGTCTGGAGACATTCATGTGATTTCAAAAGTGTTGCTCTCTCAGAGGTACTCAAAGCAAGGAATGCGTCTGGTGTTATAATTGCTGACGGGTTTACCGCTGGATCTTGTTTTGTTATAACTTGTTGAACGTGTGGTTGTTGGGGTATGGTATCACATGGTTTTTGTTGAGATTGGGCTTGTTTATACTTGTGACCAAAATTCCTCCGTACCCGACTAACAACATCTCTCATCTTGCTCAACTCGTCATTCTTCATATCCAACTCCATCTGAATAGCTGCGACTTCATCTTCCAACATTGCTGTTGGTTTTTCAACGCTACCAGAATACACGGCTCCTGATATAGCGAATCCAATCATTGCTCCCGTCAACACTCCGGCGAGTATTGGAAGCCGTTGGCCAAAAGTCGTCCGAGACTTCATTTTTTTTTTTTAATAATACACAGTCTTCTGTAATAAATAAATAAAAAAAAAATAATACAACAAGCAAAACCCTGTCTTTTGATATTTCATATCACACGAAAACAAAAGGGTCACATAATGTGTTTGTGTTGTGAGACGTTATTAAGTAACATTTCCACAAAACGATCAGAAAATAAATAACACAAATAGACTCACCTCAGAATGTGAGTGATTGTGATTGGTATTTAGATACCAAATCAACAATAAAAAAGAAAACAATAAAAAAAGGGGGAAGGGGGAGGAAATAGTGAATCTTGACGTAGTTAGAGTAGGACACGTGCTTCCCATCGCAAGGTAGTCAGAAACAGAATATTTACCCTGGGAGGTGAAATAGATTTTTTTTATTATTAAAAAAGGAGTGCAGTTATTAGATTGCTCTATCGTAACTCATAAATCAAAAAAAGGACAAAAAAAACAGCAAAATGGTCAAATAGATCTTTCACCTGTAGTTCATATTAGCGAACCCAACATGCCGCAGAGTACTTGTTGAAGGACACTCGAACGTCAGGTGAAATAGAGTTGTATTTTTAAAAAAAAAAGAAAAAGTACAATGCTTCGATTACTTTATCGTAACTCAAGCAAAAAAACAAAACAAAATATATATTTATAACAGACGTTGGTAGTTAACACCTTTTAAAGGGTTGGTTACGTTTTAAACCCCCAAACCACTAAATAATAAGAAATAAACTTCTCGCATTTTGCTTAAAGTGATTCCCCTCAATGATTAGATCACTAGTGGTCAGGTTATGTAGTCAGAACAAAACAAAGAAAAATAAAACGTTGAATCTGGATACCAACTCTGGTTTAAAGTCAAAGTTTGACAGTTTCGCGGTTATCAGAAGAATAAGACGTTAATAAGGTGACCAATTAAAAAAGAACAACAAATCACTTATTTTAATCATTATCTCATTCTGTTCCCTGCATTGATAGGAACAGCTACCAATAGGGAACAGCTTAAGAAAGAAAGCGGAAACGTTGACAAAGTCTAGGGAAGTATCTTCCCTTTCTATAAAGAAATTTAGGGGAAAAAAAAAAAAAAAAAAAATGAAAAACGTTGACAAGGGGGCATTTATTTTTTTATTATCATTTTACTCCTCAAAACGCGGGTACGAAGTCTGCAGTGACTACGAAACATACATTGAAGCATTCTCCGAAAAATCAATTAGCTTTATCGTTAAGTCTCACATACATAACGACAATAAACTAACGGGTTGCAGCCTTATGCTATCACGAGTGTTTGCTAAATTATAATTACTTTCTTGAGGAGGAAAAGAGAAGGCTCTTCCTTAAACGAGCCTTGGAGAGAGCAAGACAATACTAATATGTCAGATGAGAATAAACAGTTCTACAAGAAGCATCATTGAGATCCTGGCATTGAGGTCCGTTAGTTTCCCAAAGAAGACCAACAGAACGAGCAGCTCCAAGAGTAGTGAGGCAGGAGTATGCAAAGGCACCATTCCACAGCATAGTTCGACTGTTCCATTTCACAAAACCGGAAGTTTTAATTTCTTCTCCAACAGAAAGCGTTCCATTAACCCGACCAGTCGTAGACGCAGAGTTTGCGAATAATATTTTTTGATCAATATTTGTTACAATAGATGCCTGATTAACCGGATCAATCAATTCTTTATCAAACTCAACCAAAGACCACGTCACACCACCATCATGTGAAAGAGAGAATCCTCTGCAAGAACACTGACTATAATTCCTATTTCTCATATTAGCCATTAAGATCCCAGATGGAAGCTGAGTGATAGAAGCCTCATTCATTCCGTATAATGTTGACGTGCTGTTAGCCGAAAGAGTGTATTGTCCTGCGTTAAGACCACCATACCAAACACTGTCATAAGCATAATCACTATTGTGACCAATAAATACAAGATTCCCATCAGAGAGTTCCAATCCTGGTCCAGGTCCTACTTGTGAGCTTGGGACGCTTACTTTTGTTGGCTTCGACCAAACGATTCCATCAACAGAAGTCGATTGATAAACCAAATTATCAACTCTGCTCACGTATTGTAAAACAGCCATATTATAACGAACACTGTAGACGGGTGTCGGTTGCTGAGAAGCTCTGAGGATTACTAACAATTCAGACCACTGAACGCCACCATCATCAGAATACTTCATACAGACATCTCTGTTAGGATTCGTAGTAACGTTTACTCCATTTGGTGGTGTTGGTATGCAGCCATCACCTGTCCAGTTACGGCATTCAGCAAAGGCAATAATTCGGTTTAATTGTGGCATTCGAATGATAGCGGGGATTCTAATACAAGGATAGCCTCCTTCAAAGGGAGTGAAAACTTCAACAAAACTTGTTTCCGGAGATGCTTCACACGAATCAATCAACGCTCTCAATTCCACACCTCTCGTACAATAGTGAGTCCCATTGAGATAACGATTCTCGTCTGGCGATAGACTTTCTTTTCCATAACACCTCCACTCTGATGTACTGTTGTTGTGAGACGTTGAATTGCGTGCCAACAAGTCTGTGTGTTTCATAGAGTTTGAGCATCTTATATCTGAATTACACCATTGATCAGCCATTAGTTGACATCTCGGAGAGAGTGCCACTGCCAAAGCAGTGATTAGAATCGACACTGCCATGTTATTAAAATACTAACGAAAAGAGATAATGTGTTTCCATACCTACATATATATGACTTGACATAAAAAAAAGGTGGATAACTGCCTACTGCTTACGCTGATTATTATTCGTTCTTCCTGGAACAGGTAATGTAATTAAAAAATTAATTATTAGTAAACGAAGAAACAAAACAAAAGGAAGAAAGGATGGGGGGGGGGTAAATCGATACCGTATTACCAAGCTCAAAGGAACAACAGTCTCGGACTGTCAGCGGCAGCGGTAGTAAATAACTGCAAATAAATGAAAGAACCATGAGGACAGATCTATATGTAGTCTGCATATATTTTTTTTCATCGGCAGAAAACCACAAAATAAAGACAAAGAATACACAATGGAACTACCAATTATAGGATGAAACGTCGGGTTCGGCGCTAAAACACATGAAACACGATTCCAATCAGTAGTTTTAAGGTTCTCACCATAATTCTCACGCAGTGAACATGGGAAGGAAAACGTTGCTGTACCAGAATCAAAGAATAGTTTCTGGTTATGTCTAAATAGACTGCGTTATATGTAAAAATAATAATAACATTTTCATGTATTAACACGTACTTGACTAAATAAATAAATAAAAAAATTAAAAAAAAAATTATTGATTTAATGAAAATCAGATAGTCTGATTTTCACGCGTGGGTGGGTTTTTACCGAGTGTGTTAACCTCACGAGCGAAGCGAGTGGTAATGAAACGAGGTAAAAACCCACCCACAAGTGAAAATCTGCATCTGATTCTGCATCTAAAACCGTCGTTTTATTTTACGATAGGAGGCTTCGAAGGGAAAATTTACACCCCGGCGGTCTACGGGCTCTTCAGGAGTCCATCCTGCATCCTTGGCTGCTTCGGTGCACTCTGCTGCTCCACAGGCAGGGTCTCTCTAATCTCTTGCCCCAATAATGAGCCCCCGGTAAAAAGAAATGTTGAGTATAGCTGCCCGTATTCAACTGATATTGGTAAGAAAAATCCTCTCCGCGTGCAATTAAATAAAGTAAAAAAACTTCACGCTCAGCCCAGGAGTGAAATAATGTACTTTCTGATTTTCACTGCAAGTGTAAATTTTCCCTAAGAAGCCAGAAAATAAAAAAAATTATGGTCACTATTCAAAGAAAGGCACGTTTAGGAAAAAAAGAAGACACAAAAAGGAAATATATTTCTGTCTTATCGAGCAGAAGACGTTGTCGAGGGGTTGGGGAGTGAAGTGGAAAAGAGGGAGAAGTTTGAATTTATCAATATTTGGTTGGGAACGGACCATCTTGTCCAGAGCAGTACATACGAATTTCAGGAATTGAAACTTTGTCAAACCCATTCGTTGCAGTTACATTTATACGAAGAGCAGAAACAACAATATTTTCAGATTTAATAAATGATGAGATGTCGTGAACCCTTTTTCTTAAATAGTTCTTTGTGATTGTTTCTGCCACATGCCATTTCGAACCTGACAACACCTCAACCGTATAGTCCTTAACAGTTTCAGGTTGTGGTCCCCAATACTGACCATTGTAATCAACGGCACGCATACTGAGCATTAGTTTTCTATGCATACCAGTATCAAAGGTGATTTCAACTAGACTGACATCAGGAATAGCCACGTCCCATTCCATAGTAATACCCGCTGGGATAGCTTCACTGATCCATCTGTTTGTTCCTTCTTTGAACTGACCAGGAGCAGCACACTTTCCACCAGCAGCTCTCGACTGTCCAGTTATAATATTAGCAGGAGACCCATCAACTGCTCCTTCATTAAAAGTCGAAGTCGCGTGAATTCGGTTTGATTTGAGAACATGATCACGAGGATCAGAATTGTATATTCCAATAACAAAAGCATCATCTCTAATCAACTGTTGCTGAATTGACCAAATGTCAGGAGAGTCTGCAGGAGCAGACGCTAACACTTCAGGTTGAATACCTTTCTTAACACAGTAAGCTGCAGCAGTACCAACAGCTTGACCCATTGTCGTGCATGTCTTCATTACTCTTTGAGATCCAAATACAACTTGAGAAAATCCAGCTAATCTTCCAGCAAAGAACAAGTTAGAAACATTTTGAGCAATAAGAGATCTGAGAGGAGTACTATAAATAAATGGTAATCCTGTTGCTCTGTTTGGAGGATGAGATGTGTCGTAGATTCCCTTTGGGTTGTGTAAATCAAATGGCCATCCTCCATACGACACACGATCATGGAATAATGTCGGAGAGTGTGTTTTAGAAGAGATATCAGGAAGGATATCATTCTGTGTCATCATATATCTCGCAATAAATCTTCTTGCTTGACGTTTACATGGCCACCATTGAATCCAGTCGAGTGATCTGTTTTGTGCGTGTGGAAAGTTCCCAGAGTTCTTAATGTAGTCCCAGACACCTAAGATGTTTTCCATTAATTTATCTTGAATGATATTATTATCTAAGACTGTGTTATATGGGTAAGCAATCTCTACCCACCAGTACCCGTAATCGATAGCACCTATTCCACGATACTTGAAATCAGATTTATTGAACTTTCTAATCCACGATGGAGGATCAAATTCCATTGGCACACCATTGTCAACTGACGTAAAGGCAAATGAAGAACCTTCAACTTCATTATCTGCTTTGTCGAGAGCAAGCGATTCATTGTATTGACTTTTCGCTTCTCTTCCAACAATAAACGGAGAGAATGCTTCAGCTCCGAGTCTACCATCACCAGTGGCATCAATGTATGTCAGAGCCTTAATGGTGTATGATTTTTGAGCCAGTTGACTGTGGGCTGTTACCGTTGTTATCGTTTCTCCGTTTTTAGTGGCTGAAACTACTTCAGAATTTAATATAATTTTGACATTAGGTTCATTTTTAAGCATCGAATACATAGTCAGGTCCATTAAGGTGGATGCCTTCTGAGGGTTTGAGACGGCGTTGCGGAGAAACATTTCTTCAACGATGCCTCCTTCTCTGGCTTCGCATTGAAATTGTTTTCCTCTGCCTCCGTTAATACCTGCACCAACCATGTGAAGCTTTGATTCACTGCTAGCATTACCCCCAAGGACCTTCCTCGCGTGTACAATTATAGTTTTGACACCATTCCTTGCTGCTGCAAGGACGGCTGCGAAACCAGCAGATCCACCGCCAGCGATGACAACGTCAGCTTCTAATTCTTCGTTGACAAGTCCTGCGCCAGGACCAGTATTAGCTCTCGGCTCTTCTCCTTTATTTAAATGAAGAATATTCCCACCTGGTCCTGACAGTAACATCTCGGCATCACCTGCAGCATAGCAGACTGCTGTGGACACGGCGGCCACAGTTAGACGTAACATTTTATTTATTTGATCTATTTAAGTATTCGTACTTTCTACGACACGACACGACACGACACGACACAATGTACTCAAATAGTTATTAAGAAAATGACAGAACTGCCTAGAATGAATAACATAATCATATTCATATTCATAACACATAAATACATGGATTGAACAATTAAAGAGGTCAATATTTCTAACTTAGCTGCGTACATTAGGTTTCGAGAGTAATCCATATATCTCGTAACTCTATTATCTCATCATCAGTATGGGAATTAACTGTACGGGGGGTAAGGACTTATTAAGGCTTGTTAGTAAACAGGGGAACGAAAATGATATGAAAAATAAAAAAAGATTAAGGGAGACCTGATAATGGTGAAACTTTGACAATGTAAAAACAGTAACAACTAAGGCCTCAGGGAGTACATTGAAACTGAATTATCAAGCTGGTAAGGAAAATAGAACGGGGAAAAAAAAAAAAAAAAAAAGGAGAAACTCAAATACAAACACAAACAAGAACATTTGACGTATTTTTATAAGGTTCGATTAAGAAATATCGCAATTTTTTTATTTTTATTTTTTCCCGTTCTTTTCATCTCACATCAGAGGGGGTAACTCTGCTGCCCATCAACCGTCGGTCTCGTCACATTACGCTGGAAATTAATCCTGCAGAACAGCCCACTGATGGAATAGCAACAAAGGAGATTATGTAACTTTAAAAAAAAATTATAATTTTCGGGAAAACTTTCTTATTTTTAATTTCTTTTTTTTTATGTTTGTTCACCTTGTTAAACAAAGAAAGCACAAGAAAGGAATCCCACCATACATGTATCCTTTAAAGGGGTAAAATAAAAGGGTCAAAACAAAGGATCTTTCCCCCTTATATTAAAATAAAGGGGAAATAAAGAGCTCTAATCTCCTTATTTACGCTTTGCTTATTAAATCGTAGTCGAAGGTCGGGGCAATTTGAATGGCCGACATTCACATTAAGAACCCAACCATTACGTGTCTCAGTCACTAGCCGCACTCGGTATAGCGCTAGTAGAGAGGAAGTGACTTGAACTCGTTATAATTGGGTCCAATCGTTGCCGTGAAGCTTGGAGAATTTTATGCTGAAGTGGGTTTCCAGACCGTACAGAACAGCACCAGGTGGCACAATGGATAATATCAGCCATGCCTAGAACCAAATTAGAAAGATGGGCTCAGAAGAAAGAAACAAAGAAACTTTTATTCTACCTTTTTTTTTTACTGACCCTAATGGAATAATGAAGAAATCCCTTTTATTTTCCCCTATAAAGGAGTACAAATATGTTCTACAAAAAAAAAAAAAAAAAAAAAAAGTACGAAGAATAACATAATCAGAAGTGTATTGAGTCCTTATTACTAGTTTTGACCTTACTTGTAGATAGAACCAAATGGCCGATTAATGACTGGCAAAAAGGAATCTGAATAAGGTGAAACGATAGCCAAAGATCAACGAAGAGGTTGATGGCAGACTCGCAAAAAACAAAGAAACAGTAATTCGAAAGGGAAAGCTGGAAATAACAAAACTAAATAATAATAAAAAACATCAACAATCTATCGCAAGGAACGATGCAGTTTACTGCAGGAGTAGCAAAAACACATCAGCATATGATGAGGGACTTTGCCACCTTTCTACTTATGTCATAAAACGTGACATTAAAAACAGTCAGCCATTGCTTGCTTCACAAGCTAGCGAGGGTGGACATACGTTCACCACGGTGAATTATGATTTTATTTCAAAACCAGGGATGAGAGCAATGAAAAAAACCCTGAGTAGGAAGATCTGCTACCTCTTCCAATCATCATGACGTCAGTCCTAAGGTGTGACGCACTACGGCGAGAAGAAAAATATTCATTTCGCTGGCAGACAACACGCAGGAGAAGATTTTTTAGGTGAACTTGCAAAAAAAGGGGAAAGGGACTAAATTGATTTTCTTTTTTTGAGGTCCACACATTGAAAGGGAAACTAAAAAGAATGGGATGGAGGGAAGCACAAACTCGAAAATCGGTAGAACCAACGAACCAACAACAAAAAAATTCAATTTTAGGAATACCAACATCATTGTTGGTTTTGTTTTTTTGTTTTTGTTTTCCAATGTCAAAACCTAAATACTAGAAAAAGAAAAATGCTTTGTATGATGCGTTGTATGTTCTGTGAGGTAAAAACAAAAGAAAACTGATCAAAATCCATCTTTTTTTTATAAGGTTTCAATAAATACCAGTGCAGGAATATTTTTGCAGGCATTCAATTGTCGACTTGTCCATCTAAAATAAATAGATTTTTTTATAAGCGTTTGCCTGTTTGCTACTGCAAACAACAACGAGTGGGAGAGAGAGAGGGTGATGAGATACCAAAACGAACTAAGATGGGTTGAGGGAGAAATACATTTGGGAAACGAAGAGGTGATGCCAAAATGCACCTACGTATGTTATTATTATTTCGAGAAACAAAAAAAAAGGGGGGGGGGGGGGGGACTTGAATAAGAATTTGATACGATACGAAAAGATTTATCTGGGAAGAATACTGCAGGTCTTTGCACAAAAAAAAAGGGGGGAAAGAGAAAAAAATCGCGTCAATATTATTTACTCTGGAATTTCCCCTCCTCCTGGGAAGTTTCTTGGGAGGTTTCCTTCTCCTTCTCCCCCGTCCGTTAATTCTCCTCCTTCTCCTGGGAAGTTTCCTCCTATATCTGGAATAATAAGAAGACCCGAGGACACCGATTTAGTTGGTACTTTGCTATCGATAGTGGCCACTACCGGAGGGAGTTGTTTCCACAGCATTGCTTGAAACCGATCGTCAAGTGGCTCTTGCACAAAAGAAGTAACAACCAAACCGTCAACCTGATAGGCGCACACAGAGATACCCAGAGCTCTCGCATTTGACTCGATGGGAGTGTAACTTTCAATTACTTTGAATTCACTATTGAAGACTTTCACGAAGACAGCACGAGTCGCAAAAGACATTGCCGAGATCACAATATTGTCAGTATTCACAATTGCCAATGAGTAATAATCAGGGCCTGTTTCACCATTGTAAGCTTGCGTGTATAAAGCAGTATCAAAGGGTTCTCCAATTCTTTTTATATCAACGTCGGTACCCAGAAAAAGGACTTGGTGAAGCTCACACATAATTGGTTTTGGAAACATAGTGACATAATCAGAAATCGGAGAGTAACATACAACAACACGATTTCCAGGTAAAGAAACGACTTTTGTTAACCATCCAACGTTTCCAATTCCAGCGAGTCTGACTGTTTTCTTAACCACTCCATCGGTTTCAACTACAGACAAGTATGGGCTACCAAGCTCATTACGAGCCATGCTGTTTGCGAGAGCGTAGTACGTGCTACTGATAGAAACAATCGAGTGACCAAAAGTAAAGCCACTCATCTTAGGGAATAAGCTTATAGGAGTCCCAACTGCCATATCCATACTTACAGAGTACAGCTGCATCATTAAAGCTGATCCTACCAACTGGTTGGTATTTTTATAAACAATAGCAGCGAAATCACCAGAGATAGCCATCGTTGGATGCAACCTGCCTGTAACAACGAGGGTAGCTGGAAAAGTTTCTATTTCAATTACGCTACTAATTTCAAGTACGTTACTAATTTCGTTGTTAGCAAACCCCACAGAAAATAACCGTAAAGGCTGACTTGAAGTTGTGTCGTGAATCAGTACGTATCCTGTAAGACCAACCATAACAAAATCGAAAGTTGCTATCGTTGAAGCCGCGATAGTGGAAGCTAATCTCTGTGTGAAAATAACACCAACGTTGCTGGTGATCGTGACGTGCATTTCACATAGTGTTTGACACACTAGGGTAAGTGTAACAACTCCCCCATCAGGTAAGCTTCTACTTACCATCATAGAAGGTTGAGTTGTAATAGCGAGATCCATTGACTTGGCAACCGCTTTTTTAGAATGCACTGAAGAGTAAATACTCCACTTTGATCCATCCTGCCATTTACTAGCCCACGAAACAAATAAATCAAATCCGTTTAGGACAGCAACAGCAGGGTCGAACTGTCTCTTATTTGTATGGCTGTTAATGAGTTCATCCATACCGATGGGAATGCTATTTTTATCAAATCTCCTGAGGTAGGCATCTTGTTCAGATCTAGTCAGGTAGTAACTCCAAGCAACGACATACGACCCATCCTGAAATACACAAAGAGATGAGGGGCGATGATTTCCGTTGCTGTTAGAATTGACTCGGAAATCGTTGATAACCTTAACACCATTTGGGTCAAATCGAGCAGCATTAACGTCAAACATGGTTAGTAGTCCTGCACTACCCCACACAATAAGAAATGACTTGTCACTGAAGAATGCTACTTCAGGGAATGCCTGCGTACCATCTGAAACAGTATTCACGTTAATTGGTCCTCCGATACCAAGCTGGTTACCATCAAATCGTTGAGCGATGACATCATAGCGAGTACTGTAACTTTGCCATACAATAATAACATTGTAGTCAGAGGAGATGTCTACTGAAGGATTCTTTTGAGTTGATGGACGCACTGTATTTACGATAATAGGATCTCGATTAGGTCCAATGTTTGACATAATTCTCATAAACACATCAATACCATTACCAGTTTCATCATCACCATGCCAAGCAACAACAATTCTATCACCAGATTGCGTTACTGCGATATCAGGTTTAGCTTCACCTTGAGTTGGAGCAATACTTACAGTCAATAACGTTCCAACTGTTGATGGATAAGTATATTCCTGAGCGTATACCCAGGTACCTCCAGGACCATCAGCTTCCCATGTTACGTAATATCCTCCTGTGTAGCAAGCAACAGACGGATTTGTGTGGCTAGAAGCCATTTCTGTGTTTACTCTGAGTTCAGCCACCGTCTTACCATTAGGACCGTAAACCTTTGCGTAAATAGATGAATGTAATCCAGACCTTGCTGACCAGACAACAACAACCCAGTCATTCATTCCACAAGATTCTGGAGATGTTTGTATTCTTTTTTGTGAGTCAACTTGAACTTCAGGAGATATAGTAATCTGCTCCTCTACAATAGGACGAATAAAAACACTACCACCAGAGGGAACATTAATAGGTGTTGCATAAACAACAACAGGTCCAACATCAGTTACAATCATTGTAGGAGCTTCCTGAAGGCCAATTTGGAATCTATTTGCAGTCGGATTAGTTACGAGAGCAACTCCGTTAATATCGTATTTCGTATAATAAATATCTTGGGAGGACGGAGTTCTGCTTACTCTGTAAGCAACGTGCAGGGTATCGTCTATTAAGGAACCAGCAATGGAAGCAAAGTTACCGGTCGACTCAAAGTTAGAAGGATTCCACTGCCCGTTAGTGGCTGCATCGATAAAAACTGGAACATTAGTACTTGACGAGTATATTATGATTGTCTTATCATTGGAGAACGTGTACGCATCTTCAACACTTCCACTAGCAATCGGAAAATTTACAGCGGGCATCACAGTTGTTTCAGAGAATTCCATTCTCACTAGAGTGCTACCTGAATTTTCTTTGTACACCAACATAAAAGAAGTTGACGTGCAGGTAACAGCATACGTTACAACTCCCGGAGATAACGTTACTAATACCAATGGTGCTGGAACACCAGTCGTACCAAAATGTGCAGTCAGAATAAATTCATCAGGATTAGTATCAGCTGCGACAATAATCAAATTAGATCTACAGATTTTCGAAACATGATTATTACCCATCTCACTACCAATAGTTACGGTGTCAATGGAACCAGTTTCAGTATTAATTGTGGAAGCCTGTAAAGCTGCTCCTGTGGTGTAAGTGACAATAAATTCGTCGGCCGAAATTGGACCGGCGACCTGTGGAACAACAGTTGCTGCAGGGAGATTGATAGTTCTAACGGCTTCATGTTTATTATTAAAAACACGTACGATACCAGCTGCCAATCGCACACCTGCAATCGCGTAGTTACCAGAGAGAAGTCTCGCTCCTGAGACACTTCCGATAACCCAATCATTCGCGGCTTCTATTTCAGGAACTTGGTAGTAGCTGGCAGAAATGGCTATGACTGATTGAATACCCACAGTAGTATAGTGGGTAGCAATCCATCCGTTGTTTCCTAGTTGAGCAACTGACATTCCAGTTACAGTTAAGCCGTCTGTGGCGTCACCATTGTAGTCACTTCCAAAAATATCAGTGTAGGTGAGATCAGTGCTTCGATAAATGAACTCACCTTGTCTGTCGAATATCACTGCCTGACCATCAGTAGTAGTTGAATCACCAACAGCTAAGTTTATATGTTCATAACCAGCTGTTGTTTGAAGAGTAGGTGTGCTATCGAGCACATTAACAACGTTAAAAGGCCAAGTCTTATACAAAGATACATCTGATGCAACACTGTGAGCTCCCATTGATATCAGTGCCGGTGTTCTACCGAATGTTGACTTGAGGTGGATTCTCTCCCACGTAAAAGAAGAAGCTGGGAAATCTCCCTGTGAGACGATGGCATAAGTTGTTTTGTCCAATACTTTGAATGCTAACGCTGAACCAGCTTCTGAGAATACAACTAAGAAACCAGAACTGATTTCTATCATATCTATTGCGCTGACTGAATTAGTTGAGAAGTGAGTGACAGGAGTGTCAACAATGTCACTAGTTAGACGAAATGAGAATGTTGAACCCCCACCAAACAACATTAGAGCACCAGTACCGACCGGTATAATCGAATGAAGAGTAACTGGACTAGATGAAACTTGAATCGCATTACTCATAGCAACACCCGTAGATGAATATTCTCTTGACTTTAAGAGAAGATTTTCTCTCCAAGTAATAATAAAACCACCGTGACTCATACCGACGAGTTCTTTGCTATCCGTCCCAAACTTCATTATAGAAACAGGTGTCTTAGCGACCACAATAACATCACCCTCTACTATTGGGTCAGCGTTGGTGATTATTCTTGCTTTCAATTCCTGTGAACCAGAATCGTACCAAGCGATTACCACATCACCACTTACTAATGTTTGAACTTCGGGCTGAAATTCCGAGGCAGGTAATTCCGTCAGGACCGAAACCTGTCTATTTGTTTCCGAAATTGAATAAAAGATACCATTCACTGCCGCCAACATGCAGAGTACCAGCAGTACTCGACTGAGCATTTTATTTTGATTTATTGTTTGTTTTTTTTGTTTTTTTTTACCCTTTAATGAATGCATATTATTAAGTTGCACAAAAAGAAATTGTTTCAAGGATATTTGCTGACTATCGAGTTAGAGTTACAGAGTTCTTTCGGAAACATACGTGACAGATAAGCCATTATTGGATTTGAAGTTAATCACTTTTGTTTTTGTACCTAGTTAGTATTAATGGTTATCAGTCAAAAGAAGGGGAGAGGGCGGGAAAATTCAATCGAATGCAAAAGTTCGTAGGACAACAAACAAATAATGGTTGGTTTCGGGCTAAAATTAAAAAATCTTTCTTCTGACCATTCCCCTTACCCAGCCCTCTTCAGCGAAGAAAGTAAAGGGACAGGTGTCAGGCCTGTACTGTTCGGTTACAACTTGTAGTGAAGAGCGAAAAAAAAATAATTTTCAAGCGAACAGCGAAAAAAAAAAAAAAAAAATTACTGAACGGCGAAAAAGAATTATCATTTCTAGTGAACAGCGAAAAAAAAGTTACTGCTTTTAGTGAATAGCGAAAATGACATTATCAGGCACCCCAATAGCGAAAATCTCAAAAAAGAAAACTGATCTAGTTAGTTAATATCATTAATTTTAGAACAGAAAAGTGAGAATAAGAAAAGTAGAGATCAATAAAAGAAAAGTATTCATTTCTGCAGTTTCCTAACATCAAAGGGTAATAGAATATGTAGTTTCAGGCCTTAATCTTATACTACTTGTCCCTTTTTAAGCCTTCATCAGTAAGTTCTAAGGGACTTCATTCTATGTTGAAGTTGTTATCGTTCAAAGATAAAAATCCATCGGAGCTCGCCAGGATAGGGCTAGCAATGTTTATTTGCTTTTGCTCAATTTGAATTTTTGACGTCTGGTCGTTTCACTATTACAGTCGAGTTAATGGATGAGTCGTCATCCAATTTCCGTTTTACTTTATCCTCGCATACCATCAAAGGTCCTATATTCGCAGGTGTCATTGTAACATCCATATCAGTCTGAGCTTTTAATGGTATCATATGGAAACTATACTCTGTAGTTTGGTACATCTTGTCAAAATGGTCGAAAGGGAGTCTTAAATCTTTTGTACCTTTAAGAATGTCTCGGATGATCATGGACTCAAATGAGACTAGCGCAACAATAAAGTGAGTCATCCTTGTTTTCGCTTTATGCAGAATAAGTGCTGCGGCTGCTTCAGGATAATCGAAATCTGCAGGGTTAACGAAGTACTCAATTCTCCTGTTGAATTTAGTCATGCAAGCCATGTTAAGTACTTGTAGCGAGAACCAACCATCTGGTGATGGTTTATGCTCTGAGTTGTTCGGTTCTACTTTAAGAGATTCTTCATAAAATCGCTGTTGGTAGTTTTGCAGAAAACTGAAGTTAATTCTATCGATATATAAATGATCTGCAATGAAGTTGAGCGCTGCCCATCCGCATTCTCCACCGAGAAGACCTTCTCCTGATGTTTGATGTAGGGATGGTGGAAATCGTTTATCCAAGGAATGGCTTGTAGAGCCCGTATGGTTAATTGTATCCTTTTCGATGCTTAATGGGACTTTGTGACTAAACTTCTCAAAAGTAAGGTTGATACGTCGACGCATTGCAGCTGCTGTATTACCATCATCAATGTGAGAGCTAATGAAGCGGAGGCATGCTGCTCTGATATTGTCAGATTTATAGCCCCGGTTGAGTAATCTATAAGTTACCGCTTCAAGTTCCTGTAAAAAATCTGCCTGGTTGTTGCAGATTTTTAAAGCTCGTAAGATCATGGTGGTAAAGATACCAGAACCCATTGATTCTTGAGCTGCGGAATGCTGATGGGTAAACCTTGTTGGCGTAATATGCCAACCCCTGGCTTTGTCGTTAACACTTAAACGAATCCATCGTTTATTTGTGTTAGTGATCTCTATTCGGATACGAATTCCTATATAAGAGACATCATCAATATTATTCGAAGTATCAGTGTAATCCATTGAGTATAGACTTGCTGGTGGAGGGTCGCAACTCCAGGTGAGGAAGTCGTCGATGTATCTACACGAGTGGTCATGTTGCCGAGCTAAGTCTAGATTTTTTGCTTCAATTAAAGAATCGATATATGTGGATTCAACTCTATAGCAGTAGAGATTTGCTATGTCGCTACTGGCGTTGCCACCCATTGGAATGCCTATTATTTGTCTCCAAATATAACCTCTTAATGCAATAAAGGAGGAGTCAATACAGAATTCAAGTAATTTTTGACATTCTGCAAGCGCAAGAGAAGGGAATCGTGTAGGGTCACTCGATTCAAGACGTAAGATATTTTTGAAACTAAAGGCTTCTTGCAGTGCTTCACTTACTTTAGTTTTAATAGCGTTGTGTGGTAGGCGGGTGTACATTGTTGTAAAATCAAAAGTCTTAGGGGATAATTTTTTCAAAACCATCAAATTCTGTTTAATTGAACTAGAGACTTCATCATCTGATTCCACAATCCAGTATCGTTTGAACCGTGAATGCATATCTTTCTCTTTTAATATAGTCATCGCATTTTTAAGGATACTAGAGAGATGTTGGTGCGCATATGTTGTTGCTGTTGCAGGTGCAAGATTATGATCCTTATCGTATTGTCGTTGTTCTGCTGTACCCGTGAAGGATGAGACACCAGTAATCCATCTCATCCCGATAGCTGATTTGTGTAATTTAATCATTCCATATAGGTGTGGGAGTCGATCAGATCTAGTTAGTTAATTAGTTATATAATCCAACGTTAACTGTATATTATGAGTGCTCTAGGAGGGTAACTCACAGCAACAACAGAGGACCCAATCCGTAGCCATATCCGAAGATTTCGCATGGATTGTTGAAGTAGCAACGACTGAAAGATTAATGATCAAAAATCATCTTTTTATAATGTTTTAATAAACACCAGACTTATTAAGGCTTGTTAGTAAACAGAGGAACGAAAATTATATGAAAAATAGAAAATTAAAAAAATTTAAAAAAATACGACAGAAAGATTAATGATCCAAAATCATCTTTTTCTAATGTTTTAATAAACACCAGACTTATTAAGGCTTGTTAGTAAACAGAGGAACGAAAATTATATGAAAAATAGAAAATAAAAAAAATTAAAAAGATTAAGGGAGACCTGATAGCGGTGAAACTTTGACAATGTAAAGTAACAACTAAGGCCTCAGGGAGTACATTGAAACTGAATATCAAGCTGGTAAGGAAAAAAGAAGCGGGAAAAAAAGAGGAAAGGAAAAAAAAAAAAAAGGAGAAACTCAAACACAAACACAAACAAGAACATTTGACGTATTTTTATAAGGTTCGATTAAGAAATATCGCAAAAAAAAATTTTTTTTTCTCCCCGTTCTTTTCATCTCGCATCAGAGAGGGTAACTCTGCTCCCCATCAACCGTCGGTCTCGTCACATTACGCTGGAAATTAATCCTGCAGAACAGCCCACTGATGGAATAGCAACAAAGGAGATTATGTAACTTTAAAAAAAAATTATAATTTTCGGGAAAACTTTCTTATTTTTAATTTCTTTTTTTTTATGTTTGTTCACCTTGTTAAACAAAGAAAGCACAAGAAAGGAATCCCACCATACATGTATCCTTTAAAGGGGTAAAATAAAAGGGTCAAAACAAAGGATCTTTCCCCCTTATATTAAAATAAGGCTACTTTGAATTATCAAGAGCGCAGTACTGCCCGAAGGGTTCCCGCGTGTCAAGATGCATTTGCATGTACTGAGCAGAAGTTCCAGAAAGATTACTTTTATCATTTCCCAAGTCATCACATCCTTGACCGTTTGTGTTATTGGCTTTCAATCAATCCATTATCATAAATCCACAGATGAGTGTGCTGAATAGAAAGTAAAACGAAAGCTTTTGTCCAGTGCCAAAAAAGAATTGTTCAAGGTACTTGCATGTTCCCAGCAAAAAAAAAAAAAATTGGCAGTGGAAAAGGTTACAACTTGTAGTGAATAGCGAAAAAAAAATTATTTTTCAAGCGAACAGCGAAAAAAAAAATTTTCTTTTACTGAACGGCGAAAAAGAATTATCATTTCTAGTGAACAGCGAAAAAAAAGTTACTGCTTTTAGTGAATAGCGAAAATGACATTATCAGGCACCCCAATAGCGAAAATCTCACAAAAAAAAAAATAGTACGAAGAATAACAGAATCAGAATAAAGAAGAAGTGTATTGAGTCGTTAGGCGAGGGTGGACATACGTTCACCACGGTGAATTATGATTTTATTTCAAAACCAGGGATGAGAGCAATGAAAAAAACCCTGAGTAGGAAGATCTGCTACCTCTTCCAATCATCATGACGTCAGTCCTAAGGTGTGACGCACTACGGCGAGAAGAAAAATATTCATTTCGCTGGCAGACAACACGCAAGAGAAGATTTTTCAGGTGAACTTGCAAAAAAAGGGGAAAGGGATTAAAATTGATTTTCTTTTTTTGAGGTCCACACATTGAAAGGGAAACTAAAAAGAATGGGATGGAGGGAAGCACAAACTCGAAAATCGGTAGAACCAACGAACCAACAACAAAAAAATTCAATTTTAGGAATACCAACATCATTGTTGGTTTTTTTTTTTTTTTTCAATGTCAAAACCTAAATACTAGAAAAAGAAAAATGCTTTGTACGATGCGTTGTATGTTCTGTGAGGTAAAAACAAAAGAAAACTGATCAAAATCATCTTTTTATAAGGTTTTAATAAATACCAGTGCAGGAATATTTTTGCAGGCATTCAATTGAGAGAGAGAGAGAGAGGGTGATGAGATACCAAAACGAACTAAGATGGGTTGAGGGAGAAATACATTTGGGAAACGAAGAGGTGATGCCAAAATGCACCTACGTATGTTATTATTATTTCGAGAAACAAAAAAAAAAAGGGGGGGTAATTTGATACTGTATTTTCAAGCTCAAAAGGAACAACAATTTCTCCGACAATCTTGACTGTCAGCGGCAGCGTAGTATATGACTTGCAAATAAATAAATAATACCACTGGAGGCCACGTGAACATAGTTGAGCGCCACTTGCCTATGTTACCGTAACAGCTTTTTATAAAACCCATGAGTACTTAATTATAATACATTATAATTATTATTATTGTCTTGAAAATTAACCATAGAAAAAGACGAACACCAGGAAGGGGGGCGGCTCTCTGTTAATAGCCGTATATATACTGGTATTTGATGATACGAAAACTGTATTAAAAGTAGTTCAAGATGGCGAAACACGTTGTGAAATAAATAAACGCAGCACATCTAACCACTAACAAAAAACCTAAAACAAAAAGGAAACATGATAACCCGCATTTACGGTCAACAGCCGGTAAGTGGCAAAGTGCCATTCCCTCGCAGGTAGAGTAATTTGATACGATACGAAAAGATTTATCTGGGAAGAATACTGCAGGTCTTTGCACAAAAAAATAAAAGTACTGTCACCATGAAACAGGAGGCGTTGAACATTGCCTGGTTTCTTTGGTGGAGGCCACGCGAACGTAGTTGAGCACCTCTTGCCTACGCTACCGTAACAGCGTGGGCTGAATGTTTGAATTTGTAAAATACAACTGTTTTGTATCGCGTTAACATAGCGATGGTTTAACATCTGTTAAGGATACAGTGACTATGGTGATGCTTAACTTAGCCTTTTAAAGTAACTATTAGGTTTCGAGAGTAATCCATATACCTCTTACCTCTATTCTCTCATCATTCAAAGACCATTCCTGGAATAACAAAAGGAACTGCCACCGATTTAGTTGGTACTTTGCTATCGATAGTGGCCACTACCGGAGGGAGTTGTTTCCACAGCATTGCTCGAAACCGATCGTTAAGTGGCTCTTGCACAAAAGCAGTAACAATCAAACCGTCAACCTGATAGGCGCACACAGAGATACCCAGAGCTCTCGCATTTGACTCGATGGGAGTGTAACTTTCAATTACTTTGAATTCACTATTGAAGACTTTCACGAAAACAGCACGAGTCCCAAAAGACATTGCCGAGATCACAATATTGTCAGTATTCACAATTGCCAATGAGTAATAATCAGGGATTCTATAGTAAGCTTCCGTGTTTAAAGCAGTATCAAAGGGTTCTCCAATTCTTTTTATATCAACGTCGGTACCCAGAAAAAGGACTTGGTGAAGCTCACACATAATTGGTTTTAGAAACATAGTGACATAATCAGAAATCGGAGAGTAACATACAACAACACGATTTCCAGGTAAAGAAACGACTTTTGTTAACCATCCAACGTTTCCAATTCCAGCGAGTCTGACTGTTTTCTTAACCGCTCCATCGGTATCAACTACAGACAAGTATGGGCTACCAAGCTCATTACGAGCCATGCTGTTTGCGAGAGCGTAGTACGTGCTACTGATAGAAACAATCGAGTGACCAAAAGTAAAGCCACTCATCTCAGGGAATAAGTTTATAGTCTCAACTCTCATACCTCCACTTATAGAATACAGCACCATCATTAAAGCTGATCCTACCAACT
The DNA here is from genome assembly GCA_964019425.1 of Flectonema sp. DT1601. NCBI lineage: Eukaryota > Euglenozoa > Diplonemea > Diplonemida > Diplonemidae > Flectonema > Flectonema sp. DT1601. Next base: position 817,852 of record OZ025809.1, on the reverse strand, counting down.
GGTTGGTATTCTTATAAACAATAGCAATGGTATCACCAGAGATAGCCATCGTTGGATGCAACCTGTCTGTAACAACGAAGGAACCTGGAATAACGGTTACTAAAGCTGGGCTACTAAGTTGGTTGTTAGCAATGACCCCCACAGAAAATAACCGTAATAACGCTCCACTAGTAGGGCTCTGATCGTGAATCAGTACGTATGCTGTAAGACCAACCATAACAAAATCGAAAGTTGCAAACGTTGTAGGCGCGAGATTGGAAGCTACTTGGTCTGTGAAAATAAGACCAACGGTGCTGGTGATCGTGACGTGCATTTCACATGCTGTTTGACACACTAGGGTAATTGTAATAACTCCCCCATCAGGTAAGCTTCTACTTACCATCATAGAAGGTTGAGTTGTAATAGCGAGATCCATTGACTTGGCAACCGCTTTTTTAGAATGCACTGAAGAGTAAATACTCCACTTTGATCCATCCTGCCATTTACTAGCCCACGAAACAAATAAATCAAATCCGTTTAGGACAGCAACAGCAGGGTCGAACTGTCTCTTATTTGTATGGCTGTTAATGAGTTCATCCATACCGATGGGAATGCTATTTTTATCAAATCTCCTGAGGTAGGCATCTTGTTCAGATCTAGTCAGGTAGTAACTCCAAGCAACGACATACGACCCATCCTGAAATACACAAAGAGACGAGGGGCGATGATTTCCGTTGCTGTTAGAATTGACTCGGAAATCGTTGATAACCTTAACACCATTTGGGTCAAATCGAGCAGCATTAACGTCAAACATGGTTAGTAGTCCTGCACTACCCCACACAATAAGAAATGACTTGTCACTGAAGAATGCTACTTCAGGGAATGCCTGTGTACCATCTGAAACAGTATTCACGTTAATCGGTCCTCCGATACCAAGCTGGTTACCATCAAATCGTTGAGCGATGACATCATAGCGAGTACTGTAACTTTGCCATACAATAATAACATTGTAGTCAGAGGAGATGTCTACTGAAGGATTCTTTTGAGTTGATGGACGCACTGTATTTACGATAATAGGATCTCGATTAGGTCCAATGTTTGACATAATTCTCATAAACACATCAATACCATTACCAGTTTCATCATCACCATGCCAAGCAACAACAATTCTATCACCAGATTGCGTTACTGCGATATCAGGTTTAGCTTCACCTTGAGTTGGAGCAACACTTACAGTCAATAACGTTCCAACTGTTGATGGATAAGTATATTCCTGAGCGTATACCCAGGTACCTCCAGGACCATCAGCTTCCCATGTTACGTAATATCCTCCTGTGTAGCAAGCAACAGACGGATTTGTGTGGCTAGAAGCCATTTCTGTGTTTACTCTGAGTTCAGCCACCGTCTTACCATTAGGACCGTAAACCTTTGCGTAAATAGATGAATGTAATCCAGACCTTGCTGACCAGACAACAACAACCCAGTCATTCATTCCACAAGATTCTGGAGATGTTTGTATTCTTTTTTGTGAGTCAACTTGAACTTCAGGAGATATAGTAATCTGCTCCTCTACAATAGGACGAATAAAAACACTACCACCAGAGGGAACATTAATAGGTGTTGCATAAACAACAACAGGTCCAACATCAGTTACAATCATTGTAGGAGCTTCCTGAAGGCCAATTTGGAATCCATTTGCAAGCGGATTAGTTACGAGAGCAACTCCGTTAATATCGTATTTCGTATAATAAATATCTTGGGACGTAAGTCTGCTTACTCTGTAAGCAACGTGCAGGGTATCGTCTATTAAGGAACCAGCAATGGAAGCAAAGTTACCGGTCGACTCAAAGTTAGAAGGATTCCACTGCCCGTTAGTGGCTGCATCGATAAAAACTGGAACATTAGTACTTGACGAGTATATTATGATTGTCTTATCATTGGAGAACGTGTACGCATCTTCAACACTTCCACTAGCAATCGGAAAATTTACAGCGGGCATCGCAGTTGTTTCAGAGAATTCCATTCTCACTAGAGTGCTACCTGAATTTTCTTTGTACACCAACATAAAAGAAGTTGACGTGCAGGTAACAGCATACGTTACAACTCCCGGAGATAACGTTACTAATACCAATGGTGCTGGAACACCAGTCGTACCAAAATGTGCAGTCAGAATAAATTCATCAGGATTAGTATCAGCTGCGACAATAACCAAATTAGATCTACAGATTTTCGAAACATGATTATCACCCATACCACTACCAATAGTTACGGTGTCAATGGAACCAGTTTCAGTATTAATTGTGGAAGCCTGTAAAGCTGCTCCTGTGGTGTAAGTGACAATAAATTCGTCGGCCGAAATTGGACCGGCGACCTGTGGAACAACAGTTGCTGCAGGGAGATTGATAGTTCTAACGGCTTCATGTTTATTATTAAAAACACGTACGATACCAGCTGCCAATCGCACACCTGCAATCGCGTAGTTACCAGAGAGAAGTCTCGCTCCTGAGACACTTCCGATAACCCAATCATTCGCGGCTTCTATTTCAGGAACTTGGTAGTAGCTGGCAGAAATGGCTATGACTGATGGAATACCCATAGTAGTATAGTGGGTAGCAATCCATCCGTTGTTTCCTAGTTGAGCAACTGACATTCCAGTTACAGTTAAGCCGTCTGTGGCGAAACCATTGTAGTCACTTCCAAAAATATCAGTGTAGGTGAGATCAGTGCTTCGATAAATGAACTCACCTGATCTGTCGAATATCACTGCCTGACCATCAGTAGTAGTTGAATCACCAACAGCTAAGTTTATATGTTCATAACCAGCTGTTGTTTGAAGAGTAGGTGTGCTATCGAGCACATTAACAACGTTAAAAGGCCAAGTCTTATACAAAGATACATCATCTGATACAACACTGTGAGCTCCCATTGATATCAGTGCTGGTGTTCTACCGAATGTTGACTTGAGGTGGATTCTCTCCCACGTAAAAGAAGAAGCTGGGAAATCTCCCTGTGAGACGATGGCATAAGTTGTTTTGTCCAATACTTTGAATGCTAACGCTGAACTAGCTTCTGAGAATACAACTAAGAAACCAGAACTGATTTCTATCATATCTATTGCGCTGACTGAATTAGTTGAGAAGTGAGTGACAGGAGTGTCAACAATGTCACTAGTTAGACGAAATGAGAATGTTGAACCCCCACCAAACAACATTAGAGCACCAGTACCGACCGGTATAATCGAATGAAGAGTAACTGGACTAGATGAAACTTGAATCGCATTACTCATAGCAACACCCGTAGATGAATATTCTCTTGACTTTAAGAGAGGATCAGGAGAGAGATTTTCTCTCCAAGTAATAATAAAACCACCGTGACTCATACCGACGAGTTCTTTGCTATCCGTCCCAAACTTCATTATAGAAACAGGTGTCTTAGCGACCACAATAACATCACCCTCTACTATTGGGTCAGCGTTGGTGATTATTCTTGCTTTCAATTCCTGTGAACCAGAATCGTACCAAGCGATTACCACATCACCACTTACTAATGTTTGAACTTCGGGCTGAAATTCCACGGCAGGTAATTCCGTCAGGACCGAAACCTGTCTATTTGTTTCCGAAATTGAATAAAGACCATTCACTGCCGCCAACATGCAGAGTACCAGCAGTACTCGACTGAGCATTTTATTTTGATTTATTGTTTGTTTTTTTTTGTTTTTTTTTACCCTTTAATGAATGCATATTATTAAGTTGCACAAAAAGAAATTGTTTCAAGGATATTTGCTGACTATCGAGTTAGAGTTACAGAGTTCTTTCGGAAACATACGTGACAGATAAGCCATTATTGGATTTGAAGTTAATCACTTTTGTTTTTGTACCTGAAAAGGGAATAGGAAGAAGGGTGAAAAAGGAACGCAAAAAAAAAAAAAAAAAAAAAAAAAAAAAATCATTATTCTTGAAAGACTCTGCAACAAAACTCCGAAACACACTTTTAAAAAGTGAGTAATTAGTTGAACACAAAAAAACACTCATTTCTAATTGCCGCTGGAAACGATATTATCATGCAGATAAACTGTTTGATTTGTCAGGTAAGTACCTGGCTATCGAGCTACGTATCAATCATTAGAGAGTTAGTATTTAATAATAGTTTACTCTCCCTTAGTATCATCGTCGGGCTGCTCATCAGAAGAAGAAGAAGAGCTGCTGCTGGAGCTGCTGCTAGAACTGGAACTTGATGAATCCTGTTTTTTGTGTTGTTGTTTTTTTGTTTTTTTCAGCTTTCGATTACCCATCACGAAAGAAAAAAAACATAATTAAAAAGAAGTCATACGTCGTCACCAGCACCACTTGCTGAGTCTCCCTCTTTTCCTTCCTGAAACAGATTGTCATTCACATCCTGCTTTGATCTTTTCAGCTGGTTTTCAGCATCAAGCGACTCTCTCTTTTTCTTGGCATTTTCCATCTCCTCGCGACCTTGTTGCCTGTTTTTTTTTTTTTTTTTTTTTTTTTTTGTTATTTTCACTCTAGCAAACTAATAACAGGTTGGAGTAAAAACAACCGTGCGAAGAATAGATTTTTTATTTTTTTTTATTATTTGTTTACTTTTCCTTAGATAAGATAACAAGTTGTTGTAACATACGCTTCTCTCTGCATCAGAGTGATGTTCTTATTCCCAGTAATAGCAGCCATTAGTGTTCTTGCGTATCTAACTAAGATTACTGGTCGAGGTTGATTTCTGTGTGGATGTCTATAGTTTTGTGTCGCCCAGTAAAGGATGTCGTCGTTGTATGATTTGAAATCGGATTTGTGTTGTTCGGAAATGACGTTTGTATCACCAAGTTCAGAAATAACATGTTTAAACTTTGAAAGTAACTCTGAGTGATGATCAGCAGTGGTCTTGTGTCGTTTTTCATAATCATCTTCCTTTGATGGAGTGTATGGTATTTTAATTGCTTCACTACGATCTTTGTTTTCACTCTTTTGCTTATCTATTGACTCAATAAGTTCCATGTGCCTGGCCTCTAGGCGTTCGATGTCTAGTTCGTCTCTGCGTTTCTTTGCTTTTGTATTAAGGTCTTGGGCATACTGCTTTTCTTTTAGCAGTCGTTTGTGTTCTGCTAATACTTGGCTGAGTTTGTGCGCCTGTTCATCTCTTGCTCCAGGCCATGTTTTCAACATTTCCTTTACATTTTCTTCTGATTGCTTCTGAAGTTTGTCTCGTTCTGCGTGAGCTTCCGCTAGCTTTGCTTTCTCGGCCACTAGTCGAGTAGTTTCCTCATCAGTTGTGTTGATTTCTGGTTCGTCAGACATATTTATATTAACGCTGTTGTGTATGCTGGTGTTACAATTTTATTAGTTCTGAATGATTAATTTAAAAAAGTTTTTTATCTATTGTCCTGGTAAACAAATAAAAGAACATTATAAAAATTACAAAAATCACTTCCCTTTTTTTTTTTTTTTTTGTTTATTTTTTATGCAATTATGCTGAATATTTTCACTTATTATTATTAATATTTTTTTTTTTTTTTCCTCAAAAACAATTACTCAAATGCCCATGCGGGCGGCAACTATGGGAAATAGGAAGGGTGAGAGAGGGCAAGGGGAGGGAATTTGGAAATAACAGGTGCTGACAGATACAATGCTTACATATGAACATGGTATCGGGGTGAAGAGGGTAAGCGATTGAGGGGGTATAACAGGGTAGTTAGCTAAAATCATAGACGGGAAACGAAGTATAAAGGTACGGGGGAAAAAAGAAAAAAAAAAAAATATATAAAAATTATTTCACTCTAATCCCCATCCCTGTGACCTGAAGTGAGATTATCTCTCTCATGAAAAGAGGGGAAAGGTTTTTTTTTTTTTTTTTTTTTTTTTTTTTGTACATATAAGTACCCTTCTTCATTCAATAAATAACTTAACTGGGAATGCAGCCCTCGTGACAGCGTAGGGGTAACATGAACATACCTCTCGAGTTTTTTTTTTTTTTTTTTTTTTTTTTTTTTTCCAACTCGAACATCGTTTCGAGACAATAACACAATCATTCATTTCACAGGTTTGATCTTCGAAAAAAAGTAAACAAAAATCCTGGTGATATTATGCAACAACTGTGCTTAAAAAAAAAAAAAAAAAAAAAAAAAAAAATTCTTCTTGTTCCCCACACATGTGACTTGCCTACAGAAAATGGCAAGATGAGAGAGAGAAAGAGAGAGAGAGAGAAGGGGAGGGGAAAGATGAAGGAAGATCAACAGCAACGATTAATAAAAACAGACTTTGGAGGGGATCACGTGGGTGGAGAGGGATAATGAATGTGAAAAGGTGCAGAGGCAGCCATGCCAGTCATATGTTGTATTAATGCAGCCTGATTATTTTTCCCATCAGGCAAAGCAATAATTCCCCCCTGGCTTTCACAATGATTCTTTTTTTTTTTTTTTTTTTTTTCATCTCTTTTCTTTTTTTCCTCAACGAGGTTTAAAAAAAGGGTTTTTTTTTTTTTTTTTTTTTGCACTCTCATTAGCTCAGCTGACCGGAGGAGGGTCCAATTTTACAGGTAAGGAAAGCTGTTACACACACACAAAAAAAAAAAACATTTTTAAATTCTCATCTTGAACCCCAAAACAACGGTATTTTACCAAAAGCGATGCATCACCTGTTGTATAATAACTGAAAAGCGTGCCGACTGTTTGGAATAAGAGGTCTCTATACTTCAACGCGATGGATGAAAATTACACACAACCCGTGAGGGATTCATATTCGTCCACAGTAATAACTACAATAAAAATATAATATTATTTTAAAAAAAAAAAAATAAATAAAAAAGTCGCAACAAAAGCAGACTGTTTATATAAAATAAAAAAACAAAATAAAAAACCACTCCACAATAGATTGATTAGATTTACAACAGATTTAGTACTACAGGGGGTTTCGCCGACAAGGAATCTGGTGTAAGTTATCGCCATAATATTACTAGTAATGGAGAATAGTTATTTCTTCTTCTTCCTTTTCTTTTTTTTTTTTTTTTTTTTTCAGGATAACAACTAACCATATAACGTTTATTTTCTGTACAATTCGGCTGAGCATAGATGAGGATCGGGGAGTGAAATTAGTTTTTTTTCTTTTTTTTTTTTTTTCTATTCTTCTTTTCTTTTTTAGACTTATTTTTTTTTTTTTTTTTTTTTTTTTCATTTTGTTTTTCTTTTCCTTCCCACCCTCTCTCTCCCTCTCTCTCTCTGACCTGTCGATCAGTACTTGTTTTCTTTCTTTGGCAAACCATTACATCAAATCCTTATTGCAAGAATGCCACACAAAACAGATAATTCACTGCTCAGCTATCGTTGGGTCTACAGTAATTTGAGTCACCTTATAAAAGGAATCATCTTTACGCGAGGTTCTTGAGCTGTTGATTGAGTTTTTAGTTTTATTGTGTTTCAGGTTGTAGGATTAAGTAGAAAAATAAATACCTTTTCCAGTAGTTCAGGGTGTTTTTCAGCCGCAAGTCCCAGTTCCTCTTTGCTAATTTGACCATCACGATTAGCATCTACGAAGCTGACAATCTGTTTTTTTTTTTTTTTTTTTTGTTATTATTTTTTTTGTGATTAACCCTCTCAGATGAGATTACAGAAATGATGTTAAATACTTTTTCTACTTCAGTTCTGACGAGTTCTTGAACTTCTTTTGATTCAACGTCACAGTCACCCATCCACCTGGTGCTGTTAGTAACAACGTCTTCCAACTCGTCTCTGGTTATGTAACCATCTCTGTCAGCATCATACATTGCAAACACAATATCAAAGAGTTCCTCTGTAGAGAAAACAATACCCAAGTGATATTGAAGGTATTCTTTGAATGAAATCGTCTGTTTTATATTTTTATTTTTTTTAAGTAGACTAGACCAAAGGACGACCACTATAATAATTACAACATAATCACATACCCCATCACCATTCCTGTCGTACCCTCGAAACAGTTGATCATACTCTTCACTTTGATCTACTTTTTTAAAAAGTGCTAAATCCTCTGTTTTGGTAATTAGTTTTTTTTTTATTTTTATAAATTACTTCGCGAGCTCAAAGAAGATAGAAATAGAAGAGAACTTAAATAGGTCTGAATGAATATTTCTACTTCGCAGAGACCAAATTTGGGGGATAAAATGATCATTATAAGAGTTCGTATGTTCAATGAATAAACCATGAAATGAGTAAACATAATCGTACCTATATACTTCTTAAATTCAGGTTTTCTCATCTGACCGTTAGGAGCAGCTTTGTGAAATAATTTATACATGTGCTTAATCTCTTTCTCGTCAACTGTTGTGATTGTTTTCTTGTGTACGAAACCGTGGAAAAACTAAAGGGGAAAAAAGAAAAAAAAAAAAAGGAACATACATTTACCCTTACTAGCTTCTCTGTACTCGTTCATTTTTTCTTTCGAAATGTTCTTACCCATTTTTTGAGAATGTGTTGGATACTTTGGTTTGATGCTGTGAAAAAAGAAAATAATTAAAAATAGGAATGGGTTCACAAATAGTTAACAATATCCTCCTTCTTTGTCTTCCAAACAATAATAATATATCAAGAAGGCATTTAAGCCGTGTAAATGCACAAAACGAAATAATAAATTTCAACCGAACTAACTTCATAATCTCCACAAATATGATCAGATCTGAATCTTATCAACGAACTGATGATGCAATGAATTCGCTTGATGGATTAATAAATTACAAAAGTGACACATCCACGTACCACAAGTTGGACACTCAACACTTGCAATGGCGCAAAAACAACGACAACAGGGACCAACTTCACGCACTCGAAGAGGGAGTTGTCGATAAGACTGAAGAAGACGACCGCCCTTTGCATGAGATGCATACGTTGGAAAGAATAAAAGAGATGATGATTCCAATCTGTTAATAAATAATTGTTCTGGAGAAGGTGTTCCAACATCATCAGCAAGCCATTCTCGAATATCATTTTCAGATTCACATATTTGTTTTGTAAGATGCTGAACAAGAATCCAATTGTCTGTAATACTTCTCCTACGATGAGGATCAATGGTTTCAACTTTCTTTTCTTTAAGTCCAATAATTGCTGCCAACTGGGACATCATATTAGATTCTTTCTTATGTGCCTGCCTTAGTTGACGAACCAAATGAGATCTAGCTTTTCTATAACTCGCAGCTGATATTTTATCGTAGCGAACTTCAGTACATTGCTGTCTCATACCAACAGGGAAGATAGAACTTCTGCTGTATCGAGAATTTTTCTTCCCTCCCAAAGGTGGCTTTGGGATGTTAGTCGCCACCTCTACCTCATCAACAGCCATCTCTTCATCAGGTGATTGGAACATTATTCCTTGGATCTGAAGACAGTCATTCATGAAGGTGTCGTATGTTTCATTTTGACGGTCCAGCTGCTTTAGTTCATCTGCCTGCTCTTTCAAGACAGTCCCGTAGTCAGTCTATTAGTAGTTGGTATTTTAAGGTCGAGATGACCAGCAGCAAGAGACAACTCACATACGTTTCTGTTATTAGTATCGGATGGAAGTGGACGTACTTCTGATCTCCTTCTGCACAATGATAGAATCTGAGATGTCGATCTCCTTCTTTCTGACGTCTCGCCGTGTGTGAATTGAATAGTCCCTCTTCGGTATGCCGCAGATTCTCTTCTTTTATTAATTGAGGTCCGTCTTGGAGAGCAATTTATCTCTGAAACTATCTCCGCTGTTGAATAAAAAGTGCGATCACCTTTTCCAATTTCACGTCGTTTATCTTGCAAGATATCCATCGCTGAGTCCCAAATACCAGTCAAGTATTCAGACTCTTCTGTGAGTATTTTGAGAAGATTAGTTTGAGCATCGCAGTACGTTGTAATACCGCCTAACATTCGGAAGACGTCAGCCACGTCATCGACATCTGTTTTGGATGTGAATAAGATAACTCAGAGTGAAATATGATTGTTGTTGTTGTGGAATAGGATGGGATGTCATACCTGCAGACTTACCGCCACTGTCGGAGTGGGTGACTGCAATGGAATCTTGCATTGTAGAATGAATGTTGTCTAGTTGAGTTTCAAAGTAATTTGAATCTCTAACGTGTTGAGGTGTTGAGACTTTATTATTTCCACCCAGCGGGCTATCATTATAAAATATTGATCCGTCGTCAGGATATTCATAATCTACTGCCAGAGAGAATTCATTTCCTGCTGAAAGAAGTTTTTCAACCCAAGACGGTTTTCGAATGTTTTCTCTCTTTCCTCTTCGCTTCGCTGTTGTTATTTCTTTGAGTAGCAAACTAACAACAGCAGCTGACAACCCAATCACATAGTCGTATGAAAAATAGAATTTTGCTCCCGAAATTGTTGATTTCCTTCTTAATGATGATCGTTGACTACTCGCGAACGAACTCATCCGACTGCTGTCTTTTATTATTGATGGTCTGGATGGTGGTATTGGACACTCAACGAAGCTTATGAAATCATCCATCTTTAGTTGCATAGATACCACATTTATCAAAACCTATTGAAAATAAAAAACATGTAAATCACTTACAAATACGAAACTACAAAAATAATCAGTAATTTGGGTATTGTAGTGTCATACATTCTCTTAAAGCAGGTAGTGACACGCAAAAGATAGGAAGGAAAAAAAAAAGAAAAAAAAACACAACTTGGAATGAAAGGAAGCAAGAAGGATAAAATAATAATAATCACAGATGGAAGTGCCCTCCAAATTTGGAGGGCCTGGTGAAAATCAGCCACAAAATTTTGTAGGGCCAAAATAGGGCCCAAATAGGGCGCTGGCGGGCGCGTAGGGCGCTTTTTTAATTGAATTTAATATAATACCGAGCTCATTTTGACACACCCCTGCCCAGCGAGGGTCGAATCGCATCTTATTTGACTTTTCTCCGGTTCGCCCGATCAAATGCGTCTCCGGGATATCAGTTTACTTGCCACCAGTAAACTTCTTTTTTTTCTCACAAGGTACTGTGAAAACCGGCCTATTAACAAGTTAGCAAGAACGCACTCTCTCCTCGAATCCCTCTATATTCGACTCAGTGCATTCCGTGGGCTAATCAGCTCCTTGTAGATCTGGGATGCATCGTCCACTGAAATGAGTTTCAGCTTCAGGGATTGCAGCAGGCTCGGAAGCTCTCAAGGAGTGGCCCATTGTTTTTGCCATGTTGACCGCCGAACCATGACCTGGAGGTCTCGGGTTCGAACCCCGTGACACCCTTTTTTCTCTTTTTCGAAAGACTGCCAAGCATGTCAAAAAAAAATTTTGGCTTCTGCGTCAAAATACTTGTGCGTCAGTGTATGTCCCCGTCAATTTAGCTGTCTTATAGTAATAAAAAAGGTAAAAAAAAGCGCCCTCCAAAATAATATTTATATTAAAAGCGCCCTACACGCCCTCCAAATTGTAGGGCACTTCCATCTATGAATAATAATAATATAAAAAAAAGGACAAGTAACTAATCAGACGAAGGATTCCGTCTCGAGAACTTAAAAAAGAAAATATTAAATATTAAATATTAAATATCAGGAAGAAAATATAAAATGAAGTACACTGATTCGTCAGTTTTGTTTCTCTCAAATGAATTCTTCAAGGTTAGTAGTTGCGTTTATAGTTAGCAAAGTTAGTTAGCAAAATACGAACTGATGACTACAAGGGGTCTGGATAGCCCGCATCAGTAAGGACCCAATCGCGAAGATTGTAGTCTTATATAAACAGCTACAACAAGGAATTCAAAAGAAAAAATTGCCTTTTGAAAAAAAAATCGGCTAAACTTCACTTTTTACTTTCATTTTACTCGCATTTTCGGTTTTTTGTAGTGCGCAACCGGAATAAAACAAAACCCCCAATAAAAAAAGAGGTCTCTATCTAACCGAGCAATGGGTTTGTGAGGGGTACAAAAAAAAAAAAAAAAAAGTTTTTTTTTTTATTATTTTTTTTGTTTTTTTTTTTGCCGTTGTCAAATCAATAACATAAGTCGTCAAAAAAAAACAAAAAAAAAAAAAATGAAGCACCAAAAGAAGAGGCAATTTATTATACCGCAAAAAAAGAAAAGAAGAAAATCAGAAAGTAATTTCTTCTAGCACGGTACACAACATTGAAATCTGAACAACGTGAAAACAATGATCCCAAAATTTAAATTGCAACTTAAGGACCACAGTTGGCAATAAAATAACCACTGAGATTAGGATTAAATATAAAATATTAAAAAATAAGGGTGTCGCTTCTTGATACTCACAAATCCCATTTAAAAGCTTTGCGCATGGATCAAAGAAACTAAAAGAATACTTGTATTCATCTCTTGTGAAAGAGCGAAAAGAAAAGAAAAACTGCAAAGAACAGCTAGTTTTTTATTATGTTCGCCAATAAAGAATCGAAATAGCATAGAAACAAACCAAGAGTAGACCGGAATCATTTTCCCAGGTTACTTCTATACTTCATTCCCTCGACAATGGCTGCCCCCGTGAGAAGAACAATAAGTCGGATCGGCATATTGAGTTCGCAGTGTATCTGAAAGTTAGCGAAGGAATAACAAATAATCAAACAAACAACAAGAGAGGAAAAGGAGTGCCGTGATATGCAGTTCAGTAGTCACTCTCCCGTAGTAGATAACACTTATTTACCTGCTGTGTCTTGCTAGCAACGAGCAAATGAGTGGTATGTAGAATTTTGCAAAATGCAAACAGGCTCTCAGAAAAATTTAAAAAATAAAAAAAAACCTTCAGATAAAGCAAAGGTGACCATCAGTCTCGCAACGCAACAACATTCTGAGAACAATTCTCAAACACAATCACTCTAGCCTGATAACGATTGCTTGTTTACAAAGTAAATAATAACCAGGTTTCACACGAAGCTGCGACTCGCATTTTTTCCATATGTGAGCGCAGTTTATTGTTTTTTTTAGTTAGTTAGTATTAATAATTCGAAATTTTAAATATAAAATAAAATAAAAAAGTAACTGGTGGCCTGATGGGATAACAAAGAGAAGATCAAAATCACTAAACATCGCCCTTGAGAGAATAAAATAAACATAAAAAATAAAAATAGTAGCTGACACGTGCTGCGACAAGATAAATTAGTAATGAATTGCGTAAATAAATCACTTTATGTAATAAAACCCTCGAGAAGGCATTATTAATAAAAAGGAAATAGTAGCTGGGACAGACTCAGTGTTGGAAAATCTGAGTGACACTACAAAAAATAACCAACGAGGTCCATATACAACAATCTTCACTTCTCAAGCAGATGACTAACGAAAGATAGTTTAGTTTAGTTAGCAAAATACAAACTGATGACTACGAGGGGTCAGTCAGTTTAAGGTCATAACTGCGCCGGACCAAGATAATTCATAGAGCCGTTAATGTGATAAAAATAACTGCATTCAACTGTGAATGGATATAATACTCGTCAAGATTCTTTTTTTTTTTTTTTTCTTACAATAATACTCTGGTATCCACTGTACAGCGAAACCAATAATAATAATAACAGTAGTTATCTACCTGTCGGGGAAAACTTTCGCCGACTTTAGATACCGTGTTCCAGACTAGAATTTTTCTCACTATGTATCGACTCCAATAGACCCGACCAAATAGTTAGTTTTATTTTTTTTTAGGTCCGCTTATATATAGGTGACAACCTAAACCACTGGCACTGATGAACCAAAATTAGAATGAAAAAGAAGAAGCACTTTGCCTCGGTGTTGTCAATTAATATTAACAGGGTATCAGTCAATTAACCGAAAGCTTTATAAAAGTATCATAAAAATTGGGCAGCACACAGCCATATCACTCAGCAATAAATGACAACAAAAGTATGAAGTAAGGATAACAGTCAGTTTATAGTCATAACTGCGCCAGACCAAAAAAAAAAAAAAAATTAAAAAAAAAAATGTGTTAGGAAAACCTTTGCCTACTCGAACAACTGCAAAACTTTATACACGGTTTCGTCGGTTGTTCGTCGGCATCTCAAAAATAAAAAAATAAAAATAACAAACGCATGTAGTAGCAAAATACAGAACTGATGACTACGAGGGTCTGGTTGGGTAGCCCGCATAAGTCAGGACCCAATCTTGAAGATTGTAATTTTATAGCAAATAAAGATAATAAAAAAGAAATGATTTAAGAACTGTAACTTGATAATATGAATAATATAAAGCAGCTTGATACAGGCTAAACCATAACAAATTTTGGGATCGGCCAAACCCTGGTGGTAATGAAAAGAGACCAACAGTTGGCATCGATGAAATCCCATTTTTGCTATCAAATATAAGGATTTAGGGGTCAGGTTGAGCCCCATGCCCTGTAGCCCGTTACAGCTTAAAACTAATATTTCTTTACACACTTCAAAATCAAGTATTAAAGGGAAAAAAATTGAGAATAGAAAGAAATTATTGTTGCAAAATAATCGAAGTGGAAGGGGGGTATAGATGTTTGAGAGAAATAAATATTTGTATTCGTACCAGAGTTAACTAAAATAAATGTTAGTCATGATACAATTGACTAAAATGTAACGTTAGTAGAGGTAAACACTCTGCCTATGACGTAGGACTTCGCATTGTAATAAATGTCTCTTCTTGTCATTCAGTGCAGTACGGAATCGAGTTATTCAATTACAGAGTCGCGGTAATATGTAATACGGCAGAGTGTAGGTTTCACCTATCAAATTACTCGTCAAATAAATAAATAATTTTTTTTGAAAAAGATGAGGTAGCTTATATTGCTATTTCGTAGCGCGAGCACTCAGCTTGAGGTGGTGTTGTGAAGGTAGTAGTTTTCTAGAATTCAGTTAGAAAACACGTGAGGGGGTTAAGAGATCTCCCGTCTTTTCCACACATGTCCACCATACACCCTACTGCACAAAAGAGTGCAGCTTTCCAGGGTAATTGCCCCTGTCCCCGCTTGATGCATTTCAAGGGACATCATTCCTTCAAAAAGAGACGACTACGTCATCCGGGGCCGGTGGACATGGTCGACAGGATCGTCACTGTGTTGCCACTTCAGTTCCCTGCATTCAGGTTGCGGAATGTTCACGCATTCCCTTTCGGCAAACCCGCACAGAAACACAAGTGCTCCCATGACGGCTTTGAGGTGAGCAATTACACCTTGCCTTAGGACCGACTGACCCGTGTCCAACTGCTGTTGACACGGAAACCGCATAATCCAACAAATAAGTTGAAGTGGTGACATCGACGTGTTTTGAGTAAAGACATCAATTGGTAATGTCCGGAGAGGGAGGACTTGGTGGGAGGAGGTGAAAAAAAAAAAAAAAAAAAAAAAGTCTTTTTTTTTTATTCCATGTACAGCATCTTTCGTTATAATACGACTATACGTACCATATGCCCACATACCGCGAAATAGTTTTATTTTTTACACAAAGAAAAGAAAAATAAAATGGAAAGGGGGGCAAATCAATTTTTTTTTTTCCTCAAAATCCTCCTCGTGGTACACGACTGGAGGCCACGTGAACATACGTGGGTTAGTTTACAAGCCCAGCATGCTGCCGAGTACTTGTTGAAGGACGCTCGAAGAGAACCGCCCCAATACTGCAGAAGTTTATCGACCCTAATTCCGGGGTATTTTATTGACTACCCGTGACACTTTAAAAAAAAAAAATAATAGTAATTTAACATGTTATTTTCATAATGAAAATAACAAGAGAAAAGAACGGGTATTGGCAGAATGGGTGAATAAGAGACACAGGAGCACTTATACAAATATAGATAAGCAAAAAAACGACAGAATAAGATGATTGATATCGTCCCTTTTTTTTTTTTTTTTTTTACTTTATTTCTTAGGGAAGGTTTACACTTGCAGTGAAAATCAGAAAAGTGCAGTATTTCATTCCTGCTTGAAGGTTTTTTTTTTACCAAATGGAATTGCTCATTTTGGTTTGGATCATTGCAAGCGTGAGGGATTCACGCCTGGGCATGTTTTTTACAGGAGACCCATTTTTTACTTCTGAAGTGGAATTTTTTTTTTTTTTTTGTGAGGAATTCCTGATAGGATTGTCCTTCCATTTTTTGAAAGCAGATTTACTTCTCACTTGAGACGCGCACCAAAGGGACTTCTAAAGAGGAACAAACATGGAGATGAAACACTCATACTGATAATTATCACACTTGTGAGGCCTGCGGCGTATTGGCGTCCTGAGGCTAAAAAATACACACTGGCACATTTTTACCCAGGTTCTCACGGGGGGCTCATAGTGGTAAGAAAGCAGAGCTCCGCCTGCGGGGCAGCAGAGGGCACTGAAGCATGGACTCCCGAAGGGTCCGTAGACTGTTTGAGTGATAGTTTGACAAATGTAGAAGCAGTAATAAACATTATAATATTAAAATAAGTAATGAAGTTAAACTGAAGAAATGACAGAAGATTAAAGCTTTCATTTTAGAATAGCAACTACAAAAGTAAAAGATACAACGGATTACACTATGTACATAACTAAACATAATCCGAAAATCGTTGTCGAATGTAAATTTTCCCTTTGAAGCCTCCCATCATAATATAACAACGGCGGTTTTAGATGAAAATCAGATACAGATTTTCACTTCAAAAAAAAAAAAAAAAAAAAGGACATCTACATGTTGCAAGTCGGAATGATAAAAATCACATCAAAGATCTCAAAGAATACAAAAAAGTGGGCACACTGTCAGCTTTCTTCTCAAGTTGAATCCACAACAGCTATTTTTATCAGAAGTTTATCCCAAAAAAAGAAAGAAAATAAATAATCAAAAAGAAAAATATTTTCTTTGAAGGATAGATCGATAACAAAGAAATCTACCACATTACTTATTGTTCATCGCTGATAACAGCAAACTGTAGAGCATCGAACTAACTCTATAGACCTACGAAGCAATAGTAATGTAAGCAGACGTGATCTTGTTTTGGATTGGTATGGTGTAGCTTAGGATTTTATTTTAAAAAAAAAAAAAAAAAATTGTTGAAGTAGAATAGATGAAGAGAAGTCCATACCTGATTACAAAAGTTCGTATTGACGTGTTGAAAAAACAACAATAAAGTTTGTTAGCTAAATAAGTTGGATGAAACCAACAGAAGGTGAGAAACAATTAATTAAAAGCTCCCAAAAAAGAGGCACAAAAAAAAAAAAAAAAAAAAAAAAAAAAAAAAAAAACAGAAAAGTGGATCTCGCGGGTACAAGTTATAATAATATACAAAAAATACAGATCTGTACTTACAGATGGGAATCAAAAGTAATCTATTTTTCATAATCAAAAGTCCAGTCAGACGAATCAAACATCTGTCATAAAACAGTTGTGGTGGATATTCTCATGCACTGCTGTGATATTTTAAAACAAGCTAAGTACTTGAATCAGACGGTAACATCGCAACGTTATAAAACTTTCCCATATTAGTACTCACGTATCTGTCAGGTGGTTGATGAAGCATCTTTTGTACGTGATCTGGCAGTTCCAACTTCTTAGAAATTTCCAATGCAGCATCTGAATTCCCCTCCAGGTACAAATCAAACATGACATTTGTTTCATCGTGAGCTTTGCGTTCATAACTCTGTAAGGCATACATCCATTCGTGGTCAGAAGTCTGATTTAAAACATCAATCAGCTGTGAGATGATACACGCTTTCGATTTCCCAGGTAGTTGAACGTAGTCAACACATTGCAACTTTAGTTCGATTCTCATCTCAAGACGGCATTCAGGTCCGACCAGTGTTGGAACTTTCTCATAACACTTACACATCCTTTCTAAAATACATGCCTGAGAGTAAGCAGCACTAATAATACCATGTCTTCTCATGGTTGATGTTCCCATCACTCCCACGATTGCTGTTCCACTTGCAATTCCAATAGTCGAAGGGAGTTTATGTAGTTGAGATATTCTGTTGGTAATGTCAACAGCGCACAGTCCAGATTTCTTTATGTGACTTAGGTTACTACTCGCAGCATTAAATGTTAACACTGCTCTGTCACCCTGATAATTATCAATAATAGATTTATATTGCTGGGAGATCACTACGAGAGTTTCGAGTGTTTGAGTTTGAATTTGGAGAATTTCTTCAAATCTTCTGCTGTTGACAAGTTTGTGGAAGCCAATCAAATTAAAAACTAATACTGTGATCCTCTTACTCGAAACATCGGTATCAGCATCAATACTGGAGCGAGACTTTTCACTTAAAGAGATGTCCCTGAGAGTTCCAGTTCTCCTAGTTTTGTAGTCATTAAAACTACCATCTGCCGATACAATAATTGTTGATATTCCATCGTCTTCTTCACTGAGGGATTGGTCTCCATCTTCATATGCTGCTAGCAGAGATTGCGGTAAAAAACTTTTTAACTTCTGTAGCTGGACACCCATATCCCTAAAGGCTTCATAGATTTCATTCATGATTGGATCTTTACTGGTGATAACACCATCGGTTAGTACTTCATACCTTCCTTGAATGATCATATCTGCGAAAGTGTTTGCTCTCTCCGCTGCTATTCTAAGATTCACTCTATACAAGTAACTGGAAAGGGCCAATGCAGCTGAACTTAAAATAGTACTTCCACATATGATATACGACACTACTCGAGAATCACTGATTGTAGAACTCGGTTTTGTACGAAGTGATTCTTCTAAGTAAAAATTAACTCCGTACATCCCACTGTAATGCATCCCACACACTGCAACTCCCATAACCAGCGCTGTCGGTATTGTGAATCGTCTTGTAATCGGAAGAACGAAAGCGAAGTATAAAGAGGCAACTGAAGCAAACAACGCAATGAGAACTGATACTAATATAACCCCCCAAGCTTTTTCAGTAGAAGCTTGAGACTCTATAGCATGCATCCCTGTGTAATGCATTGTACAAACACCAGTAGCAATCAACACAGCTGACACAAATATCCATAAATGAGGAGCACCCTTCAAAGCAACGATATGAGATTCCAATGTTAAAGGAACATCAGAGGAGACTGTGCACTTGGTGTGGTTATCGACTAGAGAAAAAGCAATAGTCGTTAACACAAATGCAAATACCGCCGATGCGATGGTCCAGCCAATGTTGTAGTCAACGTGAGTGTCAATCTCCATAGCTGCCATTCCTATAAAGTGCATTGACCAAATCCCACTCACAGACAAACAGAGCGAACCAACCACAAGTAGAAACTTTGAAAATTTCAGCTGAAGAATCAACACAGCAGCATAACAAGATTGAACAGATACAATGTATGAAATCAGTATCAGTTCTGGTTTCCATGTTATCGGCAACAACACCTTTGGTTCGAATACATCGATAGTCGTATTCATGTTAGTAAAAGTTACCCTGTTTTATATTTATAATAATATCAATTGAATTACAGTTTTCCTTTTATTATATTTATAACATAACAATACAATAAAATCATATTTACCAATTCGTTGAGAACATTAAGAAAACCAGCCAAATTAGTAGTCGACAGGCTCAGCCGAGAAATAAAAGTGCCGAGTAATTGGAGGAGGAGAAAGTACGAAATGTGTGCGAGAATATTGGTCAGTGAGAAGTTTCATTGGACGATGTGAATTAAGAAAAAGTAATTTCCTGTGAATTTATTTTTCCAATTTCCCCCCGACAGATGTCATTCCTGGGCTTCTTAAAATCTCACTCGGGGGGGGGGGGGGGGGGGGGGGGGGGCGTCCCCCGACACAACCAATTTGGATGGGTGGCCTTAATGTACCTGATGAATTAAAATAGAAATCGAGGGATAAGTGAGCCTTTCGATTAACCTTCAGAGTGGGTAAGTATGCGCATTCGGTCCTCCTCTTACGCATAATTTCCCACCCCTCGGGTTAAGGTACACCTCTCAATTAATAACTATATTTTCTTTTTTTTTTATATTTTCAATTTAGTATTTTATAGAACTAAATAAGTCTTCTGGTGGGCAGTAGTTGATAATCGAAAAAAAGAAATGGGAAAGGATACTAAATACAAATTCGTCTAAATTAAGAATATGTCACACAAAGGGCTAGTAGTCAAGTTAGGTGATACAAAAAAATGAAAACAATCAACAAGTACTTGGTAGTACTTTTGTTTGAACATATCGTCCCTGGAGATAATCAAATATCCATCCCTCAGATTGTAAAAACCTACTCTCGATAGGTGATGATATTATAGTCAACAACGCACCAGGCGTGTGGGTTACAAAGTCTCCATGTTGTTTATCAAGGGCTACCTCATACCAAGGTTGTTTAAGCAAAGGATGGTCTACAGAAGAATAAATATTTTCTATCCAACTTTGAGGCATCGTACAGGACGGTCTCCTTCCAATTACAACACCGACTTCACCAAGAACATGCATAACAACATCACCTTCATCAAATATTTTAGGAACGTTTAATTCAATTGTGCTTAATGATTGCATGTGTCGAGAGGCTTCAAATCCAATTCCCAGATTGTTGTTTTTAGAAATCCTTGCGAGTCTTTTAATTAAACATAGTAGATTAACATTACCGTCTGGTTCGAGCTCATCAATTAATATGCTACGAAGTTCTTTGGAATATCCTCTTTTAGCAGGCTGACTTCTACACAGGTATCCTTGCATCTGTTTAGCTTCTATTGCAGTCGCCTTCTTCAGAAGAGATCTGTATATTTTAATCCCAAGTGGTGATGACATGACTGACCTCCCCACCTCAGATGATAAAATAAAACTTTTTGAGAGCTGTTTAAAAATGTGGTATTGTTTTAAATATATCATCACAAAAAAAAAAAAAAAAAAAAAAAAAAAAAATTGTTAATACAACGCTCTCAAAGATCCTCCGCTGTTTCAGAGAACGGAAAAATGATTGTTTTTTTTTTTTTTTTTTAAACAAAACAAAAAAGAAAACATAGAAAATCATCTAAAACACAATCACAATAACTAAATTATTAACTATCACATAAAATATGCAGAGAGAGGGAGTAAGATGTCCAAACCATAAGTATTAAGTATTTCGCCTTGCACAGAAGGAACGCGACAAAGTAGAAAAGAAAAAAATGAAAAAAAAATAAAAAAATCTAATATTATGAAAGTAAAGAATCGGATTCATGAATTTTGATGAGAAGCAAGTTCGCGTATCTGTTGTCTGAGAAACTGAGATTCCAGCTGGTCATTTTCACGAAGCATTTCTTCAAATGGATTGTCTGAATGAAATGATTCTTTCTTAACAGCGCTCGTATTCGTAGTAGCGGCATGGATTCCAAGTAACGAAGCAGTCCGCTGCTGAAGAGCTGTGAGTGAGTCGATGTGTCGCCTCGTATTTGGAGACATGTTTGTGTCCTCAAGCAAGACACCAACGGTACTTAAATTACTTCTATTACTGACACCCGTATTACCAAACCTTTGATTGACAGTAACTGAATCCAAATCACTAATATTGTGTGGTTGACAATCTCTTCTTGGGATAGGACCAGTTGCCACAATCCCTTGTTGCTGCTGACGGGAATCACGATAGCTGTCTTGGTGTTGGTCTTGATGCGGAGTCGAACTGGAGCTATTTTTAATAAAATATTCTTGACTTCGATGACTATTAACATACTTACCTTGAATAGTATTATTTCGACTGTCCACTCCACTATGATTCATTTGTGTGTGTAGATTCCAATTAGACTCTCCTGTTGAATCAGGTGGTTGGTTAAACCTTTGTTGATTAGCTACCCTTCCTGAATGAAATTGATCTTGTGGTGGTTGGAATTGAAGAGAGTCTTGTATCGAGTGGTGTGACCCATTAGCTAAGACATTTCCACGCCACGCATTACTTCCTTCGGGTTGGACTCGTTGATTGGTTTGTGTGAAATTTTGATTCATTTCTTGCGGTGCTCCCGACCAAACAACTCTTTGATAATCATCACGTCCTTGATGATGGTTGTGTCTCATAGAAGAGTTGAAAGGTTTTGAAGGTACTTCCAGACGCTCAAAGTCCTCGCGATGTTTTTCATAGTTATCAGCAGAGACGGGTACATTATTCATACCATTGTCTCTAGAGCGAATATCACTTTGATACCGCCAGCTCTGTTCATCTTCTCTTTGGACCTGCCCATCGCTGCCGGTCCATCCATTGGAATGATAGCAACGATTCGATTCAGGACCACTTTGATAATCAACATTACTCTGATTCGAATTAATTTGACCACCGCGATGTTCAACAACAAGTGAATCAGCTTGTTGAACAGATTTACGTGGAGAGCTGTGACAATATCCAAATTGATTTGCTTTCTGTTGGTCGCTGATAAATTCTTCTTCAGTACTTTTATTTCTCATCGCAGTAAACCTTCCAAACTGATTGTCTTTCGAAGTATTCTGAGCAGACTTCTGATATTCGTTATTTTGATAGAATGCATTAGTTGACTTTATTATTTCATCATCAGGGAATCCTTTCTGTAATGAGGTATTGCAATGTTCATCATCAACGTGTTTAGAATTTTGTTGACGATTAGAGTCATAACCAACTTCATGTTGATGTGAATAGTTTCGATTGTCAGTCACATGTTGAGATATTTTATTATTGCCATCAACGTTGTCATCAGTCTGACGAGGGAAGTCTTTTCTCATTTGTGTTACTTGTTTAATATCTTGTTGTGGTGTAGTAGAAGTCCTCTGATATAACTTATCATAATCTCCTACTAAATGATTACGTGAATCAGTTATAAGACCATTCCTGACCGCTCCTGTCTGAGATTCTTGTCGATGATCAGTAGAGCTCCTCGACACCGGAGGTCGATAGCCCTGGGTACCATACTGTGAATGCTCTTGCCAATCTTGCCTCTGCTCGTGGGAATCGAACTGGTCGGTACTACTACGTCTCTTACGTTCGTGGGAGTCCATACCACCTCTTCCCTGATGGAGTTGAGAAGGGGTACTTCTTGGGGAAGGCTCACACATTCTTCTTCGCTCATGGGAATCGAACTTGGGAGGCTTTCCATCTGCATTATCGTAGCACGGAGCAGGCTGAGTTGGAGTGCTGTATGTAGAAGCAGTTCGACTCCGAGTCATAGGTTTAACTTCGAGTAACTCTGTTTGACACAGGTAAGCTACGGAAGTTTCCATTGCTCGTACTTCCCGCTGCACAGCATCCCACGGAGATTCGGTGTTGTCAGAACCCACCTTTGGTATTTCCGATAATGGTTTATCCCCGTGGTCAACAGAGTGACTGGGTGCTCTATCTTCAACAGGATCTTCAAAACCCCGTGAGACTAAACTGGTCTTGCAAGTGATCTTTTCGACTTCGTTACGACCAAGTGATGCTTCAGACGCATGCGACGGTTGATTTTGTAGCAATCGTATGTCGTCTCCTTCGTGAAACGATGCTG
This sequence comes from Flectonema sp. DT1601, assembly GCA_964019425.1. Classification (NCBI taxonomy): domain Eukaryota; phylum Euglenozoa; class Diplonemea; order Diplonemida; family Diplonemidae; genus Flectonema; species Flectonema sp. DT1601. The sequence continues at coordinate 794,594 of OZ025809.1, read as the reverse complement.
TTTTCTTACAAGGAGGATAACTTGCAGCAGAGAGTATCATGTCATATGTTGGTCTTTCTGTTACTCGAGTCTTGGTATCTTCTTCAGGAAATATAATAATTGATTCTGTCTGGCAATCATTCATTACCTGATGTTTGGTATCAATGCGAGAGCTACATGGTGATGATGATCTGCCTTCGTGTACATCTTCGTCTGCTTCGTTGAGGCTGCGTATCAGCTGCGCGTCTTCCTCTGATAGGATAAAATTTGATACCGGATTTAGGGAACCGTTTCCGATTGTTTTTCTTATCATTGGCAATTCCCGTTTGAATGTGGCCGGACCAGCTCCAGCTGTCATCGGGAAACAACTTCCCCGAAGTCTGTCAACCATTTTCAGATCTGATAATGCCCGTGAAAAATCAACAGGAGCACTATCAACCAGAAGTAAGAACAGATTAGCTGATGACGGTGCTAATCCAGAACGAAGAAATCGAGTGACTTTACTTTCTCTATAGGGAATATGGTTACGCCTATGAGACAAAGCGGTCAAGACATTGTAGAAGCTACCTTGAGCGAGACCTTGCTTGTATTGAGTGCTTCCCAATCTAGTTAAGTACACACGACCCTCACCAAGAATACCCACTACGTATATCACTATAACAAGATGCTTTGATGGATCGATTTGGTTTAACGGAGATGTGCGAGTGATTAAGTCGGTTAAAGAACTAATAGAAGTTCTTGAGATAACCTCCTGCTGTGATTCGCTACAAAACACAGTTGCTGAGAATTCTATTCGATAACAACCTGTACTACTATGGCGAAGTAGCTCAATGACAGTCATATTTAAAAGTCCAAAATTACCGGTCGAAGTTCCAAATATTACATCATGACTAACCCCAACATTACTATACTGCGATGGCTGAATTGTTATACAACCATGACCTCCTGCAATAGCTGAATGGATAATGTGTCTCGCACTGACGTTGAACACTCGCTCGTTACACTGACAGTCAACGTACACCTTATCAAAATCAAACGGGTGTTTCGCTAAGTGCTCTGTTGTAAAACTCTTACAAGCTACAACACCATTACAAACAGTGCTCAAGTTCGATTCCTCCTGAACACCAAATATTGAATTAATACCCCGTGTAATTGGTCGTATCTTCACCGATACCTCAAAAGACGGTGGGGCTGCCATCTTGCCGCTGTGGGGGGTTTTCGGAAGTATAAAATGAAAATGTAATGAGATAATTGAACATCAGTAAAGTGATGATCTTCTTCTTACCTTTATCCTGATCAAGAGCATTAAGTCAGTATATGAGTTTATTCACTTATGACTGAAATAAAATAATGAAAACACTAAACAAATAGTTATGCTGTTCCAACATAACACTAGTTTCAGACCTTAATCTTATACTACTTGTTCCTTTTTTGGTCTCCAACGGCTTATTCATCGTTAACTAGTCTGTGGGGAGGTCAAGTGACTAAAATAGAAATACCAGGTTGTATCTGAAATGAGATTTAAAATCATCATATGGCAGTTCTACTGCATCGATGAGTATGGAAGTCTCACAGTTGGTATTAATAATTATCAGTCAATCAAAAAAAAAAAGTAAAATTTCGTAGGACAACAAACAAGTTGGTTTCGGGCTAAGATTAAAAACAATCTTTCTTCGGACCATTCTCCTTACCCAGCCCTCTTCAGCGAAGAAAGCAAGGGGGATACTGCGGTGTCAGGCTGTCCTACTCATCGCGTTTGCCCTTCTCAGCCAAGGGAACCACGTCAACATGGTTATTTCTTTTACCATTTAACACAGTCCCCCTATATAAAGGAAGTCTCACAGTTGGGTAGATTCGATTCCACTATCATTGAGGCTGTTACACGGCATATTTTTTCATGGCAGAACGCAGTTGAGCCTCTGGTACTGTTCCGTTCTTTTTATGGAAATCAGAAATGTCAGACAAGAAGCTGAATGATATCTTTGGACTGAATTCTCTCGTTAGGAACAACGATTCCATTTTTTTAATGAGATTCAGTTTTTTGTAAATATCAAACACCGCAATAAACGTACGATCTGTAACAACATTACGACGTTGAGACTCACAAAACAATGCTTCTGCAAGACGGAAGTAGTGATCTGTTTCCGTTGCTGTCATCGAGACACAACAAGCGATTAGCTGATTAACAGTGTAAGAACTTAAATCATGAGGAATGGATTCTAATATATCAATTGCTCGCTTTGGATTATTTCCTTTTCTATAACAAGAGATTAATGTGTTGTATGAATCAATATCACTAGTTGCTGTCATCTGCTCAGTCATAAGTCCGAATATCGTCTCCGCATCGCGATAGCGTTGGTCGCATCCTTTTATTGCGGAGTTCAGACACATTGTATTTGGAGAGATGCTTTCGTTAGTCATGTTGGTTAGTAATCTTTTTACTCTGTTTAGATTAGGAGCTGTCAGTAGTAGTAATCCGTATGTGTAAATATTCTTTTTAATGTTATCAGTTTCCATAGCTAATTCCATTGAAGTTACTTGACGATGAGAACCATTAGTTGCGAAACACTGCAGCATACTATTACAAACCATAGTTGTAGGAGACACTGATGATTCTTTCATATCACTCCATAGCTCCTTAACTTTATTTGGAGAGTCAACATGGCATCTCATTACTGCTGCGTATGTTTGAGCATCAGGGTATACCATTTCTTCCTTCATATTATTGAAGTACTTATCAGCTTCTACTGGATACCCAAGTTGTCCTGTTAGCATTATCATTGCTGTGTATGTCTTTACTCCTAACTTGCATCTTGAGGCTCGCATTGCTGATAATTTAAAATGCAGTGATCGCATTAATCTTCTTTTCTGTGACTTTGTTGCTCCACGTATTCCACCGCCTTCTTTAGCAGTTTTTCGAAGGGCTTCAGCTGATCGTGAATCGTTCATTGCTCGGACCCCTCCAACCATTGCATTTTCAGCCCAGAATACAGCATCCCGAGACCAGAATTTTTGTGATTCCTTGTTAGTCATATTTCATTATTTAGATAAGGCTGATACATGCAATAGAATGATATAAGTATTCATCAAGGTTGCCAATATGTATTGTAAAGAGGTGAATTCCGCGAAATATTCTCTCTTTACAATGCACTACCATGTAAGATGCTTATTTTGGTTCGGCATTCCATTTCTGTCCAACTGAAACAATCACCGCAGTGTTGCTGTTGTTACGAAGGGTATTGGAAATGAGCGAAACATGAGAAATCGTCTCGGTATGGCAGCAAGCTGTTGCCTAATATTGATAACGAAAAGACATCCCTCTATGAGAAATGAATAAGTTTACACGAACCTCGGCAGAAGAATCTTCCAAACAACATAATTAAATATGCAAGCATGCTACATTAAAAGTTAGTAGTAAATGTTACACGCAGCCAAACAGTTGTCGCGTAGAGGTCACAAACAAAAAAACGTAAAAAGCTTTGAAAAAGAGCTAGAATAAAGGAAGATAGGTCAATAATAATTTCTATCCCGCGACACCTGACCAATATATATTTAAGATTATTGATAGATAGACGACGGACCATTGTCTCTGGATCGAGCCACTTCATCAGAGCAAGCTTCCTTGAGATCTTGCAGAGAAACTGCTCTGTCTCGAAGAGCAGCATTAGCAGAAGCACACATAAGTGCTGCTCTTATTTGTGAACCAGTAAGTTGATAATCACGAGAAAGAGAGTTAAAATCGACCATCGACGATATCGGCATTTTAGAAGGTACGAAGTGCTTCCACAAGGAAAGGCGGGTTTCGGTGTCGGGCTTTGAGAAGGCAGCTTCATAACGAATATCCAACCCACGCAGTGGAGTGTTGGAGGTAGACGATAAGATAACGATGCCCGCTGCGCGCTCTACGTGAAAAAACAGATGTGACGCGAAGTGCGAATAGGCGTCTTCTTTAAGTAACTCAACACCCTCAATAAGCAATACAACATTATTATCACGACACTCATTAAATAATCCGTGGGTTGTGTCTCCCCGCTGAGCATATCTAGATGAATTAATTATCTCCATCACCGTAACAATTCTCAACGTTCGACTGAGTTCGTATGCAATGCATTCCGCGGCCATAGTTTTCCCTGTTCCTCGATCACCCATGAAGAGTATCGCTGATCCGCTTTCAATTTCTAGATTCCAGTTGCTTTTCATCACCGCTTTCGCTTTTTCCAAGCGGACTATCTCTTTTAATGTATCTAAAATCTGTTTCTTCACTATCAAATTATCAAGCCCCTGCCTAGGAACCAACAGCGTTGACGGTTTTGGATTTGTAGTATTTCCCAACATCGACTGCAAACGACCGTTGACTTGAAGCTGACAGGCTCTATTTAGTATGGTATTCGTTATAATTGGAGGATCTGAAACTTGCAGTGCTAAGTTAATAGCACCAAGTAATGCATTCTTAATAAAACCTCCCGAAAGCTCGTAATCTATTGTCAGCTGGTTCCAATCAACTTCAGGGTCGATTTCGAGCTGTGGTGGAATGTGATTGAGCCATATTTTCCTTCTCAAGGATGCATCCGGATGAGGGAATTCCAGTGACAACGATATTCTTCGATGCAATGCTGGGTCAAGTGTGAATGGCCTGTTGGTAGCCATTATTAACATTCCATCAAATCTCTCTAAGTCAGTCAACAACATTGTAGTTACTTTACTCTTGTCACGTGATTCCATTAGTACGTCACACTCATCAAAGAACACCAGCGCATTTTGCAACGTCGCCTCGCGAAAAACCTTTTCAAAAGTCTCTGAACCAGTTTCCGAAAAAAGCGGCAGTGTCACCTGTGTTTATCGATATTATTATTATGTAGTACTTCCTCAGATGATAATTTCTTCTAAAGTGATAACAAACTTAAGTAAGGGAATTGAAACCTTCTAATCGCAATGCTAAAATAAAGTGTTAAACAGAACAAAGTAGAGTTGTGTGACATACCTGCAATACTCTCTTCCCCAGTTTCTTTGCAAGGGCGTTTGCTGTCATGGTTTTGCCTGTTCCCGGAGGACCGTGGAACATCATAACTAGACCAGTACCATAAGAAATTCGGTCTCCCAGGTTAATTGACTCCTGGAATTGACGAGCTCTTGCAGAGGTTTCAATAGTTGAAACAATTAGAGATTTTAAGGAATCAGGAAGTACTACTTGGTCAATATTGACTTGTGGTGTGTACAGGTTTGTTCCATCTGCCAAATCCTGAAATTCTGTATCAAGACCCACCACGTAATCAAGCATCCGCTTGTCAATTTCAACCGTACACTCCATTAGGTCTGATGAGAATCGTTCGTTAACCCTGATAATACCTGATTTTATAAGGGGACCCTTTTTGTAAAAAGACTTTCTGTGTTGCATCTGGTCCCTGAGAGACCCAGGCAGATGGATTCCCAAGATTGTTCCTATGTCGGTTATGCGGTATTTTTTCGTAATTTTTTTGACTTCCTCGCTGATCAAACTCCCAACTAAGGTCAAAATCACCCAAACCTCAAAATCAGAAAAATTATGGAGCCTCCGTAATTGTTCGATACGCAAGCTGCTCTTCACTTCCTCCGATGTTCGGGACATACGCAGTTGTAGCTTGTTCAAAGAGGTTTTTTCGATGGATTTTAACTCACGAATAGAGGTTTCTGTGCGCTGTTTCTCATATAGCCGATTGTCATCTGGATCCATCTCAAGGTGGTGGAGTTTAGCTCTGGATGCTACAACATCAAAGAGGTCGCCTAAATAGTCCAGGTCATCTATATATTCGCTATCTATTGCTTCAGGCTGCTTGATTTCAGCTACAACATCAGATTTAGCGCTTTCAGATTCAGAAACACTTTCATTCTCGTTCAATACTTTTAGATCAGCGTTAGAACTTTGATGATTTCCATTTAGGGATACAATCAATCCGCGTTCTTCAAGGACACCTGCCAATGTTGTTCCCATGATCTTAGGATAATCTGCTTGGCCTAGTGGAACATCAGAAAGGGCTGAAAGAACTTCTCGTGGAATTTTAAGAAGCTGGGATTTTACAGTCTCATCGTACCCATCAACTATTACCAAAAGACCTTCTTCAATGTGCTGTCGCTCAGGGGAGAGAAAGTACAATATTTCTGTAGGAGACATCCCCACCGCATGTTGTAAGTTGCTACAATCAGAACGCCTGTCATAACCTTTTAAGCCTGCTTCAAAATATGAACCCGTGTTATGACAGACTGCCCAGATTACCGCCAGTGTTTCTTTTTCTGATAGCTTTAATTTCCTACATGTATCTATCACTATAGGTGTAGGGGTCGGTATCGGCATGGGTAAGTGATCCAGTGACCTCCCAGTTTTCAAAGCTTCTAGTATCCTTAGTCCCACCCTACTCAAGTAACTGTCAGGTGGTGTCCTAACAAAGGATGTAACCCATTCTACTATGTTGCCTGCCGTTTTCATTTTAAAAAGCTGTATACAATAATGTTGTGAAGTCAAGGCACCGAAGCAACGAATTTCGTCATTAAGTTATTATTATTTAGCACCTACTTGCTGAGAAACAGGTACGTACCCTTTATCTGTACTTTGTAATCTGACATGTTGGCCTTTACCGCCAGTCAGCGGAAGCGAAGAAGGGTGAGGAAGTGCATGCATCGCAGTAAGCTTTGAGCTACACACTTCTGTGGCTTTGCTCTCATTCCTTTACTTATGATAAAAAACGTGAAAGCTGTTTTATTAAAACTTTTGAACCTGCCTTTGTTGATGTTGTTATCTGCAAGTCATCGGCAAATTCCGCAAGTAGCAAATCAATCTCTTCTGTGTTCTTCAAAGAAAAGTGATATGCTTCTTCCTTAATTCAGGCAAGCGTTGCAAGTAATCACTGAAAGACAAGATTAAAAAGGGTCGACGATACAACACATCTCTGGAAGACTCGCCTGATTCAAAGTCCACTGGTTCTGTGAGATCACCTTTCACTCTTATCTGCACTCGCAGCTTTGAGTAATAAAACTTTAAAAATCAATCACACTCTTGCTAATTCCGAAGTATTCCATCGCGAAAAAAATAAGTTGGCGTTTAACAGAGCCAAAGGCATCTGCAAAGCCCACCCATACAACTACCAAGTTTCTCTTGTTCATCTTGGCATCCTTCAGTGCTTCTCCTGTTATCGAAGCATGTTCGAATTATTTAACCTAACAAAAACAAATGACCGCAAATATCGGTACACTTATATATAATATTGTCTACATATTATTTGAGGCGATCGGCAGGGTGGAGGTGTTCACGATTTTTTACTTTGCTACACGAAAATTCACAAATTTTCACGATTTTTCACGATTTTTCACGATTTTTCACTTAATTTTTTGCTGTTTTCTGCTAGTGAAATCCCGTGAAAATGTGTGAAAATGTGTGAATTCTAGTGAAAAAAGTGAGTGATATCCAGATGGTACCGTTGGTGCTGGTGTGCTGTGCGATGTCAAACCTGTTCAGTTTGCCATACATGTCACTTTGACAACTAAATGGGCATCGCTTGTGCCCAGTGACCCATCACCCTTCCTGACCATCACTTGTGGTGAGGTTCCGGACTTTGGACCGGCGCATCGCGTGTGGTGGGTTTAATCACTGAGGGGCTCATTCTCCATGTAGTGGAGTCATCCAAAGCCTTCAAGGAGAAGCTCTCCAAGGATGGGATCGACTTGCAAGAACTATCAGAGATGGAACACACCTTAAGACTATCAGACTTCGTAGGTCTTCGACTCATAGACTTTACATTTAAGATTATTTTTTTCCCTGTCTAAAAACTAACAATAACAACAATGTATGGATGCACAGCCAATATTCAACCAGATAGCCTAAACCACATTAAACACCTCTAAATATCTAAACTTTAACCTTAAACCACTTCCTTGACTCTGAACATATTTTGAACAAATAGCCTGTGCTAAAAACTAATGTTCAAGTTTAAATATGCAGACATGAGGTCTTCTTGCAATCATAACTGAACCTCCAACACTTCGTACCAAGGACATCTTTGAACACTGCTCAACATTATCCTTAAACCACTTCCTAAGTTACCACATTAATGTGACATCATTATTCAAGTGTGCAACTGCGGGAAAAAAGAAACTTACAGTAATCAAAACAAGTATCTATGTCAAAAGATAACAGATGGCTTGCACACTAGACAACTTGGCAGACTCAGGAAGTTCTCTAATTAAACACTAATAAGAATGGTGAAATGCTCGTCTACTATTTGAGTCTTACTTATCTTCATCTTCATCTTCATCTTCATCTTCATCTTCATCTTCATCTTCATCTTCATCTTCATCTTCATCTTCATCTTCATCTTCATCTTCATCTTCATCTTCATCTTCATCTTCATCTTCATCTTCATCTTCATCTTCATCTTCATCTTCATCTTCATCTTCATCTTCATCTTCATCTTCATCTTCATCTTCATCTTCATCTTCATCTTCATCTTCATCTTCATCTTCATCTTCATCTTCATCTTCATCTTCATCTTCATCTTCATCTTCATCTTCATCTTCATCTTCATCTTCATCTTCATCTTCATCTTCATCTTCATCTTCATCTTCATCTTCATCTTCATCTTCATCTTCATCTTCATCTTCATCTTCATCTTCATCTTCATCTTCATCTTCATCTTCATCTTCATCTTCATCTTCATCTTCATCTTCATCTTCATCTTCATCTTCATCTTCATCTTCATCTTCATCTTCATCTTCATCTTCATCTTCATCTTCATCTTCATCTTCATCTTCATCTTCATCTTCATCTTCATCTTCATCTTCATCTTCATCTTCATCTTCATCTTCATCTTCATCTTCATCTTCATCTTCATCTTCATCTTCATCTTCATCTTCATCTTCATCTTCATCTTCATCTTCATCTTCATCTTCATCTTCATCTTCATCTTCATCTTCATCTTCATCTTCACGTTTGAGTCTCATCTTCTTGCTGTTTTGCTCATGCCTCCAGTCCAGATATGTTTTCAATGCCTTTGGATTCTGGTGCTGGATGGTAAATGTCAAGGTGCATCCTTCTTGTGTTGGAGATCGAAAATACTGGGCGTAATGTGTTGCCATCTGAGGAGATTGAAAGATTGCTCCAAGCTTCACAGGATTGTAGGGACCTGCTTTCCAAAGCTTGTTCTCATTGGGGAAGTAAAAAGTTACAGTAGGCTCATTGTTATCCCACGATCGGTGTAGATGTTCATCAAGAATTAGAAGATTGCTTGGATCATTCCTCAATGATTTGAAATCTGCTTTTGGCTTTATATGACAGCCTATTGGCTTCCAATCGAGGATTCCATAATACTTTGGATCGATGATAGATTCATTTTCAACACGTTCTTGATTAAGGATTGTGGTGTACGATTTTGATCGCGATTCATCAGGAATTTCGATGGCTGAGGTACCCCAATTATCCCGTGATAGAGAAAGAGTTTCGTTATCGTAGTGTCCTTTAAAGACCCTCGTAATGCAGGTGTGGTCAGGTTCTTCCACAATCGTACTCTGAACAGTAGCTGAAATATCATATTTCTCGCTTGCATCCCTGATTGCGTTATCCATCCTGCATGCGTTATCCTTGGACTCAAAGTACAACACAACGATAAGGGGACTTTCTGCAGTGATTTGTGATTTTGCTTTTTTCCCTTTGCCCTTGACCTCTTCATAGTAGATTTTGTGGTCGTGAGCAAAGCATTCCTGTGCCAACTTGAAGATTTTCTGCCTCAGCCCAACGAACTTAACACCCCCAGGAATTGATGCAGATAGCTTGTATGACTTGGCTGACATCTTCGCTTGAACTTTGTTTGCACTCTCACGGTAACTTGCCTCTCGGCCTTCGAGTCTCTTAATGCTAGCCTCCAGTTTCTTTATTTGCTCTTTCCAATGCTTGTATGCGTTCGATTTGAAATCATCTTTAGCTACACACTCATTCAACTTGTCATTAGCTTTCTTCAGATCTGCCTCTTTGTCTTTGATCATTTTCTCTGCATTAACAACCAGATTCCATTGTACCTTCCTCAAGTCATATTCACCTGGTTCATTATCATCACTACCTCTCGCCTTCTTTTCCTTCTTCAATGATGACTTTGGTGAGGGTGGACTACCTGATGTAGCTTTCGGTTTTTGTTTCGGAGTCATTTCCTTGTGACTGGTAGAACTGCTGCTGCTGCTGCTGCTTACAGACTTCTTCCCAGTTTTCTTTGCTGCCTTTTTTACAGCCTTCTTCTTCGTCATTTTTAAAAGAAGCAAATAGAGGATGGGGTTTAACTGTGATGTGTGGATTCTGTATGAAGATGCTAGGTGACGTCCTCCCACAATCATGCTTTCAAAGTCTGTGATCATCACGAAGGGTTTCTTCACGGTGTTGTTGTAGTTTGTGAACTTGATTTTGCTACCCTCCTTTGGCATGGTTACACGGGATGCCTCATTGTTCTTGCAATTGTTAAAGTGTTCTAACATGGTTGTATCTTTCTTGAACGAGTGCAGGCATCTGGGGCAGTGGGAACCATGTTTTGAATCGCTACCCATGAGACGGCCAAGTGACTTGATCCTTGAGGGACCCCCTTCGTACAGGATCTGGATCCACTATCTAATCCCAGAGACAGACTCACATTTCTATCTGAAAGATAGTTCGCAAGCCATTTAACATACGGAACCGGCAGGACAGCTACCAATCTATCAACGAGTATTTGATGATCCACGTTATCGAATGCCCCAGAGATATCAAAGAGGATGATCGCTCCATAACCATCATAGAGTTTCTGCACACCGGAAGCCGCATCCACCAATAGCGAGATGTTCTCTTCTACATTCCTGCCCGGCGTAAAACCAGACTGCCTAGGGTCCAACTTCCCCTCCAACAAATGTTCACATCGATTACCCACAAGCGACTCCAAGCACTTCGAAACAATTGACGTCAAAGAGATTGGTCTGTAAGAAGACGGAAGAAGCGAGTCACGATCCCCTCCCTTCGGAATTATTATGAGGCGATCGGCAGGGTGGAGGTGTTCACGATTTTTCACTTTGCTACACGAAAATTCACGATTTTTCACGATTTTTCACGATTTTTCACGATTTTTCACGATTTTTCACGATTTTTCACTTAATTTTTTGCTGCTTTTTGGTAGTGAAATCCTGTGAAAATGTGTGAAAATGTGTGAAAATGTGTGAATTCTAGTGAAAAAAGTGAGTGATATCCAGATGGTACCGTTGGTGCTGGTGTGCTGTGCGATGTCAAACCTGTTCAGTTTGCCATACGTCATGTCACTTTGACAACTAAATGGGCATCGCTTGTGCCCAGTGACCCATCACCCTTCCTGACCATCGCTTGTGGTGAGGTTCCGGACTTTGGACCGGCGCATCGCGTGTGCGGTGGGTTTAATCACTGAGGGGCTCATTCTCGTTCAGACTGTTCTGTTCTGTGGTGTCTTTCCATTACTCCTCCCATCTCTGCCAGGAGACAGCCTGACAACCCATATTGATATTGCTTGAGAGACAATGAGAGGTAATTCATTGGGGTAGAAACAAGTGAGTGTAATCATTGGGTTCCAAGCTGATGATAATTTTTTTGGTTAAATAAATAAAAAATCCAAAGAGCAACTGTTGTCATTGCTCAACCTTGGGGTTCTTGCGTGCCGGTTCTGCAGCCTTCTTTTTCTTCGCCTCTGCAGCCTTCTTCCTGGCTGCATCCCTTGCTTCCTCCTTCGCCTTCTTGGCAGCCGCCTTCTCCTTTCTTGCCTCCTCTCTTCGCTGAGCAGTTTTTTCTTGTGCAACTTTCCTGGCAGCAGCATTTTCTGCTGCTTTCGCTGCTTTCGCTTGGGTCAGTGTGGCGGACTGCTGGGGCACCGGGAGGGAGAGGGGGTCACGCAACTTTAGCTTTGCGGGGAGCTCCAGCGCAAAGCATTCAACAACAGAGAAAATGAATGCCCCGCGCTGGGACTTGGTTGGGGGGTTAGGTAGGGATGGTGCGTCCACCGGGATGATGCTGGCATCAGGCTTGGTGAGCATGGGGTCATCGGGGACATCGCTCTTCAGCTTAGAGACCTGAATGTGGTTCACATGGGAGAGGGCGTGGTTGACCTGCCTATTGACTTTCAGCAGGCGGGCGTGGTGAGGGGAGACTGTGTCACCGCAATAGCAGCTGCTTGTTCAGATTCATCATTACTATGTAAAAAAGAGAAACACATACTACCGAGATACAATGACCGACACCTTGTCAAGCAACTCGGCTGCGTCTGTCGTGAACTCCAGTGCCGTCCGTAGCATGCAAATGCTAAGGTTCAGAAGCGCCCATTCGTAACCTTCTCTTTAAATGGACACGCCCTAAAAGAGATGCGGTGCTTCTTGCGAAGCCAGCAAGCAAACGACCGATTCCCACGTATGAAGAAGCACAGCGTTACTATTGAACGGAGGAAGTCACTGAGGCCAAAGTACTTCGCAATCCAGGAGGCAATGCAATGAACTCGGTGTGTAGGCTCCGGGATGAGGCAGATATTGCCATCTTGGTCAAATAATTTAAACCCCCTGTATTCTGACCCACCCCGATCACTGAGCGCAGAGGTAATCGTGCAGGTTGACAGAGGTGGTGGTGCCGGATCAGTGATTAAGATTCCGAGCTGCTGGAAGTGGTGCAGCGCACGTCGTAGTGTGTCACAGAATGATTGAGCTTGGTGGCTCTGTGTCAGTCTGCATGCAAGACTATAGCATGCAGTCGTAGCTGTAGCAGCAGTGATGTGTAGCGCTGACGAGTTTTCTGTCACAGATGTTGCGTCACTGACTGCATAACTGACGTATTCAAGACCATGAAGCTGGCGGGTAAACTGCGGAATGCGGCGCATGGCGATGTGCTGCAAGAGGATCGGGACAACTGTACTTGGTGGCTGTGGGCGGTGATGCAGGGTCCCAGCAACAGTGTATTGCGATACACCGTCAACCTCACCAATCTTCTCATCGCACCAGATCAGCATGCCATCTGTGCCAGCAACACGAGCCCTAACCTCCAAGTCATCTTCAACTTCTAGTCCCATACCACCCAATACATCTAACAGCTTTGATCTGCTAGTCACATACAGCAAGATCTCTGCTGGCAAGGAATCGCGAAGTTGCACTGTTACTCTTACGAGAGCCATGTGAATGCATTACCACAATAAACTTTAGAGAACGATAGGATTAACAAGCACCACCACTTCAACGATCACCACACATGCCTATCAACCCACCTAGTTCAGCAACCACATGAAACTGTAACAAGAGCTGGATTAAAGAGAAGTAGTATTAACAATAAACTGTAGAGAACGATAGGATTAACAAGCACCGATGACAACTACGAAGCAGTGCAGTTCAGGCCCCCCCTGAGTAGTTTTTTTTACCAAACCACAAATCTCAATATCAAAATTCACGAAAATTCACGATTATTCACGAAAATTCACGATTTTTCACCATGCTTTTTGGCAGTGAATTTTCGTGAATTTTCGTGATAGGTAGTGACAACTCGTGACAAACCGTGAAGGATCGTGAAAATTCGTGAAACCTCCACCCCTGCCGATCGCCTCATATTATCACCTTGGCCAGATGTCTTAGGTGTTAATAAGGGGTTCCTCTTAGCATTTTTCTTTGTTACCACCTTATGATTTTCTTGAAGAAAAAAAATAGAAGTCATAATGGTGCTTCCCTCTGGAAGGGTTGTAAGCCATGGTGTCCAACTAAATTAAAGGACAAGTCTGGGATAATCCCTGCCAGAGGGGCGAGTATTCTACCATGGTTGAAATACTCTGGCAACTGATCTTCAATTTTATGTTGTTTGTTAGCTGCTGGTGTATCTTGATCATGTGTTGATACTTGCATTTTTTTTATTTGTAATCTTTCACTACAATCATTCTTGCCTATATCTTTTATTTTTATTCTCTATCTGTTCTGGTCTGTTACCTCATTTGTCTTGTTTAACTTCAGTTATATCCATTTTACTTTTTATTATTTCCCATCTACTTTTTATTTTCTATTAGTTCTGGTCAGAAACTCCTGGGCAGCAAGAAGGAAAGTAGTTAAGTACTTCTGGGTGTTTGGCATCACCCTCCATAGTGAGCAAGTACAACAGGTAGCATTGGTAGTCTGTTGATCCTGAGTGATCCCAGCTACAGTTTTGTTTTTCTTTCTTTTTTTTTAGAAGAAGATCAGGACATCCAAGCACTGCTGGATAGTTGCTGAATGCAGGGCCTGCCTGTGGCATTATAATAACAGGCTAAGTCATTTGTAGTTCATAGTTTACCTTAGATTTTATAACTTCACATAGGTACTATGAACGATGAGAGATCCAGTGGGATCACTCAGGGTCTAGTAGAGACCACCAATGTTGTGCGTTGATAGGCAAGGTGACCAACCTTGACATTCTTTCTTTTCTCTCCTGTTGTGACCATACTTGTGCAAAAAGCTAAAGCTAAAGCTAAGCTTTTTAGAGCTAAGCTAAAGCTATTTAGCTTTTTTTAGCTTTTTTTTAGCTTTTTTGAAAAAAAATTTTCAAACAAAAAATACCTCATTTTTGGACATTTTTGGTATTTTTTTGGAATTTTTTTAGAAAAAAAATGGAAAGTTGTTGAAAATAAAGCAGTGGAAAATTGAGAAACTGGCACTGGAGCTTGAAAGCATTTTTTTTGAATTTTTTGAAAAAAAATTTATTCTCTCAGAATGTAAAAAAAAAAAAAAAAAAATTACTTGAAGGGGAGTAAAAAAAATTTTTTTTAATTAAAAAAGCTAGTAACCAGTCTTGTTTGGGTTTTTTTGGGGTCTTTTGGTATATTAGCAGCTAAATCTGTGAACAGAGCAAGGATATAAGGTAAGAGGTGTCAAAACTGCATAAATCCAAATTTCCCCTCCTTAATTTACCCCCCCCAGGTTCTTAAAAAATGTCTTACAAAGTTCCCTATCAAACTACAGTAACTTAACCTGTTGCAATGTGTTTTTTTTCTCCTTTCAGATCCATCTCTCCTACAATGAATGCTCTTGAAACTCCACTTGAGGCTGCTGAGCTGCAGCAACTTGCATGTGACTTGCAAGTCGATGATCGAATCGTTCTGCGATTCAAGAAAGAGGCAGCGAAGAAGATAGTGGAATGGAGAGGCTATGTGCAAGTAGCCCGAGGATCAGGTGATAACAGGCATGTTGGTATCATGTATCGCCAAGATCCTGCCACTATCCTTCGATTTCCACCCTCTGATGCTGATTTGGCATCAAATCCCTATCATTCAGTCACAGTGTACAGGGGGAATCTCTCTCACTTTCGACATCTTAGTCACTCAGCTAAGAAAGAAGGTAGTGGGGATGTAGAAAACTTAGTTGGAAACTGGCAAAAGGAGCAGTCATCATTCAGTAACATTTCTACTGACGATGGTATAACTGCAGTGGAAAAGTTGCAAGAACACCATCTTGTAGCCCAACAAAGCTACAGGGACTCTGAGTTCCAGGCATTCCAGGGTGCAATGCATGAAGAGCAGTTGCTGCTGCAGGAAGAGCATGAAGCAGTAACGCAGAAACTGCAGGAGTCAAACACTGCTGCTGAGAAGGAATTACTTAGCTTGCAAGATGAGTGCAGTGCCCTAAAGAAACAACATTCTTCCCTAGCGGAAGGGATTCAACTGCAGGTAGCACAAATTACACACGCAACTCTAGCAAATGTGTTGCAGACAGGCAGCTCAGAGAAAGTTACAGAGTTGGAAACAAGGGTTCTAGAGATTGAGAACGAGAAGCGGTTACTTGAATCCGAACATGGGGAGATGGAAAATGAAGTGAAGCGACTAAAAGCAGAGGTAGATGATGCAGAACAGAAGTGCAGAGATGCAACTGAGGTGTGGAATGCAAAGGAGGAGAGGATTCGCAATATCCTTGATAGTAAGCCGAAGGAGAGCATGCCTGAAGTACTTCCCAAGATACCAGCTGCGCCAATTCCACAGGAAGCTAAGGAGGGGGGATTGGAGGTTGGGACAACACAGGCTGACCGACCACTCTTTGGTGAGGGTGGTTGGTTTGTTGATAATGGGGATAGGGGCAAGTGCAACATTTGCGGTGAGATTAGGATGAAGAATGGAGGCTCAGGGAAGAAAAACGCTGGAACAAGTAACCTGCGGGCACACTTGCGTTGTCATCACAACCTCCCAGGAAGCGGGAAGCCTAAGGAGTTGGGGGTAACACATGGCACTTCCACCACTGATCTGTGTGTTTTAAAAGACTTGGTATGTAAACCATTGAATTTCTTTAGAAACATCAAGTGTTTGTACAATGTCTCACACCAACAGAGCATGATGGACAAAATAGCTGTGTTCTTCTGCCAAAATAAGATAGCCCTGCAAGTGGTTGAAGATCCAACTTTCACTGGCATTACGTCTGCACCTGCAGGTGTTACGCGAAGGAGTCTGCTTGCCCACATTGAGAAGCTTGGGAATACCTGCCGTCAGAAGTTGCTTAAGCGGTTTGAAGGCGATGATGTTACAATTATGTTTGATGGGGCGACACTACCTGGAAAGCGACGAGTGCTGAACTTCAGTATTCACAATGGCCATATGGCCCTGTTTTTTAGAAGTGTAGTAGTTACTAGCTTTTCTGCTGCAGATGCCTTGAAGGTACTTCGAAGCATCACTACTGAGCTACTTGAAGCTAATGTTGTCCCACTTGCCTTCTGTGCTGACAATGCAAAGAGCATGCAGAATGCCCTGAAGGAAGCAGCACTTCCAGTTAGTATGTATCTAAAAAAGCAAACATTACCTGCTGCCCAACATTTTACAAACCAAGATTTAATAAACCATCACAGAGATGGAGAGTCTTGAAGAAGACACTGACAATGACAGTGCAGCATCTTGTGAAAGTGCAGGAGAAGAAGACCCAGAGGGCATTGACGCAGATGCTCTAGAGCAGATGCTCCAGGCTGCAGGGAAGGAGAAGCTCCTCACTATCAGATGTGCAGCACATTCATTGCAGCTGTTAATGAAGGATCTCATCAATGGTATCCCCCTCCTCTCAACGGCATACAATAAGGTGAAGGATCTGACAGAGGAGATGGCAACCCCCAAAAGGAAGGAGTTGTTCCTTGAGGTGCAGAAGGGTCGAAAGGGAAGCCCTCTGCAACTTAAACGCATAGGCAGTACCCGATGGAACACAGTGTACGACTGCTGGGTTCGGGCAGTGAGACTTGAAGATCTCCTGCTGAAACGCAAGGGGAAACAACGCCTGTTTCCTTGCTGTGCAGCAGACATCGAGAAGATGAAAACTGCTGCAAAATTGGTGCAGCCAGTTGCATATGCAACTGATAACCTCCAGCGTGACTCGGCAGGGTTGCAGGATGTGCTGGGACAGCTGGAGTATGTGACACAGAAATGGAAAGCAATAAGTGATCCAAAGGTATCAAAATTGGTAAGCAGTGCACTGCAGTCCCTGAACACCCGCATTGTGTCTAACTTCAGTTTTGATGCTCTTAAGATGTTAAGGGCAATGCAGGGGATGGGTCTGAATGAGGAGCAGCAGAACCTGATGCAGCCTTACTTTGCAGGGTGGCTGGTAAGACATGGGTTCAGCACCACCCTTATCTCTGAGTTGTCAACAGCTACAGTAGAGAGGCAAAAGAAAGCACATCAGAAGAAGGATGCAGCAATATTCTGGAGGGAAATTGGTAGCAAGGTTGTTCCCCACCTTACACAGTTCTACATGTCACTGTGTAGAATCGCTGCATCAGAGGCACATGTTGAACGGACATTCAAAGTGACATCCCGCCTACTGACAAAGCAGCGATCAAGAATGGTTCACAGACATGTTGATGCTATGCTGCAAGTAGCGTGCAACATGTTTAAGGTGTGTGCTGCTGACCCAATAAGGAAGAAGACAAAAAAAGCAGAAGGCCCTGCTGTGAAGAGGGTTAAAGACGAACTTTCCTAAGTTTAATAATTCCTTTCTACCCTCTTCTAATAACTGATATCACATGTCTTTCTAGCTTGTATTTTACTACTTCTGTGGTATAATTATTTAGTGAATTTATGGATATCTCCTCCTTTTAGTGACATTTTTTTAATCCAGGTAGGGAAAATGTGTGTTAAGGCAAGTATAGCGAAAAATCATACTCAGTGTTGATTGTAATAAGTAATAATTTGCCTGTCATATAAAAAAAAAAACATATTTCTCTCCCAACAGTACACATAGTTGAATTATGAAATGTTATCTTTGTAGATACCAGGTTGCGCAAATATCGAAAAATCACGTCACTTAACAGCTTAAATGAGCCAAAAAACACACAAAAACCTGTAGTGGTGGATACTGGAAATATTATAATTGGTGATTTTTTTTTTTTTCCACACTTTTTTTCCTCACAAAACCAAAAAAAATATCAAAAAAGTACAGAAACATGCCAAAATTTAAAAAAAAATTTTTTTCAAAAAAAAGCTAAAAAAAGCTAGATAGCTTAGCTTTAGCTCCAAAAAGCTTAGCTTTAGCTTTTAGCTTTTTGCACAAGTATGTTGTGACAAACACAAAATACACACACAGCTTACAGTGTGTTCTTTGTGTATGTTTTCTTCAGGTGTGAGTAGTTTTTTTGTTCTTGCTCTTCAGGGAGGGCCTTAGCCAAAAGCTAACAGTCCAAATCTCACCTGGTAATTCAACTCATAAAAAAAAAAAAAAAAGAATAAACAATGTTATCATTGTTTTTTTATCGATCGACTTTGTCGACTAATTTCTATTTTCCGTCCTGGTCAAGACGCTAAACTGATTGTTTTTTCTAAATAAATAAAAAGAATAAAAAAAAAAAAAAAAAAAAAAGATTAAACAATGTTATCACTGTTTTTTTTTTTTTTTTATCGATCGACTATGTCGATTACTTTCTATTTTCCGTCCTGGTCAAGACGCTAAACTAATTGTTTTTTCTTTAAAATAATTAAAAGGATTTAAAAAAAAAAAAAAAAAAAAAAAGAATAAACAATGTTATCATTGTTTTTTTTTCTATCGATCGACTATGTTGATTAATTTCTATTTTCCGTCCTGATCGAGATGCTAAACTGATTGTTTCCTTTTTTTAAATTAAAAAAAAAAAAAAAAAAAGAGCATCTCCCTGCTATCCCTCATATCCCCACAATAATATTATACCTTTTCATTTTCTCTTTCCTTTTCTGGTCTTTTTTTTTTTTTTTTTTTTTTTTCCTTTTTCATACAACGTTTTTTTATTTATATTAGTCATTCCAAAAATAACCGGCCGCGAAAACCAGTTTTGCTTCAAGCAGCCGTTGGTCAAAAATGCGTCCATTTTCGAGATTTTTTACGAGGTGGAAAGGTTCGGCCCCAATCTCTCATTTTACGCGGTGGGATTATTTTTTTTTCACTTTTTTTACTGACCGTTAGAACCCGACAGGTGCGTTATGGGTACTAAGAGAATGTCACTGTCGGCACGGAAAAGTTAATCCTGTTGCTGCATTTAATTTTTTTCTGGAAAAAAAAGAGAAATGCATCAGAGATTGGCATTTTTTCTCGTAACTACACTTATTATTCCCTTAAGCACCAGCTTAAACTTCTCTCAATGAAGTGTCACACGTGCCACGAGATGCCAGCTGAGTGCTCCTCAGACAACTACAACTGCACCTCGCACGCTAACGCGAAAAGACGGAATCCGAAGTTCAACAAGCTTCTTGAGCCACCCTGCCGTGACTTCGCGGTAGTCTTGAAATCCCGGCGTATGCTCCTCTGCAACGCTTGCTACCAGCGAGCAAAAAGGCTGACTAGTGATCCGCATTACGCATCCGTCAGTATCCCTGCAGAGCCGATCAATCCGGAACCGCGCTCCGATATTTTTGAACACGTGAAAGAATCAGTTCCTGCTGTCCGTTCTCAGTTTTTGAGACTCTGTCTCACGCTAGGCTACACTGATAGCCAGATTAATGCCCATGTCAGGGATTCTTCAATGCGTAAGCAGCTACAGAGGCTGGAACAGCACGATCCCTCCCAATCAGTAAAGCACGCCCTGAGTCAAACCGCGTGGTCCTCAGCAAAGACTACATAACCGGCGAGACAAGTAAAGAGACAGTCCTCTATGTAAGAGAACCATACCTTGCCTTGTGGAGTGCCTTCTGCAGAACTCACACAGCTATCTCATATGCTCAGTTTTGTGACAAAAGGCCTGCTCATGTCAAATCTTGTCCGAATAACCCTCGATGCCGTTGCAGGTGGCACATGCAAATTGCACTTATCCTTCCTGCTTATATGAGACTTGTGGGCCTGAGAAGATTTCAGCTAACCCGCTTGAGTGACCTACCACTCATACTATGTCGAGACCCGTCTTACAACTGCTTCTTTGGCCACTGCAACCAATGCAGGCCGTTGAACTTATTCTATCCCAAGGCGTTAAAATCCTGCTGGCTGCTTTGTACCGATTGATGAAGATGATCCAAATGTGGGGGTTGGTGCGAGCCAACTTTCACCTGCTACCAACACTGAGAGTGAGTCTATTTCAGAAACAACTGAACTCACCTGTGAGTCTTCTACTGTCTCTTGCTCTGTTAGTGAATCTAGTTCTAGTTCCAGTTTCAGATCGCTGCGTTCAACTAGTTCTATTATCGGTTCATTGCCGGTAGGAAAACGAAGAAAGCCAGCAGTAAAAGTTGCCAAAAGAGCTAAGCCTAATCAAAAATAAAAATAGGCTAAGTGTAGTGTAAGATGTACAAGGTACTGTTTTGCTTCGAGCAGCCTTTGTAACTGTTTCAGAGTAAAACATCCGACCAGGTACGGCCGGATATAGAACCATAGTTGGACACCATCCATGGTGTCCAACTAAATTAAAGGACAAGTCTGGGATAATCCCTGCCAGAGGGGCGAGTATTCTACCATGGTTGAAATACTCTGGCAACTGATCTTCAATCTTATGTTGTTTGTTAGCTGCTGGTGTAATTTAATCATGTGTTGATACTTGCTTTTTTTATTTGTTATCTTTTACTACAATAACTCTTGCCTATATCTTTTCTTTTTATTCCCTATCTGTTCTGGTCTGTTGCTTCATTTGTCTTGTTTAACTTCAGTTATATCCATTTTACTTTTTATTGTTTCCCATCTACTTTTTATTTTCAATTTGTTCTGGTCAGAAACCCCTGGGCAGCAAGAAGGAAAGCAGTTAAGTACTTCTGGGTGTTTGGCATCACCCCCCATAGTGAGCAAGTACAACAGGTAGCATTGGTAGTCTGTTGATCCTGAGTGATCCCAGCTACAGTTTTGTTTTTCTTTCTTTTTTTTAGAAGAAGATCAGGACATCCAAGCACTGCTGGATAGTTGCTGAATGCAGGGCCTGCCTGTGGCATTATAATAACAGGCTAAGTCATTTGTAGTTCATAGTTTACCTTTGATTTTATAACTTCACACAGGGTACTATGAACGATGAGAGATCCAGTGGGATCACTCAGGGTCTAGTAGAGACCACCAATGTTGTGCGTTGATAGGCAAGGTGACCAACCTTGACATTCTTTCTTTTCTCTCCTGTTGTGACAAACACAAAATACACACACAGCTTGAATTTCGATAAAGTGGGAAGTAACGGACTGGGAGCTTTTGGCTCCTGCCCTATTCCCGATGTAAACTTTCTTTTTATTTTTATTTTTTTTTAACAGGCCCAAAGGGCGACAATGATGGTTGCTGACCAAGGAATAATATTCAAATGAATTTTCGTTTCAAAGAAACGAACAGAATTAAGAGAGAGGCAGAGAAAAAAAAAAAAAAAAAAAAGAAAGAAAAGAAAAGAAAAAAAAAAAAAATGAAGAGGAAATAATCAAACATGAAAAAAAAAAAAAAAAAAATATATATATATATAAATAAAAAACGTTGTATGAAAAAGGAAAAAAAAGAAAAAAAAAGACCAGAAAAGGAAAGAGAAAATGAAAAGGTATAATATTATTGTGGGGATATGAGGGATAGCAGGGAGATGCTCTTTTTTTTTTTTTTTTTTTTTTTTTATTTATTATTTAAAAAAAGGAAACAATCAGTTTAGCGTCTCGATCAGGACGGAAAATAGAAATTAATCGACATAGTTGATCGATAGAAAAAAAAACAATGATAACATTGTTTATTCATTTTTTTTTTTTTTTTTTTTTTTTTTTAAATCTTTTTAATTATTTTAAAGAAAAAACAATCAGTTTAGCGTCTTGACCAGGACGGAAAATAGTAAGTAATCGACATAGTCGATCGATAAAAAAAAAACAATGATAACATTGTTTATTCCTTTTTTTTTTTTTTTTTTATTCTTTTTATTTATTTTTAAAGAAAAAACAATCAGTTTAGCGTCCTGACCAGGACGGAAAATAGAAAGTGATCGACATAGTCGATCGATAAAAAAAACAATGATAACATTGTTTATTCTTTTTTTTTTTATTTTAAATTCTTTTTATTTATTTTTTAAAGAAAAAAAACGGAAAATAGAAATTAGTCGACAAAGTCGAACGATAAAAAAAAACAATGATAACATTGTTTATTCTTTTTTTTGTATTTTTTTATATTCTTTTTTATTAATTTTGAAAAAAAAACAATCAGTTTAGCGTCTTGACCAGGACGGAAAATAGAAAGTAATCGACATAGTCGATCGATAAAAAAAACAATGATAACATTGTTTATTCTTTTTTTTTTTTTTTTTTTTAAATTCTTTTTATTTATTTTTTAAAGAAAAAAAAACGGAAAATAGAAATTAGTCAATAAAGTCGAACGATAAAAAAAAACAATGATAACATTGTTTATTCTTTTTTTTTATTTTTTTTTTTAAATTCTTTTTATTTATTTTTTAAAGAAAAAAAAACGGAAAATAGAAATTAGTCAATAAAGTCGAACGATAAAAAAAAACAATGATAACATTGTTTATTCTTTTTTTTTATTTTTTATTTTTAATATTTTTTTTTTATTTTGAAAAAAAAAAACAATCAGTTTAGCGTCTTGACCAGGACGGAAAATAGAAAGTAATCGACATAGTCGATCGATAAAAAAAACAATGATAACATTGTTTATTCTTTTTTTTTTTTTTTTTTTTAAATTCTTTTTATTTATTTTTTAAAGAAAAAAAAACGGAAAATAGAAATTAGTCAATAAAGTCGAACGATAAAAAAAAACAATGATAACATTGTTTATTCTTTTTTTTTATTTTTTATTTTTAATATTTTTTTTTTATTTTGAAAAAAAAAAACAATCAGTTTAGCGTCTTGACCAGGACGGAAAATAGAAAGTAATCGACATAGTCGTTCGATAAAAAAAAACAATGATAACATTGTTTATTCTTTTTTTTGTATTTTTTTTTAATATTCTTTTTTATTAATTATTGAAAAAAAAACAATCAGTTTAGCGTCTTGACCAGGACGGAAAATAGAAAGTGATCGACATAGTCGATCGATAAAAAAAAACAATGATAACATTGTTTATTCTTTTTTTTATTTTAAATTATTTTTATTTATTTTTTAAAGAGAAAAAAAAAAAAAAAAAACGGAAAATAGAAATTAGTCGACAAAGTCGAACGATAAAAAAAAACAATGATAACATTGTTTATTCTTTTTTTTGTATTTTTTTATATTCTTTTTTATTAATTTTGAAGAAAAAAAACAATCAGTTTAGCGTCTTGACCAGGACGGAAAATAGAAAGTGATCGACATAGTCGATCGATAAAAAAAACAATGATAACATTGTTTATTCATTTTTTTTATTTTAAATTCTTTTTATTTATTCTTTAAAGAAAAGAAACGGAAAATAGAAATTAGTCGACAAAGTCGAACGATAAAAAAAAAAACAATGATAACATTGTTTTTCCTTTTTTTTTTTTTTTTTTATATTCTTTTTTATTAATTTTGAAAAAAAAACAATCAGTTTAGCGTCTTGACCAGGACGGAAAATAGAAAGTGATCGACATAGTCGATCGATAAAAAAACAATGATAACATTGTTTATTCTTTTTTTTTATTTTAAATTCTTTTTATTTATTTTTTAAAGAAAAAAAAACGGAAAATAGAAATTAGTCAACAAAGTCGAACAATAAAAAAAACAATGATAACATTGTTTATTCTTTTTTTTTTTTTTTTTTTTTATATTCTTTTTTATTAATTTTGAAAAAAAAAACAATCAGTTTAGCGTCTTGACCAGGACGGAAAATAGAAAGTAATCGACATAGTCGATCGATAAAAAAACAATGATAACATTGTTTATTCTTTTTTTTTTTTTTTTTTTTTTTTAATATTCTTTTTTATTAATTTTGAAAAAAAAACAATCAGTTTAGCGTCTTGACCAGGACGGAAAATAGAAAGTGATCGACATAGTCGATCGATAAAAAAACAATGATAACATTGTTTATTCTTTTTTTTTATTTTAAATTCTTTTTATTTATTTTTTAAAGAAAAAAAAACGGAAAATAGAAATTAGTCAACAAAGTCGAACAATAAAAAAAACAATGATAACATTGTTTATTCTTTTTTTTTTTTTTTTTTTTTATATTCTTTTTTATTAATTTTGAAAAAAAAAACAATCAGTTTAGCGTCTTGACCAGGACGGAAAATAGAAAGTAATCGACATAGTCGATCGATAAAAAAACAATGATAACATTGTTTATTCTTTTTTTTTTTTTTTTTTTTTTTTTATATTCTTTTTTATTAATTTTGAAAAAAAAACAATCAGTTTAGCGTCTTGACCAGGACGGAAAATAGAAAGTGATCGACATAGTCGATCGATAAAAAAACAATGATAACATTGTTTATTCTTTTTTTTTATTTTAAATTCTTTTTATTTATTCTTTAAAGAAAAGAAACGGAAAATAGAAATTAGTCGACAAAGTCGAACGATAAAAAAAAAACAATGATAACATTGTTTATTCTTTTTTTTTTTTTTTTTTATATTCTTTTTTATTAATTTTGAAAAAAAAACAATCAGTTTAGCGTCTTGACCAGGACGGAAAATAGAAAGTGATCGACATAGTCGATCGATAAAAAAACAATGATAACATTGTTTATTCTTTTTTTTTATTTTAAATTCTTTTTATTTATTCTTTAAAGAAAAGAAACGGAAAATAGAAATTAGTCGACAAAGTCGAACGATAAAAAAAAACAATGATAACATTGTTTATTCTTTTTTTTTTTTTTTTTTTATATTCTTTTTTATTAATTTTGAAAAAAAAAACAATCAGTTTAGCGTCTTGACCAGGACGGAAAATAGAAAGTGATCGACATAGTCGATCGATAAGAAAACAGTGATAACATTGTTTATTCTTTTTTTTATTTTAAATTCTTTTTATTTATTTTTTAAAGAAAAAAAACGGAAAATAGAAATTAGTCAACAAAGTCGAACAATAAAAAAAAACAATGATAACATTGTTTATTCTTTTTTTATTTTTTTTTTTTTTATATTCTTTTTTATTAATTTTGAAAAAAAAAACAATCAGTTTAGCGTCTTGACCAGGACGGAAAATAGAAAGTAATCGACATAGTCGATCGATAAAAAAACAATGATAACATTGTTTATTCTTTTTTTTTATTTTAAATTCTTTTTATTTATTCTTTAAAGAAAAGAAACGGAAAATAGAAATTAGTCGACAAAGTCGAACGATAAAAAAAAACAATGATAACATTGTTTATTCTTTTTTTTTTTTTTTTTTATATTCTTTTTATTAATTTTTTAAAAAAAAAAAAAAACAATCAGTTTAGCGTCTTGACCAGGACGGAAAACTGGAAGTAATCGACATAGTCGATCGATAAAAAAAACAATGATAACATTGTTTCATCTTTTATATTTTTTAATTTTTTTTTATATTTGAAGAAAAGAAAGAAGAAAAAAAAAAAAAAAAAACAAGCGGAATTGATCATAATGGGTGGCAGGGGTTGATATAACTTCATTTGAAAATTCTTCTTTTTTAATTTCTTTTTTTTTGAAATTTTTTTTTATTTAACAGGAGTTAAGATCACTTACATGAGTTAACACAACACAGATACGAGAGTAGCAAACTGAGGTAACACTACCAATTCAACAAAAAATAATCAGGATCGGACACAAGGAGGAGAGTTCATTCTACCTCTCACTGTCCTTGCTGGTATCTTAAGTGTCTTGGTATCTCTTTTGTGTCGGTATCTCGGAAGTGCTGGTATCTCGTATGTGCGTTGGTATCTCTTGCGTGTTGGTATCTCTTGCACATAAGAAAAAATATTGAGTTAACATGATCAGTTTTATTTAAAATTAAAGGCAGACCGGAACTATTTGAAAATAAAATGTAGATGGGAAACAGTGAAAATTAAAATGAATGATAAAATTAAATGAGATTTATGACATAACAGACCAGATAGAGAGTAATAAAGGGAAAAGGAAAACGGAAAGGGTTCATTCACTTAGTTAAAGTTAAGACCGATTAGTCAGTTTAAGGTCTTGACTAGGACCAACAAAAAAAAAAAAAAATAATAAATAAATAAATAAATAACGATCAAGCTGAGCTGATCTTGTTTTTATTAAAATAAGGGGAGCGGGAGGGATGGAAGGAATAAAGGAAAAAAAAAGAAAAGGTCGATCAATTGGATCTGGTCGTCGAGAAGAAGAAGACAATTATTTTAAAGGTCGATCGGCATAGCCGATCGTTGAGAAAAATAACCAGATATAAATACAATCAGTTTAAATAAAAAAAAAAATAAATAAATAAATAAAAAAAAGTTTAACGATCAAGCTGAGCTGATCTTGTTTTTATTAAATAAGGGGAGCGGGAGGGATGGAAGGAATAAAGGAAAAAAAAAGAAAAGGTCGATCAATTGGATCTGATCGTCGAGAAGAAGAAAACAATTATTTTAAAAAAAAATGATCGGTATAGCCGATCGTTGAGAAAAGAACAGATATAAATACAATCGGTTTTGGTGATCGACGAGTGGAGCGATCACTTGACAAGAAGGAAAAAAGAAAGGACCGATTAATTGGGGCTTTGGTTGTATTCCCAAGGCATGTTTTTTTTTTTTTTTTTTTTATTATTCATTTACATTTTTTTTTTTTTTTTTTTTTTTTTAAATTAATAATCACATTTTGTTCAAAAATATTTCATATTAGAGTAAAAGAAAAAGAAAAAAAGAAATAAGAGAAAAAAAAAAAAACCATTGCTGGCCCCCTCACCACTCATAGAGGATGAGGAGGCCAGTAAGGCGTCACTCAAATCTATGCCAAGCCTTGGGAACTTGGATTGGGGTTTAGACCATTTACAATTAACAGTTGACAATTAATCTGATTAACGTTATGATCTGACGGACATAAACATATCGACAAAATAATACA
This sequence comes from Flectonema sp. DT1601, assembly GCA_964019425.1. Taxonomy (NCBI): domain Eukaryota; phylum Euglenozoa; class Diplonemea; order Diplonemida; family Diplonemidae; genus Flectonema; species Flectonema sp. DT1601. The sequence continues at coordinate 767,328 of OZ025809.1, read as the reverse complement.
AATAAATAAATACTAATAGAAACTAGAACTTAGCAATCGTCATCTAAAAAGATTCTTCTGCGATCATGAAAGTTCGTTGAGGTTGGAGTTCGCTTTTTTTTTTTTTTTGATAAGCGCTCAAACCAATTACAATTAACAATTAATCTGATTGACGTTATGATCGGACAGACATAAACATATCGACAAAATAATACAAATAATTTAATACTAATAGAAACTAGAACTTAGCAATCGTCATCTAAAAAGATTCTTCTGCGATCATGAGGATTCGTTGAGGGTGGAGTTCGCTTTTTTTGGGATAGGCGCTCCCTCGGACGCTTTGGGGTCTCATTTTCTTCTTGCGCTTCCTTTTCGGGTGGGTTAAAACCATTTGCCCATGTTTGTAACTGAAATTTGAGAGCTCTGTTTTGGTCTTTTGCCAAATAGAGTTGCTCAGAGAGCTCACTGGCCATCTCCATCAACAACATGGAATGATCCAGTTGTTCTTTATGGATAGTCTTCTGTTGATAGCTCAACTCGGAGCATCGACGTTGCTCTTCCACTAGTTTTTCCGAGAGCAGCGCCACTTTCTCATTTGTCTGGAGAGAGTCACTTACCGCTTGACAGTAGTTGTCCAGTAAATCGAGTCTACCTTCGGACCATTGCCTCGCAATAGGTGAATCTTCCGTCGATGAGGTCGCCGCACTGTCTTTTTCTTGTTCCGTTTGAGCAGAAGACGATACCAGTAGTCTACTTTGAGACAGTTCAGAAGGGAACGTGATCAATGGAGAATGAGGTTTAAAAAAAAAGGAAAGACGGGGTTTGGGAGTCCAGGAGTAATAGGTTGTTGCGATGAGAGGGAGTCGATAATTCTTTACCGTGGACGTTGATTCGAATAAAAAAGGGGGTGTTGGGGAAAATTGTTGGGAAAAATGGGACAGTTGAGGGCCAGCACGCAATGTTGCGACCTCTTGTTGAGACAAATAGAGTTGAATTTTTGTTCCAGTTTCATCCCTACACTTAGATTCTAATTCATTGTTTAATAGAATGAACCTTTGTTGTAAGTTGAAATAAAACATTTCAGCGTGGTCCGCTCTTTGTGATTGTCGCGCCAGCTCGCTCGTCCTTTTTTCCTCCAGAGAGTTAGTTCTTTGAACTAATGAGAGAAGAGAACTTTTCACTAAATCACATTCAGCGATCAGGTGTTGATTCTCTTTTTCCAATAGTTCACGTTTTTTCTGTTCCGTTTCTACGTTAAAGACAGATGGGGGTGCGGATAGATTTAAAGGGAGTGGGCTGTGAGATACACTCTCGGCGGCCCGTTGTTTGGATGCTTTGTTCTCAATAGACAATCCATTCAGTAGCTGCTTGTCATTCTCAAGGGAGGCTGACATCGCATTAAAGTAAAATAAAAATAGAACATAAAACATTCGTTCTTTCATTTGTTCTAGTTCGTTTTCTAAAATCTGGCATTTCAAGGAAAGTTTCAGCCTTAATCTTCCTTCTTTTTTATTGTACAAGGGGGTTTGGGAACCCATGTCAGATTGACTTCTTATCACTATAGCGAAATCAGCAGGAAGTGTTTGCGATCCCGTTGACATGAGTTCAGGTGGGGAATTCTGGAGAGAGATGGAAGAAATAGAAGAGAATGACAAGGAGAGTCCAGTGAGCTCATCCTCATCTAACAAAAAAGAAGGGGCCGGGGAGGAAGAAGAACCATTGGCAATGAGTAGAATAGAAAGAGCCGATGCGTAACAAGTTTGCCAGATAAAGCATTTCTCAAGCCACGATCTTTCAATGGTGAGCTTTTCGATCGTTTTCAGTTTTGTTACTTTGTGGATTTTGACTTCTTCCACAGGGAAGATTTCTTTACCATCTTTTATAAAACTTGCGGTGGCAGGTTCTTCTTTAATGCTGCGCATTAGTGGTCTTGAATGCCACGTGGGGAGGTTCCTCGTCTGGAACAGAACATATGAGCACTGTCTGGCGATTCTGGTGCATTCACAAAATAAAGCTTTTGTTGGTGCTAAAGGTGAACCGATGTGACGTGTCCAGATGTTCAGCTGGTCCATGCAGATGTTTCCTCGTACGCCAACTTCAATAGTAAAAATGTTACAGTCGAAGCCATTAGCGATGATCGAGTCTCTTAGCTTTAGGTATTTCTTTTCCTTTAAGACATGAGAGGTTTCGAAACGATCTTCATTTGGACACGTCAGCTCCAGAATCAGTGCTCTTTTCGCAAAAAAAGAATAAATAAAAATGTCTGGTCTTAGAGAGGACGAGACATGGCACACTTCAAGAGGAACAATTAGGCGGTTATCACCGACATCGTCGAGGATGACCCAATCATTCGCTAGTGAGAGTTCGCCTGTCTCTTTAGAAATTCTTTCTAGGGGTTTATTTTCCCCTGTTTTTAAAAAAGTTTGAGAGGGAGGCGGGAGGTTTTCTTTTCTTTTGTTGGCTTTTATTATCAACTCTTCCAAGAAGATAACAATGCGTTTTAGAACGCTGTCGTGACGCCACGTGAACCTCCCTTGTGTTAAAGAGACAGGACAGCCTGTTAAGACATGCCTGAGGGTAGGATTCACTTTGCCACACAAAACACAATTTTGGTCCACATTGGTGATGTTCCACCTCTTTAAATTATCTTGTGAGGGGAGGGTGTTTGTAACCGCTTTCAGTTGAAATGAGATATAGGCAGGATTTCCCTCCCTAAGTACCTTATTCCAGGTGAAGTCGTTTATCATACATTTAGACCACTCCTTCCACTGTCCTTGGACTTGTAATTTATTCAAAGAGTTCAGTAGTTCATCTGTGGCTTCCACTTCAAAACGCTTAAGGAGATCGGGGCGAGTAGTACGTAGATCGCGCAATCGGTGACCAAGACCAGCTGATTGCTTCGCAAGAGAACGGTAAGAAAAAAAACTTAATAAGGCGCTCCCACTCAGCAGAAGCTGAAAACTTTTTCGACCAATTGGACGATTTCTCCATAATAACATTGTAGACACCGTGCATGTCAGAGTCCTGTGAGGATCTGAGGATGTCTAGTTTAATTGATTGCGCTTGTTTATATAGCGTCTCAACTCTTTTGTGTCTGAGACCAACAGTGTTCTTTGAACCGGTAAAAAGGATGACTGTGTTCGCAGAGCGGACAAATCCCCACCATTTCTTCAAAAAAGGTTTAATAATTTTGTCCAATTTTTTGGCAAAAGGGAGAGATAAGTCATGGATCATTAAACTCCATGTTAACCTTGACAATAACAAGTGTTGGACAGACCAAGCCTTCTGAGACCCATATAGTGGCATGGCGTCGACTTTTTTTAAAAAATTCCTGGTAAAAGTGGTCAGGCGCTCTCGCAGTTTCTGTTCTTTGGCGTTCGGCTCAAACCAACGCCCGAGGTATTTGAACTCTCCAGCTTCCTGGAGATTCGTAATCGGAACATTGTTAATCTTCAGGTCCGGGTTAGCTGGTTTCCCTTGTACAAAGCTGTGGGCAATGCATTTCTGGGGTTTCGCTTTCATACCACGAGACCAGGAAAGAAACTGTTCGAGCGACTTGATTAGCAATTTTGCCCCCGCCTTTGATGACGTGGTAAGTTGTAAATCATCAGCAAAAGCTGCAACTAATAGTTGGAGGGATTTATTGTTAAACTCGTAGGCTTCCTGTTGATGAACTGCTAAGGAAAAGAGCAGTAGTTGGAATACCAAATTAAAAAGGGTTGGGGAGGAAACGCAGCCTTGAAAGACACCAACTTCAAAAGGGATAGTGGGCGTCAGGCCTTCTCCAACTCTGATTTGGACGCGCATGGAGGAATAATACCTTTTATAGAAACCGATTATTCTTTCGTGAATTCCGAAATATTTTAAAGAAAAGAAAATTAATTGATGTTTGACTGAGCCGAAAGCATCTGCCAAATCCACCCAGACAATTGTTAGGTTTTTCCGGAGAGCTTTCACTTCTTTAAAAATCTCTGAGGTGATCGTGGCATGTTCGATACACCCAGAGACACCTTTCCTAAAGCCTTTTTGAAAATTAAATTTAGAAAGAGTGTGGTTTGCGACGGCTTCCTGAATAACCGTATTAAAAATTTTCCCGTCGCAGTTGCCCACAGCTATCGGTCTCGTTTTCGAGATGTCTTTCCCATCGGAGTTGGGCTTTGGGAGCATTGTTACAAATGCTAAGCCCCAACTATCCGGATAGGCCTTGAGTTCGAAAATTCTCTTTAATACCTTGTAAAGTGCTTCCATAAAAGTTGGGACCTTTTTCCATACAACATAAGGTATGCAATTGGGACCAGGGGCACATTTGTTTTTTTTCTTTGATAAGAGAATACCAAACTGTTCGAAGCTCGGGAACTGGATATCATCCATTGTCTTGTAGTCAGACTTAGGTAAAAAAGAGGGATGGGTGAAATCAGTTTTTTTTTTTTCATTGTCACAATAATTGTTTTTAAAATGTTCAATTATTTTTTCCTCTGGAATATCAAGGGAGGGGGGTTGAGGATCTTCTTTTTGGAGTTCTTCTTTTATGGCAGTAAACGGATTTTGACGAAATTTATCTTGTAATTTTTTGAATAAATTTTTCTTTTCTAAATTCCGATACATTCGGAAAATCCTTTTCATTCTCGTTCTTGCCTCTTTCCATTTGACAGCGTTCTCTATAGAAGGCCCAGATTTGCGGAGCTCCTGTCTTAGCTGTTTCATTTCCAGACGACATTCAAGTTTTTCTTGGTCGAGGATGACCTCTTCCCTTGATTTCTGTTTGCGGGGTAAATTCCGCTTTGTTTCTTCAAAGAAACCGCTACATATTTGATAAACCGTTTTGAGTAGTTTATCAAGTTGGTCGGCAGGTTTTGAAGAGTTTTCTGTTTCGACGGAGAAAGTTTGAAGTTTTTCTGCAGCAGAAACGTCGATGTCCTTCCATTCAGTTCCAAAAGATCGGAATTTGAGACGAGACGGGTGTAACGGGGTAAAAGTGGGTGTTGTAGAGTTATAAGGAACGAAAGCTGTTTGTGAAGTTTTAAAATCTACAGATTCTCCTACAAAGGGAGGTTCCAGGTCTGAATTATTCCCTGTGAGGGGAGACAGAGGTGTACCTTTACATGTACCGTTAACACAGTGTTTCGCTCTCGTAGCGATACTTTTGAAAAGCTTACCACAATCTGGACAAGGTAAGTGGTAACAATCTTTAACTTGGGAGTGGGTAGATGGGGGAAAACGTGACTTATAGTCCTTAAATTCCTTACTAAACTTACAGTTACGTCTAAAATGCGCAACTGGACCTTTGAGGTATGTCTCAAAACATAAAGGACATTTGGCTACTAAAGTTTTATCCCCATCCAGAGCCGATCTCGAAATAGCCTCTTGCAAAGCCTCGGGGGCTGGGTTGGCTGAGAGATGGTTGCCAGTATCTTTATGACACCGCCGGCCCGGTGTTTCTTTTTTTTTTTGTTGTGAAGTAGCAATAATAAAAAAAAAAAAAAAAAATAGAAAAGAGAATGGCTCAGAAACAATATCGATGAGTTAAGATCTTTTTTTTTAAACTATTCCTTTTTTTTTTTGATTTCGGGCAGCTAACCCTAGAGTTTTTTTTTGGTAAATACTGTTTAAAGGAAAACGAGCTACGCTCTAAAACAGAAAAATCGGAGTAACTACTTGTTTATAATATATATTTTGATAAATAATGTGGTTGGCAAATGAATGCCGAAGAGGCAACTTGAGAAAAGCAATTGGATGAGAAGAAACATTGGGTCTTATAAAGCAAAGGAGATAGAGGGGCCTAAAAAGACCGCAGAGTGGATAGCTCCACAAAAAGCTGAATTTCGATAAAGTGGGAAGTAACGGACTGGGAGCTTTTGGCTCCTGCCCTATTCCCGATGTAAACTTTCTTTTTATTTTTATTTTTTTTTAACAGGCCCAAAGGGCGACAATGATGGTTGCTGACCAAGGAATAATATTCAAATGAATTTTCGTTTCAAAGAAACGAACAGAATTAAGAGAGAGGCAGAGAAAAAAAAAAAAAAAAAAAAGAAAGAAAAGAAAAGAAAAAAAAAAAAAATGAAGAGGAAATAATCAAACATGAAAAAAAAAAAAAAAAAAATATATATATATATAAATAAAAAACGTTGTATGAAAAAGGAAAAAAAAGAAAAAAAAAGACCAGAAAAGGAAAGAGAAAATGAAAAGGTATAATATTATTGTGGGGATATGAGGGATAGCAGGGAGATGCTCTTTTTTTTTTTTTTTTTTTTTTTTTATTTATTATTTAAAAAAAGGAAACAATCAGTTTAGCGTCTCGATCAGGACGGAAAATAGAAATTAATCGACATAGTTGATCGATAGAAAAAAAAACAATGATAACATTGTTTATTCATTTTTTTTTTTTTTTTTTTTTTTTTTTAAATCTTTTTAATTATTTTAAAGAAAAAACAATCAGTTTAGCGTCTTGACCAGGACGGAAAATAGTAAGTAATCGACATAGTCGATCGATAAAAAAAAAACAATGATAACATTGTTTATTCCTTTTTTTTTTTTTTTTTTATTCTTTTTATTTATTTTTAAAGAAAAAACAATCAGTTTAGCGTCCTGACCAGGACGGAAAATAGAAAGTGATCGACATAGTCGATCGATAAAAAAAACAATGATAACATTGTTTATTCTTTTTTTTTTTATTTTAAATTCTTTTTATTTATTTTTTAAAGAAAAAAAACGGAAAATAGAAATTAGTCGACAAAGTCGAACGATAAAAAAAAACAATGATAACATTGTTTATTCTTTTTTTTGTATTTTTTTATATTCTTTTTTATTAATTTTGAAAAAAAACAATCAGTTTAGCGTCTTGACCAGGACGGAAAATAGAAAGTAATCGACATAGTCGATCGATAAAAAAAACAATGATAACATTGTTTATTCTTTTTTTTTTTATTTTAAATTCTTTTTATTTATTTTTTAAAGAAAAAAAACGGAAAATAGAAATTAGTCGACAAAGTCGAACGATAAAAAAAAACAATGATAACATTGTTTATTCTTTTTTTTGTATTTTTTTATATTCTTTTTTATTAATTTTGAAAAAAAAACAATCAGTTTAGCGTCTTGACCAGGACGGAAAATAGAAAGTAATCGACATAGTCGATCGATAAAAAAAACAATGATAACATTGTTTATTCTTTTTTTTTTTTTTTTTTTTAAATTCTTTTTATTTATTTTTTAAAGAAAAAAAAACGGAAAATAGAAATTAGTCAATAAAGTCGAACGATAAAAAAAAACAATGATAACATTGTTTATTCTTTTTTTTTATTTTTTTTTTAAATTCTTTTTATTTATTTTTTAAAGAAAAAAAAACGGAAAATAGAAATTAGTCAATAAAGTCGAACGATAAAAAAAAACAATGATAACATTGTTTATTCTTTTTTTTTATTTTTTATTTTTAATATTTTTTTTTTATTTTGAAAAAAAAAAACAATCAGTTTAGCGTCTTGACCAGGACGGAAAATAGAAAGTAATCGACATAGTCGATCGATAAAAAAAACAATGATAACATTGTTTATTCTTTTTTTTTTTTTTTTTTTTAAATTCTTTTTATTTATTTTTTAAAGAAAAAAAAACGGAAAATAGAAATTAGTCAATAAAGTCGAACGATAAAAAAAAACAATGATAACATTGTTTATTCTTTTTTTTTATTTTTTATTTTTAATATTTTTTTTTTATTTTGAAAAAAAAAAACAATCAGTTTAGCGTCTTGACCAGGACGGAAAATAGAAAGTAATCGACATAGTCGTTCGATAAAAAAAAACAATGATAACATTGTTTATTCTTTTTTTTGTATTTTTTTTTAATATTCTTTTTTATTAATTATTGAAAAAAAAACAATCAGTTTAGCGTCTTGACCAGGACGGAAAATAGAAAGTGATCGACATAGTCGATCGATAAAAAAAAACAATGATAACATTGTTTATTCTTTTTTTTATTTTAAATTATTTTTATTTATTTTTTAAAGAGAAAAAAAAAAAAAAAAAACGGAAAATAGAAATTAGTCGACAAAGTCGAACGATAAAAAAAAACAATGATAACATTGTTTATTCTTTTTTTTGTATTTTTTTATATTCTTTTTTATTAATTTTGAAGAAAAAAAACAATCAGTTTAGCGTCTTGACCAGGACGGAAAATAGAAAGTGATCGACATAGTCGATCGATAAAAAAAACAATGATAACATTGTTTATTCATTTTTTTTATTTTAAATTCTTTTTATTTATTCTTTAAAGAAAAGAAACGGAAAATAGAAATTAGTCGACAAAGTCGAACGATAAAAAAAAAAACAATGATAACATTGTTTTTCCTTTTTTTTTTTTTTTTTTATATTCTTTTTTATTAATTTTGAAAAAAAAACAATCAGTTTAGCGTCTTGACCAGGACGGAAAATAGAAAGTGATCGACATAGTCGATCGATAAAAAAACAATGATAACATTGTTTATTCTTTTTTTTTATTTTAAATTCTTTTTATTTATTTTTTAAAGAAAAAAAAACGGAAAATAGAAATTAGTCAACAAAGTCGAACAATAAAAAAAACAATGATAACATTGTTTATTCTTTTTTTTTTTTTTTTTTTTTATATTCTTTTTTATTAATTTTGAAAAAAAAAACAATCAGTTTAGCGTCTTGACCAGGACGGAAAATAGAAAGTAATCGACATAGTCGATCGATAAAAAAACAATGATAACATTGTTTATTCTTTTTTTTTTTTTTTTTTTTTTTTAATATTCTTTTTTATTAATTTTGAAAAAAAAACAATCAGTTTAGCGTCTTGACCAGGACGGAAAATAGAAAGTGATCGACATAGTCGATCGATAAAAAAACAATGATAACATTGTTTATTCTTTTTTTTTATTTTAAATTCTTTTTATTTATTTTTTAAAGAAAAAAAAACGGAAAATAGAAATTAGTCAACAAAGTCGAACAATAAAAAAAACAATGATAACATTGTTTATTCTTTTTTTTTTTTTTTTTTTTTATATTCTTTTTTATTAATTTTGAAAAAAAAAACAATCAGTTTAGCGTCTTGACCAGGACGGAAAATAGAAAGTAATCGACATAGTCGATCGATAAAAAAACAATGATAACATTGTTTATTCTTTTTTTTTTTTTTTTTTTTTTTTTATATTCTTTTTTATTAATTTTGAAAAAAAAACAATCAGTTTAGCGTCTTGACCAGGACGGAAAATAGAAAGTGATCGACATAGTCGATCGATAAAAAAACAATGATAACATTGTTTATTCTTTTTTTTTATTTTAAATTCTTTTTATTTATTCTTTAAAGAAAAGAAACGGAAAATAGAAATTAGTCGACAAAGTCGAACGATAAAAAAAAAACAATGATAACATTGTTTATTCTTTTTTTTTTTTTTTTTTATATTCTTTTTTATTAATTTTGAAAAAAAAACAATCAGTTTAGCGTCTTGACCAGGACGGAAAATAGAAAGTGATCGACATAGTCGATCGATAAAAAAACAATGATAACATTGTTTATTCTTTTTTTTTATTTTAAATTCTTTTTATTTATTCTTTAAAGAAAAGAAACGGAAAATAGAAATTAGTCGACAAAGTCGAACGATAAAAAAAAACAATGATAACATTGTTTATTCTTTTTTTTTTTTTTTTTTTATATTCTTTTTTATTAATTTTGAAAAAAAAAACAATCAGTTTAGCGTCTTGACCAGGACGGAAAATAGGAAGTGATCGACATAGTCGATCGATAAAAAAACAATGATAACATTGTTTATTCTTTTTTTTTATTTTAAATTCTTTTTATTTATTCTTTAAAGAAAAGAAACGGAAAATAGAAATTAGTCGACAAAGTCGAACGATAAAAAAAAACAATGATAACATTGTTTATTCTTTTTTTTTTTTTTTTTTTATATTCTTTTTTATTAATTTTGAAAAAAAAAACAATCAGTTTAGCGTCTTGACCAGGACGGAAAATAGAAAGTGATCGACATAGTCGATCGATAAGAAAACAGTGATAACATTGTTTATTCTTTTTTTTATTTTAAATTCTTTTTATTTATTTTTTAAAGAAAAAAAACGGAAAATAGAAATTAGTCAACAAAGTCGAACAATAAAAAAAAACAATGATAACATTGTTTATTCTTTTTTTATTTTTTTTTTTTTTATATTCTTTTTTATTAATTTTGAAAAAAAAAACAATCAGTTTAGCGTCTTGACCAGGACGGAAAATAGAAAGTAATCGACATAGTCGATCGATAAAAAAACAATGATAACATTGTTTATTCTTTTTTTTTATTTTAAATTCTTTTTATTTATTCTTTAAAGAAAAGAAACGGAAAATAGAAATTAGTCGACAAAGTCGAACGATAAAAAAAAACAATGATAACATTGTTTATTCTTTTTTTTTTTTTTTTTTATATTCTTTTTATTAATTTTTTAAAAAAAAAAAAAAACAATCAGTTTAGCGTCTTGACCAGGACGGAAAACTGGAAGTAATCGACATAGTCGATCGATAAAAAAAACAATGATAACATTGTTTCATCTTTTATATTTTTTAATTTTTTTTTATATTTGAAGAAAAGAAAGAAGAAAAAAAAAAAAAAAAAACAAGCGGAATTGATCATAATGGGTGGCAGGGGTTGATATAACTTCATTTGAAAATTCTTCTTTTTTAATTTCTTTTTTTTTGAAATTTTTTTTTATTTAACAGGAGTTAAGATCACTTACATGAGTTAACACAACACAGATACGAGAGTAGCAAACTGAGGTAACACTACCAATTCAACAAAAAATAATCAGGATCGGACACAAGGAGGAGAGTTCATTCTACCTCTCACTGTCCTTGCTGGTATCTTAAGTGTCTTGGTATCTCTTTTGTGTCGGTATCTCGGAAGTGCTGGTATCTCGTATGTGCGTTGGTATCTCTTGCGTGTTGGTATCTCTTGCACATAAGAAAAAATATTGAGTTAACATGATCAGTTTTATTTAAAATTAAAGGCAGACCGGAACTATTTGAAAATAAAATGTAGATGGGAAACAGTGAAAATTAAAATGAATGATAAAATTAAATGAGATTTATGACATAACAGACCAGATAGAGAGTAATAAAGGGAAAAGGAAAACGGAAAGGGTTCATTCACTTAGTTAAAGTTAAGACCGATTAGTCAGTTTAAGGTCTTGACTAGGACCAACAAAAAAAAAAAAAAATAATAAATAAATAAATAAATAACGATCAAGCTGAGCTGATCTTGTTTTTATTAAAATAAGGGGAGCGGGAGGGATGGAAGGAATAAAGGAAAAAAAAAGAAAAGGTCGATCAATTGGATCTGGTCGTCGAGAAGAAGAAGACAATTATTTTAAAGGTCGATCGGCATAGCCGATCGTTGAGAAAAATAACCAGATATAAATACAATCAGTTTAAATAAAAAAAAAATAAATAAATAAATAAAAAAAGTTTAACGATCAAGCTGAGCTGATCTTGTTTTTATTAAAATAAGGGGAGCGGGAGGGATGGAAGGAATAAAGGAAAAAAAAAGAAAAGGTCGATCAATTGGATCTGGTCGTCGAGAAGAAGAAGACAATTATTTTAAAGGTCGATCGGCATAGCCGATCGTTGAGAAAAATAACCAGATATAAATACAATCAGTTTAAATAAAAAAAAAAATAAATAAATAAATAAAAAAAAGTTTAACGATCAAGCTGAGCTGATCTTGTTTTTATTAAATAAGGGGAGCGGGAGGGATGGAAGGAATAAAGGAAAAAAAAAGAAAAGGTCGATCAATTGGATCTGATCGTCGAGAAGAAGAAAACAATTATTTTAAAAAAAAATGATCGGTATAGCCGATCGTTGAGAAAAGAACAGATATAAATACAATCGGTTTTGGTGATCGACGAGTGGAGCGATCACTTGACAAGAAGGAAAAAAGAAAGGACCGATTAATTGGGGCTTTGGTTGTATTCCCAAGGCATGTTTTTTTTTTTTTTTTTTTTATTATTCATTTACATTTTTTTTTTTTTTTTTTTTTTTTTAAATTAATAATCACATTTTGTTCAAAAATATTTCATATTAGAGTAAAAGAAAAAGAAAAAAAGAAATAAGAGAAAAAAAAAAAAACCATTGCTGGCCCCCTCACCACTCATAGAGGATGAGGAGGCCAGTAAGGCGTCACTCAAATCTATGCCAAGCCTTGGGAACTTGGATTGGGGTTTAGACCATTTACAATTAACAGTTGACAATTAATCTGATTAACGTTATGATCTGACGGACATAAACATATCGACAAAATAATACAAATAAATAAATACTAATAGAAACTAGAACTTAGCAATCGTCATCTAAAAAGATTCTTCTGCGATCATGAAAGTTCGTTGAGGTTGGAGTTCGCTTTTTTTTTTTTTTTGATAAGCGCTCAAACCAATTACAATTAACAATTAATCTGATTGACGTTATGATCGGACAGACATAAACATATCGACAAAATAATACAAATAATTTAATACTAATAGAAACTAGAACTTAGCAATCGTCATCTAAAAAGATTCTTCTGCGATCATGAGGATTCGTTGAGGGTGGAGTTCGCTTTTTTTGGGATAGGCGCTCCCTCGGACGCTTTGGGGTCTCATTTTCTTCTTGCGCTTCCTTTTCGGGTGGGTTAAAACCATTTGCCCATGTTTGTAACTGAAATTTGAGAGCTCTGTTTTGGTCTTTTGCCAAATAGAGTTGCTCAGAGAGCTCACTGGCCATCTCCATCAACAACATGGAATGATCCAGTTGTTCTTTATGGATAGTCTTCTGTTGATAGCTCAACTCGGAGCATCGACGTTGCTCTTCCACTAGTTTTTCCGAGAGCAGCGCCACTTTCTCATTTGTCTGGAGAGAGTCACTTACCGCTTGACAGTAGTTGTCCAGTAAATCGAGTCTACCTTCGGACCATTGCCTCGCAATAGGTGAATCTTCCGTCGATGAGGTCGCCGCACTGTCTTTTTCTTGTTCCGTTTGAGCAGAAGACGATACCAGTAGTCTACTTTGAGACAGTTCAGAAGGGAACGTGATCAATGGAGAATGAGGTTTAAAAAAAAAGGAAAGACGGGGTTTGGGAGTCCAGGAGTAATAGGTTGTTGCGATGAGAGGGAGTCGATAATTCTTTACCGTGGACGTTGATTCGAATAAAAAAGGGGGTGTTGGGGAAAATTGTTGGGAAAAATGGGACAGTTGAGGGCCAGCACGCAATGTTGCGACCTCTTGTTGAGACAAATAGAGTTGAATTTTTGTTCCAGTTTCATCCCTACACTTAGATTCTAATTCATTGTTTAATAGAATGAACCTTTGTTGTAAGTTGAAATAAAACATTTCAGCGTGGTCCGCTCTTTGTGATTGTCGCGCCAGCTCGCTCGTCCTTTTTTCCTCCAGAGAGTTAGTTCTTTGAACTAATGAGAGAAGAGAACTTTTCACTAAATCACATTCAGCGATCAGGTGTTGATTCTCTTTTTCCAATAGTTCACGTTTTTTCTGTTCCGTTTCTACGTTAAAGACAGATGGGGGTGCGGATAGATTTAAAGGGAGTGGGCTGTGAGATACACTCTCGGCGGCCCGTTGTTTGGATGCTTTGTTCTCAATAGACAATCCATTCAGTAGCTGCTTGTCATTCTCAAGGGAGGCTGACATCGCATTAAAGTAAAATAAAAATAGAACATAAAACATTCGTTCTTTCATTTGTTCTAGTTCGTTTTCTAAAATCTGGCATTTCAAGGAAAGTTTCAGCCTTAATCTTCCTTCTTTTTTATTGTACAAGGGGGTTTGGGAACCCATGTCAGATTGACTTCTTATCACTATAGCGAAATCAGCAGGAAGTGTTTGCGATCCCGTTGACATGAGTTCAGGTGGGGAATTCTGGAGAGAGATGGAAGAAATAGAAGAGAATGACAAGGAGAGTCCAGTGAGCTCATCCTCATCTAACAAAAAAGAAGGGGCCGGGGAGGAAGAAGAACCATTGGCAATGAGTAGAATAGAAAGAGCCGATGCGTAACAAGTTTGCCAGATAAAACATTTCTCAAGCCACGATCTTTCAATGGTGAGCTTTTCGATCGTTTTCAGTTTTGTTACTTTGTGGATTTTGACTTCTTCCACAGGGAAGATTTCTTTACCATCTTTTATAAAACTTGCGGTGGCAGGTTCTTCTTTAATGCTGCGCATTAGTGGTCTTGAATGCCACGTGGGGAGGTTCCTCGTCTGGAACAGAACATATGAGCACTGTCTGGCGATTCTGGTGCATTCACAAAATAAAGCTTTTGTTGGTGCTAAAGGTGAACCGATGTGACGTGTCCAGATGTTCAGCTGGTCCATGCAGATGTTTCCTCGTACGCCAACTTCAATAGTAAAAATGTTACAGTCGAAGCCATTAGCGATGATCGAGTCTCTTAGCTTTAGGTATTTCTTTTCCTTTAAGACATGAGAGGTTTCGAAACGGTCTTCATTTGGACACGTCAGCTCCAGAATCAGTGCTCTTTTCGCAAAAAAAGAATAAATAAAAATGTCTGGTCTTAGAGAGGACGAGACATGGCACACTTCAAGAGGAACAATTAGGCGGTTATCACCGACATCGTCGAGGATGACCCAATCATTCGCTAGTGAGAGTTCGCCTGTCTCTTTAGAAATTCTTTCTAGGGGTTTATTTTCCCCTGTTTTTAAAAAAGTTTGAGAGGGAGGCGGGAGGTTTTCTTTTCTTTTGTTGGCTTTTATTATCAACTCTTCCAAGAAGATAACAATGCGTTTTAGAACGCTGTCGTGACGCCACGTGAACCTCCCTTGTGTTAAAGAGACAGGACAGCCTGTTAAGACATGCCTGAGGGTAGGATTCACTTTGCCACACAAAACACAATTTTGGTCCACATTGGTGATGTTCCACCTCTTTAAATTATCTTGTGAGGGGAGGGTGTTTGTAACCGCTTTCAGTTGAAATGAGATATAGGCAGGATTTCCCTCCCTAAGTACCTTATTCCAGGTGAAGTCGTTTATCATACATTTAGACCACTCCTTCCACTGTCCTTGGACTTGTAATTTATTCAAAGAGTTCAGTAGTTCATCTGTGGCTTCCACTTCAAAACGCTTAAGGAGATCGGGGCGAGTAGTACGTAGATCGCGCAATCGGTGACCAAGACCAGCTGATTGCTTCGCAAGAGAACGGTAAGAAAAAAACTTAATAAGGCGCTCCCACTCAGCAGAAGCTGAAAACTTTTTCGACCAATTGGACGATTTCTCCATAATAACATTGTAGACACCGTGCATGTCAGAGTCCTGTGAGGATCTGAGGATGTCTAGTTTAATTGATTGCGCTTGTTTATATAGCGTCTCAACTCTTTTGTGTCTGAGACCAACAGTGTTCTTTGAACCGGTAAAAAGGATGACTGTGTTCGCAGAGCGGACAAATCCCCACCATTTCTTCAAAAAAGGTTTAATAATTTTGTCCAATTTTTTGGCAAAAGGGAGAGATAAGTCATGGATCATTAAACTCCATGTTAACCTTGACAATAACAAGTGTTGGACAGACCAAGCCTTCTGAGACCCATATAGTGGCATGGCGTCGACTTTTTTTAAAAAATTCCTGGTAAAAGTGGTCAGGCGCTCTCGCAGTTTCTGTTCTTTGGCGTTCGGCTCAAACCAACGCCCGAGGTATTTGAACTCTCCAGCTTCCTGGAGATTCGTAATCGGAACATTGTTAATCTTCAGGTCCGGGTTAGCTGGTTTCCCTTGTACAAAGCTGTGGGCAATGCATTTCTGGGGTTTCGCTTTCATACCACGAGACCAGGAAAGAAACTGTTCGAGCGACTTGATTAGCAATTTTGCCCCCGCCTTTGATGACGTGGTAAGTTGTAAATCATCAGCAAAAGCTGCAACTAATAGTTGGAGGGATTTATTGTTAAACTCGTAGGCTTCCTGTTGATGAACTGCTAAGGAAAAGAGCAGTAGTTGGAATACCAAATTAAAAAGGGTTGGGGAGGAAACGCAGCCTTGAAAGACACCAACTTCAAAAGGGATAGTGGGCGTCAGGCCTTCTCCAACTCTGATTTGGACGCGCATGGAGGAATAATACCTTTTATAGAAACCGATTATTCTTTCGTGAATTCCGAAATATTTTAAAGAAAAGAAAATTAATTGATGTTTGACTGAGCCGAAAGCATCTGCCAAATCCACCCAGACAATTGTTAGGTTTTTCCGGAGAGCTTTCACTTCTTTAAAAATCTCTGAGGTGATCGTGGCATGTTCGATACACCCAGAGACACCTTTCCTAAAGCCTTTTTGAAAATTAAATTTAGAAAGAGTGTGGTTTGCGACGGCTTCCTGAATAACCGTATTAAAAATTTTCCCGTCGCAGTTGCCCACAGCTATCGGTCTCGTTTTCGAGATGTCTTTCCCATCGGAGTTGGGCTTTGGGAGCATTGTTACAAATGCTAAGCCCCAACTATCCGGATAGGCCTTGAGTTCGAAAATTCTCTTTAATACCTTGTAAAGTGCTTCCATAAAAGTTGGGACCTTTTTCCATACAACATAAGGTATGCAATTGGGACCAGGGGCACATTTGTTTTTTTTCTTTGATAAGAGAATACCAAACTGTTCGAAGCTCGGGAACTGGATATCATCCATTGTCTTGTAGTCAGACTTAGGTAAAAAAGAGGGATGGGTGAAATCAGTTTTTTTTTTTTCATTGTCACAATAATTGTTTTTAAAATGTTCAATTATTTTTTCCTCTGGAATATCAAGGGAGGGGGGTTGAGGATCTTCTTTTTGGAGTTCTTCTTTTATGGCAGTAAACGGATTTTGACGAAATTTATCTTGTAATTTTTTGAATAAATTTTTCTTTTCTAAATTCCGATACATTCGGAAAATCCTTTTCATTCTCGTTCTTGCCTCTTTCCATTTGACAGCGTTCTCTATAGAAGGCCCAGATTTGCGGAGCTCCTGTCTTAGCTGTTTCATTTCCAGACGACATTCAAGTTTTTCTTGGTCGAGGATGACCTCTTCCCTTGATTTCTGTTTGCGGGGTAAATTCCGCTTTGTTTCTTCAAAGAAACCGCTACATATTTGATAAACCGTTTTGAGTAGTTTATCAAGTTGGTCGGCAGGTTTTGAAGAGTTTTCTGTTTCGACGGAGAAAGTTTGAAGTTTTTCTGCAGCAGAAACGTCGATGTCCTTCCATTCAGTTCCAAAAGATCGGAATTTGAGACGAGACGGGTGTAACGGGGTAAAAGTGGGTGTTGTAGAGTTATAAGGAACGAAAGCTGTTTGTGAAGTTTTAAAATCTACAGATTCTCCTACAAAGGGAGGTTCCAGGTCTGAATTATTCCCTGTGAGGGGAGACAGAGGTGTACCTTTACATGTACCGTTAACACAGTGTTTCGCTCTCGTAGCGATACTTTTGAAAAGCTTACCACAATCTGGACAAGGTAAGTGGTAACAATCTTTAACTTGGGAGTGGGTAGATGGGGGAAAACGTGACTTATAGTCCTTAAATTCCTTACTAAACTTACAGTTACGTCTAAAATGCGCAACTGGACCTTTGAGGTATGTCTCAAAACATAAAGGACATTTGGCTACTAAAGTTTTATCCCCATCCAGAGCCGATCTCGAAATAGCCTCTTGCAAAGCCTCGGGGGCTGGGTTGGCTGAGAGATGGTTGCCAGTATCTTTATGACACCGCCGGCCCGGTGTTTCTTTTTTTTTTTGTTGTGAAGTAGCAATAATAAAAAAAAAAAAAAAAAATAGAAAAGAGAATGGCTCAGAAACAATATCGATGAGTTAAGATCTTTTTTTTTAAACTATTCCTTTTTTTTTTTGATTTCGGGCAGCTAACCCTAGAGTTTTTTTTTGGTAAATACTGTTTAAAGGAAAACGAGCTACGCTCTAAAACAGAAAAATCGGAGTAACTACTTGTTTATAATATATATTTTGATAAATAATGTGGTTGGCAAATGAATGCCGAAGAGGCAACTTGAGAAAAGCAATTGGATGAGAAGAAACATTGGGTCTTATAAAGCAAAGGAGATAGAGGGGCCTAAAAAGACCGCAGAGTGGATAGCTCCACAAAAAGCTGAATTTCGATAAAGTGGGAAGTAACGGACTGGGAGCTTTTGGCTCCTGCCCTATTCCCGATGTAAACTTTCTTTTTATTTTTATTTTTTTTTAACAGGCCCAAAGGGCGACAATGATGGTTGCTGACCAAGGAATAATATTCAAATGAATTTTCGTTTCAAAGAAACGAACAGAATTAAGAGAGAGGCAGAGAAAAAAAAAAAAAAAAAAAAGAAAGAAAAGAAAAGAAAAAAAAAAAAAATGAAGAGGAAATAATCAAACATGAAAAAAAAAAAAAAAAAAATATATATATATATAAATAAAAAACGTTGTATGAAAAAGGAAAAAAAAGAAAAAAAAAGACCAGAAAAGGAAAGAGAAAATGAAAAGGTATAATATTATTGTGGGGATATGAGGGATAGCAGGGAGATGCTCTTTTTTTTTTTTTTTTTTTTTTTTTATTTATTATTTAAAAAAAGGAAACAATCAGTTTAGCGTCTCGATCAGGACGGAAAATAGAAATTAATCGACATAGTTGATCGATAGAAAAAAAAACAATGATAACATTGTTTATTCATTTTTTTTTTTTTTTTTTTTTTTTTTTAAATCTTTTTAATTATTTTAAAGAAAAAACAATCAGTTTAGCGTCTTGACCAGGACGGAAAATAGTAAGTAATCGACATAGTCGATCGATAAAAAAAAAACAATGATAACATTGTTTATTCCTTTTTTTTTTTTTTTTTTATTCTTTTTATTTATTTTTAAAGAAAAAACAATCAGTTTAGCGTCCTGACCAGGACGGAAAATAGAAAGTGATCGACATAGTCGATCGATAAAAAAAACAATGATAACATTGTTTATTCTTTTTTTTTTTATTTTAAATTCTTTTTATTTATTTTTTAAAGAAAAAAAACGGAAAATAGAAATTAGTCGACAAAGTCGAACGATAAAAAAAAACAATGATAACATTGTTTATTCTTTTTTTTGTATTTTTTTATATTCTTTTTTATTAATTTTGAAAAAAAACAATCAGTTTAGCGTCTTGACCAGGACGGAAAATAGAAAGTAATCGACATAGTCGATCGATAAAAAAAACAATGATAACATTGTTTATTCTTTTTTTTTTTATTTTAAATTCTTTTTATTTATTTTTTAAAGAAAAAAAACGGAAAATAGAAATTAGTCGACAAAGTCGAACGATAAAAAAAAACAATGATAACATTGTTTATTCTTTTTTTTGTATTTTTTTATATTCTTTTTTATTAATTTTGAAAAAAAAACAATCAGTTTAGCGTCTTGACCAGGACGGAAAATAGAAAGTAATCGACATAGTCGATCGATAAAAAAAACAATGATAACATTGTTTATTCTTTTTTTTTTTTTTTTTTTTAAATTCTTTTTATTTATTTTTTAAAGAAAAAAAAACGGAAAATAGAAATTAGTCAATAAAGTCGAACGATAAAAAAAAACAATGATAACATTGTTTATTCTTTTTTTTTATTTTTTTTTTAAATTCTTTTTATTTATTTTTTAAAGAAAAAAAAACGGAAAATAGAAATTAGTCAATAAAGTCGAACGATAAAAAAAAACAATGATAACATTGTTTATTCTTTTTTTTTATTTTTTATTTTTAATATTTTTTTTTTATTTTGAAAAAAAAAAACAATCAGTTTAGCGTCTTGACCAGGACGGAAAATAGAAAGTAATCGACATAGTCGATCGATAAAAAAAACAATGATAACATTGTTTATTCTTTTTTTTTTTTTTTTTTTTAAATTCTTTTTATTTATTTTTTAAAGAAAAAAAAACGGAAAATAGAAATTAGTCAATAAAGTCGAACGATAAAAAAAAACAATGATAACATTGTTTATTCTTTTTTTTTATTTTTTATTTTTAATATTTTTTTTTTATTTTGAAAAAAAAAAACAATCAGTTTAGCGTCTTGACCAGGACGGAAAATAGAAAGTAATCGACATAGTCGTTCGATAAAAAAAAACAATGATAACATTGTTTATTCTTTTTTTTGTATTTTTTTTTAATATTCTTTTTTATTAATTATTGAAAAAAAAACAATCAGTTTAGCGTCTTGACCAGGACGGAAAATAGAAAGTGATCGACATAGTCGATCGATAAAAAAAAACAATGATAACATTGTTTATTCTTTTTTTTATTTTAAATTATTTTTATTTATTTTTTAAAGAGAAAAAAAAAAAAAAAAAACGGAAAATAGAAATTAGTCGACAAAGTCGAACGATAAAAAAAAACAATGATAACATTGTTTATTCTTTTTTTTGTATTTTTTTATATTCTTTTTTATTAATTTTGAAGAAAAAAAACAATCAGTTTAGCGTCTTGACCAGGACGGAAAATAGAAAGTGATCGACATAGTCGATCGATAAAAAAAACAATGATAACATTGTTTATTCATTTTTTTTATTTTAAATTCTTTTTATTTATTCTTTAAAGAAAAGAAACGGAAAATAGAAATTAGTCGACAAAGTCGAACGATAAAAAAAAAAACAATGATAACATTGTTTTTCCTTTTTTTTTTTTTTTTTTATATTCTTTTTTATTAATTTTGAAAAAAAAACAATCAGTTTAGCGTCTTGACCAGGACGGAAAATAGAAAGTGATCGACATAGTCGATCGATAAAAAAACAATGATAACATTGTTTATTCTTTTTTTTTATTTTAAATTCTTTTTATTTATTTTTTAAAGAAAAAAAAACGGAAAATAGAAATTAGTCAACAAAGTCGAACAATAAAAAAAACAATGATAACATTGTTTATTCTTTTTTTTTTTTTTTTTTTTTATATTCTTTTTTATTAATTTTGAAAAAAAAAACAATCAGTTTAGCGTCTTGACCAGGACGGAAAATAGAAAGTAATCGACATAGTCGATCGATAAAAAAACAATGATAACATTGTTTATTCTTTTTTTTTTTTTTTTTTTTTTTTAATATTCTTTTTTATTAATTTTGAAAAAAAAACAATCAGTTTAGCGTCTTGACCAGGACGGAAAATAGAAAGTGATCGACATAGTCGATCGATAAAAAAACAATGATAACATTGTTTATTCTTTTTTTTTATTTTAAATTCTTTTTATTTATTTTTTAAAGAAAAAAAAACGGAAAATAGAAATTAGTCAACAAAGTCGAACAATAAAAAAAACAATGATAACATTGTTTATTCTTTTTTTTTTTTTTTTTTTTTATATTCTTTTATTAAGTGTGTTCTTTGTGTATGTTTTCTTCAGGTGTGAGTAGTTTTTTTGTTCTTGCTCTTCAGGGAGGGCCTTAGCCAAAAGCTAACAGTCCAAATCTCACCTGGAAATTCAACTCAGTCCTTGTCAGTTTTGGCATCAAACTTGTAATGGTTTAATCATTACAGGTTATTTACTGAAATATTTGTTCTAAAAGTTGCTAAGTATTTCTCACTTAGAATTTTTTTATTTTTTTATTTTCAGCTTAATTAGCTACAAATTGTTTCTACTAAGTGTTTCTCACTTAGATTTTTTTTTGCTTTTCAGCTCCTTAAAAGCTGCTAAGTGTTTCTGCTAAGTGTTTCTCACTTAGAATTTTATTTTTATGTTCGTTTTCTATCCCTTCTCCTATCCCTTTTGTTCAAAATAAGCGGGAGGAAATTCTCTCATTCACGCTAAGATGCACTCTGAACTTTGATTTTTTGATCTGAGTGTGAGGGAATGACCTGTTAGTGCATTGGGCATAAGCTGGGCTGCAGTTTAGATGTCTTAGGTGTTAATAGGGGGTTCCTCTTAGCATTTTTCTTTGTTCCCACCTTATGATTTTCTTGAAGAAAAAAAATAGAAGTCATAATGGTGCTTCCCTCTGGAAGGGTTGTAAGCCATGGTGTCCAACTAAATTAAAGGACAAGTCTGGGATAATCCCTGCCAGAGGGGCGAGTATTCTACCATGGTTGAAATACTCTGGCAACTGATCTTCAATCTTATGTTGTTTGTTAGCTGCTGGTGTAATTTAATCATGTGTTGATACTTGCTTTTTTTATTTGTTATCTTTTACTACAATAACTCTTGCCTATATCTTTTCTTTTTATTCCCTATCTGTTCTGGTCTGTTGCTTCATTTGTCTTGTTTAACTTCAGTTATATCCATTTTACTTTTTATTGTTTCCCATCTACTTTTTATTTTCAATTTGTTCTGGTCAGAAACCCCTGGGCAGCAAGAAGGAAAGCAGTTAAGTACTTCTGGGTGTTTGGCATCACCCCCCATAGTGAGCAAGTACAACAGGTAGCATTGGTAGTCTGTTGATCCTGAGTGATCCCAGCTACAGTTTTGTTTTTCTTTCTTTTTTTTAGAAGAAGATCAGGACATCCAAGCACTGCTGGATAGTTGCTGAATGCAGGGCCTGCCTGTGGCATTATAATAACAGGCTAAGTCATTTGTAGTTCATAGTTTACCTTTGATTTTATAACTTCACACAGGGTACTATGAACGATGAGAGATCCAGTGGGATCACTCAGGGTCTAGTAGAGACCACCAATGTTGTGCGTTGATAGGCAAGGTGACCAACCTTGACATTCTTTCTTTTCTCTCCTGTTGTGACAAACACAAAATACACACACAGCTTACAGTGTGTTCTTTGTGTATGTTTTCTTCAGGTGTGAGTAGTTTTTTTGTTCTTGCTCTTCAGGGAGGGCCTTAGCCAAAAGCTAACAGTCCAAATCTCACCTGGAAATTCAACTCCCTACCGATCTTTCATTTTAGCACCCGGGGCAGCCGATTAGACATCAACAGTTCCATTATTCAAAATTTTCACCACACAAAAATGTCACAATTTTTTTGAATTTTAGCTGCATTTTTTTGAATCGCAGCGGGAATGAAATCAGCGGTGCAAAAGCGATTAAAATAGGTATTCGGTTTTAAGTTTTACTCCCTATTTTCACCCATGAAATACTGGAACCCTAAAATGGACGGTTATTTTTGGAATGACTACTGTAAAGGGAAATATTCTTGTGGGGAAAAACCCGCGAGTTTTTAATATTTTTTCTAAATCCGCGAGAATATTTCCCCGCAGGAATATTTCCCTGCAAGTATACTTTTTTTCCAGCCATTTTTTTTGTTCCTTTTTGTGAAGAAAATATGTGTGCTACGAAGGAAAGTTTCAGCAAAAATTATTTTTATTGTGCAGTATGGTAGTTTTTTATTGTGTTCACTTGGTAAATGATGCTTTGTTCCACCTGACACTCGATAGAAGCACAAATATTTCTTAGATTCTTTATCAACTGACTGACTTTTGCAAAAATCCACTGTGGCAGGGAAATATTCTTGTGGGGAAAAACCCGCGAGTTTAAAAAAAAATCTCCAAATCCGCAAGAATATTTCCCCGCGGGAATATTTCCCCGCAAGAATATTTCCCTGCGAGAATATTTCCCTTTACAGTAATATATATATTTTTTTTTTTTTTTTTTTTCATGTTTGATTATTTCCTCTTCATATTTTTTTTTTTCTTTTCTTTCTTTCTTTTTTTTTTTTTTCTCTGCCTCTCTCTTAATTCTGTTCGTTTCTTTGAAACGAAAATTCATTTGAATATTATTCCTTGGTCAGCAACAGTCATTGTCGCCCTCTGGGCCTGTTAAAAAAAAAAAAAATAAATAAAAAGAAAGTTTACATCGGGAATAGGGCAGGAGCCAAAAGCTCCCAGTCCGTTACTTCCCACTCTATCGAATTCAGCCTTTTGTGGAGCTATCCACTCTGCGGTCTTTTTAGCAGAAGGTTTGAGTCCGCCAGACACAGAAGAACATGAGGAAAATGAAACTCCGCCGAGAAAGTCTGAGCGTTCAACTCTGAAAAAACGAACCCCTCCATCAAGATATCGTTACAACCGAAGGAGATGTTCTGCTGATGACGTTCACGGTGACTCCACCCCCTTGTAATTCTCTTTTTCCTTACTTTCACATCACTTTGTTTATTTAGTTTTTTAGCTTATTTATTATTTATTGTTCGTTTTTGTTTGTATTATTTTATCGATATGTTTATGTCCGTCAGATCATAACGTTAATCAGGTTAATTGTTAATTGTTAATTATAAATGGTCTAAACCCCAATCCAAGTTCCCAAGGCTTGGCATAGATTTGAGTGACGCCTTACTGGCCTCCTCATCCTCTATGAGTGGTGAGGGGGCCAGCAATGGTTTTTTTTTTTTTTTTTTCTCTTATCTCTTTGTTTTCTTTTTCTTTTACTCTAATATGAAATATTTTTGAACAAAATGTGATTATTAATTTAAAAAAAAAAAAAAAAAAAAATAATGTATTATTGTCAAGGTTAACATGGAGTTTAATGATCCATGACTTATCTCTCCCTTTTGCCAAAAAATTGGACAAAATTATTAAACCTTTTTTGAAGAAATGGTGGGGATTTGTCCGCTCTGCGAACACAGTCATCCTTTTTACCGGTTCAAAGAACACTGTTGGTCTCAGACACAAAAGAGTTGAGACGCTATATAAACAAGCGCAATCAATTAAACTAGACATCCTCAGATCCTCACAGGACTCTGACATGCACGGTGTCTACAATGTTATTATGGAGAAATCGTCCAATTGGTCGAAAAAGTTTTCAGCTTCTGCTGAGTGGGAGCGCCTTATTAAGTTTTTTTCTTACCGTTCTCTTGCGAAGCAATCAGCTGGTCTTGGTCACCGATTGCGCGATCTACGTACTACTCGCCCCGATCTCCTTAAGCGTTTTGAAGTGGAAGCCACGGATGAACTACTGAACTCTTTGAATAAATTACAAGTCCAAGGTCAGTGGAAGGAGTGGTCTAAATGTATGATAAACGACTTCACCTGGAATAAGGTACTTAGGGAGGGAAATCCTGCCTATATCTCATTTCAACTGAAAGCGGTTACAAACACCCTCCCCTCACAAGATAATTTAAAGAGATGGAACATCACCAATGTGGACCAAAATTGTGTTTTGTGTGGCAAAGTGAATCCTACCCTCAGGCATGTCTTAACAGGCTGTCCTGTCTCTTTAACACAAGGGAGGTTCACGTGGCGTCACGACAGCGTTCTAAAACGCATTGTTATCTTCTGAATTTCGATAAAGTGGGAAGTAACGGACTGGGAGCTTTTGGCTCCTGCCCTATTCCCGATGTAAACTTTCTTTTTATTTTTATTTTTTTTTAACAGGCCCAAAGGGCGACAATGATGGTTGCTGACCAAGGAATAATATTCAAATGAATTTTCGTTTCAAAGAAACGAACAGAATTAAGAGAGAGGCAGAGGAAAAAAAAAAAAAAAGAAAGAAAAGAAAAGAAAAAAAAAATGAAGAGGAAATAATCAAACATGAAAAAAAAAAAAAAAAAAATATATATATATAAATAAAAAACGTTGTATGAAAAAGGAAAAAAAGGAAGAGTTGATAATAAAAGCCAACAAAAGAAAAGAAAACCTCCCGCCTCCCTCTCAAACTTTTTTAAAAACAGGGGAAAATAAACCCCTAGAAAGAATTTCTAAAGAGACAGGCGAACTCTCACTAGCGAATGATTGGGTCATCCTCGACGATGTCGGTGATAACCGCCTAATTGTTCCTCTTGAAGTGTGCCATGTCTCGTCCTCTCTAAGACCAGACATTTTTATTTATTCTTTTTTTGCGAAAAGAGCACTGATTCTGGAGCTGACGTGTCCAAATGAAGATCGTTTCGAAACCTCTCATGTCTTAAAGGAAAAGAAATACCTAAAGCTAAGAGACTCGATCATCGCTAATGGCTTCGACTGTAACATTTTTACTATTGAAGTTGGCGTACGAGGAAACATCTGCATGGACCAGCTGAACATCTGGACACGTCACATCGGTTCACCTTTAGCACCAACAAAAGCTTTATTTTGTGAATGCACCAGAATCGCCAGACAGTGCTCATATGTTCTGTTCCAGACGAGGAACCTCCCCACGTGGCATTCAAGACCACTAATGCGCAGCATTAAAGAAGAACCTGCCACCGCAAGTTTTATAAAAGATGGTAAAGAAATCTTCCCTGTGGAAGAAGTCAAAATCCACAAAGTAACAAAACTGAAAACGATCGAAAAGCTCACCATTGAAAGATCGTGGCTTGAGAAATGTTTTATCTGGCAAACTTGTTACGCATCGGCTCTTTCTATTCTACTCATTGCCAATGGTTCTTCTTCCTCCCCGGCCCCTTCTTTTTTGTTAGATGAGGATGAGCTCACTGGACTCTCCTTGTCATTCTCTTCTATTTCTTCCATCTCTCTCCAGAATTCCCCACCTGAACTCATGTCAACGGGATCGCAAACACTTCCTGCTGATTTCGCTATAGTGATAAGAAGTCAATCTGACATGGGTTCCCAAACCCCCTTGTACAATAAAAAAGAAGGAAGATTAAGGCTGAAACTTTCCTTGAAATGCCAGATTTTAGAAAACGAACTAGAACAAATGAAAGAACGAATGTTTTATGTTCTATTTTTATTTTACTTTAATGCGATGTCAGCCTCCCTTGAGAATGACAAGCAGCTACTGAATGGATTGTCTATTGAGAACAAAGCATCCAAACAACGGGCCGCCGAGAGTGTATCTCACAGCCCACTCCCTTTAAATCTATCCGCACCCCCATCTGTCTTTAACGTAGAAACGGAACAGAAAAAACGTGAACTATTGGAAAAAGAGAATCAACACCTGATCGCTGAATGTGATTTAGTGAAAAGTTCTCTTCTCTCATTAGTTCAAAGAACTAACTCTCTGGAGGAAAAAAGGACGAGCGAGCTGGCGCGACAATCACAAAGAGCGGACCACGCTGAAATGTTTTATTTCAACTTACAACAAAGGTTCATTCTATTAAACAATGAATTAGAATCTAAGTGTAGGGACGAAACTGGAACAAAAATTCAACTCTATTTGTCTCAACAAGAGGTCGCAACATTGCGTGCTGGCCCTCAACTGTCCCATTTTTCCCAACAATTTTCCCCAACACCCCCTTTTTTATTCGAATCAACGTCCACGGTAAAGAATTATCGACTCCCTCTCATCGCAACAACCTATTACTCCTGGACTCCCAAACCCCGTCTTTCCTTTTTTTTTAAACCTCATTCTCCATTGATCACGTTCCCTTCTGAACTGTCTCAAAGTAGACTACTGGTATCGTCTTCTGCTCAAACGGAACAAGAAAAAGACAGTGCGGCGACCTCATCGACGGAAGATTCACCTATTGCGAGGCAATGGTCCGAAGGTAGACTCGATTTACTGGACAACTACTGTCAAGCGGTAAGTGACTCTCTCCAGACAAATGAGAAAGTGGCGCTGCTCTCGGAAAAACTAGTGGAAGAGCAACGTCGATGCTCCGAGTTGAGCTATCAACAGAAGACTATCCATAAAGAACAACTGGATCATTCCATGTTGTTGATGGAGATGGCCAGTGAGCTCTCTGAGCAACTCTATTTGGCAAAAGACCAAAACAGAGCTCTCAAATTTCAGTTACAAACATGGGCAAATGGTTTTAACCCACCCGAAAAGGAAGCGCAAGAAGAAAATGAGACCCCAAAGCGTCCGAGGGAGCGCCTATCCCAAAAAAAGCGAACTCCACCCTCAACGAATCCTCATGATCGCAGAAGAATCTTTTTAGATGACGATTGCTAAGTTCTAGTTTCTAGTAGTATTAAATTATTTGTATTATTTTGTCGATATGTTTATGTCTGTCCGATCATAACGTCAATCAGATTAATTGTTAATTGTAATTGGTTTGAGCGCTTATCAAAAAAAAAAAAAAGCGAACTCCAACCTCAACGAACTTTCATGATCGCAGAAGAATCTTTTTAGATGACGATTGCTAAGTTCTAGTTTCTATTAGTATTTATTTATTTGTATTATTTTGTCGATATGTTTATGTCCGTCAGATCATAACGTTAATCAGATTAATTGTCAATTGTTAATTGTAAATGGTCTAAACCCCAATCCAAGTTCCCAAGGCTTGGCATAGATTTGAGTGACGCCTTACTGGCCTCCTCATCCTCTATGAGTGGTGAGGGGGCCAGCAATGGTTTTTTTTTTTTTTCTCTTATTTCTTTTTTTCTTTTTCTTTTACTCTAATAGGAAATATTTTTGAACAAAATGTGATTATTAATTTAAAAAAAAAAAAAAAAAAAAAAAATGTAAATGAATAATAAAAAAAAAAAAAAAAAAAAAAACATGCCTTGGGAATACAACCAAAGCCCCAATTAATCGGTCCTTTCTTTTTTCCTTCTTGTCAAGTGATCGCTCCACTCGTCGATCACCAAAACCGATTGTATTTATATCTGTTCTTTTCTCAACGATCGGCTATACCGATCTTTTTTTTTAAAAATAATTGTTTTCTTCTTCTCGACGATCAGATCCAATTGATCGACCTTTTCTTTTTTTTTCCTTTATTCCTTCCATCCCTCCCGCTCCCCTTATTTAAATAAAAACAAGATCAGCACAGCTTGATCGTTAAACTTTTTTTATTTATTTATTTTTTTTTTTTTTTTTATTTAAACTGATTGTATTTATATCTGGTTATTTTTCTCAACGATCGGCTATGCCGATCGACCATTAAAATAATTGTCTTCTTCTTCTCGACGACCAGATCCAATTGATCGACCTTTTCTTTTTTTTTCCTTTATTCCTTCCATCCCTCCCGCTCCCCTTATTTTAATAAAAACAAGATCAGCTCAGCTTGGAATTTCGATAAGTGGGAAGTAACGGACTGGGAGCTTTTGGCTCCTGCCCTATTCCCGACGTAAACTTTCTTTTTATTTTTTTTTTTTTTTTAACAGGCCCAAAGGGCGACAATGATGGTTGCTGACCAAGGAATAATATTCAAATGAATTTTCGTTTCAAAGAAACGAACAGAATTAAGAGAGAGGTAGAGAAAAAAAAAAAAAAAAAAAAAAAGAAAGAATAGAAAAAAAATATGAAGAGGAAATAATCAAACATGAAAAAAAAAAAAAAAAATAAAATATAA
Organism: Flectonema sp. DT1601; assembly: GCA_964019425.1. Lineage (NCBI taxonomy): Eukaryota > Euglenozoa > Diplonemea > Diplonemida > Diplonemidae > Flectonema > Flectonema sp. DT1601. Next base: position 738,317 of record OZ025809.1, on the reverse strand, counting down.
ATAAAAAACGTTGTATGAAAAAGGAAAAAAAGAAAAAAAAAAGACCAGAAAAGGAAAGAGAAAATGAAAAGGTATAATATTATTGTGGGGATATGAGGATAGCAGGGAGATGCTCTTTTTTTTTTTTTTTTTTTTTTTTTTTTTTTTATTTATTATTTAAAAAAAGGAAACAATCAGTTTAGCGTCTCGATCAGGACGGAAAATAGAAATTAATCGACATAGTCGATCGATAGAAAAAAAACAATGATAACATTGTTTATTCCTTTTTTTTTTTTTTTTTTTTATTCTTTTTATTTATTTTTAAAGAAAAAACAATCAGTTTAACGTCCTGACCAGGACGGAAAATTGAAAGTGATCCACATAGTCGATCGATAGAAAAAAGACAATGATAACATTGTTTATTCTTTTTTTTTTTTTTTTTTTTTTTTTTAAATCCTTTTAATTATTTTAAAGAAAAAACAATCAGTTTAGCGTCTTGACCAGGACGGAAAATAGAAAGTGATCGACATAGTCGATCGATAAAAAACAATGATAACATTGTTTATTCCTTTTTTTTTTCTTTTTTTTTTATTCTTTTTATTTATTTTTAAAGAAAAAACAATCAGTTTAGCGTCCTGACCAGGACGGAAAATAGAAAGTAATCGACATAGTCGATCGATAAAAAAAAAACAATGATAACATTGTTTATTCCTTTTTTTTTTCTTTTTTTTTATTCTTTTTATTTATTTTTAAAGAAAAAACAATCAGTTTAGCGTCCTGACCAGGACGGAAAATTGAAAGTGATCGACATAGTCGATCGATAAAAAAACAATGATAACATTGTTTATTCTTTTTTTTTTTTTTTTTTTTTTTTTTAAACCTTTTAATTATTTTTTAAAGAAAAAACAATCAGTTTAGCGTCTTGACCAGGACGGAAAATAGAAAGTGATCGACATAGTCGATCGATAAAAAACAATGATAACATTGTTTATTCTTTTTTTTTTTTTTTTTTTTTTTTAATCCTTTTTATTATTTTAAAGAAAAAACAATCAGTTTAGCGTCTTGACCAGGACGGAAAATAGAAAGTGATCGACATAGTCGATCGATAAAAAAACAATGATAACATTGTTTATTCTTTTTTTTTTTTTTTTTTTAAATTCTTTTTATTTATTTTTAAAGAAAAAAAACGGAAAATAAAAATTAGTCGACAAAGTCGAACGATAAAAAAAAACAATGATAACATTGTTTATTCTTTTTTTTTTTGTTTTTTTTTATATTCTTTTTTATTAATTTTGAAAAAAAAACAATCAGTTTAGCGTCTTGACCAGGACGGAAAATAGAAAGTAATCGACATAGTCGATCGATAAAAAAAACAATGATAACATTGTTTACTCTTTTTTTTTTTTTTTTTTAAATTCTTTTTATTTTAAAAAGAAAAAAAACGGAAAATAGAAATTAGTCAACAAAGTCGAACGATAAAAAAAAAAACAATGATAACATTGTTTATTCTTTTTTTTTTATTTTTTTTTTTATATTCTTTTTTATTAATTTTGAAAAAAAAAACAATCAGTTTAGCGTCTTGACCAGGACGGAAAATAGAAAGTGATCGACATAGTCGATCGATAAAAAAAAAACAATGATAACATTGTTTATTCTTTTTTTTTTTTTTTTTTTTTTTTTTTTTTAAATCCTTTTTTTTTTTTTAAAGAAAAAACAATCAGTTTAGCGTCTTGACCAGGACGGAAAATAGAAAGTAATCGACATAGTCGATCGATAAAAAAAACAATGATAACATTGTTTATTCTTTTTTTTTTTTTTTTTAAATCTTTTTATTTATTTTTTAAAAAGAAAAAAAAAAAACGGAAAATAGAAATTAGTCAACAACGTCGAACGATAAAAAAAAAAACAATGATAACATTGTTTATTCTTTTTTTTTTTATTTTTTTTTGTATTCTTTTTTATTAATTTTGAAAAAAAAACAATCAGTTTTGCGTCTTGACCAGGACGGAAAATAGAAAGTGATCGACATAGTCGATCGATAAAAAAACAATGATAACATTGTTTATTCTTTTTTTTTTTTTTTTTTTTTTTAAATCCTTTTTATTATTTTTAAAGAAAAAACAATCAGTTTAGCGTCTTGACCAGGACGAAAAATAGAAAGTGATCGACATAGTCGATCGATAAAAAAACAATGATAACATTGTTTATTCTTTTTTTTTTTTTTCTTCTTTTTTTTAAATCCTTCTTTTTATTTTTTAAAGAAAAAACAATCAGTTTAGCGTCTTGACCAGGACGGAAAATAGAAAGTAATCGACATAGTCGATCGATAAAATAAAAACAATGATAACATTGTTTATTCCTTTTTTTTTTTTTTTTATTCTTTTTATTTATTTTTAAAGAAAAAAACGGAAAATAGAAAGTAATCGACATAGTCGATCGATAAAAAAACAATGATAACATTGTTTATTCTTTTTTTTTTTTTTTTTTTTTTAAATTCTTTTTATTTATTTTTTAAGAAAAAAACGGAGAATAGAAATTAGTCGACAAAGTCGAACGATAAAAAAACAATGATAACATTGTTTATTCTTTTTTTTATTTTTTTTTTTATATTCTTTTTTATTAATTTTGAAAAAAAAAAAAAAACAATCAGTTTAGCGTCTTGACCAGGACGGAAAATAGAAAGTAATCGACATAGTCGATCGATAAAAATACAATGATAACATTGTTTAATCTTTTATAATTTTTTATTTTTTTTTTTGTTTTAAAAAAAAAAAAAAAAAACAAGCGGAATTGATCATAATGGGTGGTAGGGGTTGTTATAACTTCGTTTGAAAATTCTTCTTTTTTGATTTCTTTTTTTTTTTCTTTTTACAGGAGTTAAGATCACTTTCAGGAGACAACACATTAACAAGAGCAGCAAGCAGAGTTGACACTATCAATTCAAATTTGAAATACCGGGAATTAATTTACTTTCGTTATTTATTTATTTATTTATTTTTTTTTTTTTTTTGTTGGTCCTAGTCAAGACCTTAAACTGACTAATCGGTCTTAACTTTAACTAAGTGAATGAACCCTTTCCGTTTTCCTTTTCCCTTTATTACTCTCTATCTGGTCTGTTATGTCATAAATCTCATTTAATTTTATCATTCATTTTAATTTTCACTGTTTCCCATCTACATTTTATTTTCAAATAGTTCCGGTCTGTCTCTGATGTTAAATAAAACTGATCATGTTAACTCAATATTTTTTTTTATTATGTGCAAGAGATACCAACACGCAAGAGATACCAACGCACATACGAGATACCAGCACTTCCGAGATACCGACACACAAGAGATACCAAGACACTTAAGATACCAGCAAGGACAGTGAGAGGTAGAATGAACTCTCCTCCTTGTGTCCGATCCTGATTATTTTTTGTTGAATTGGTAGTGTTACCTCAGTTTGCTACTCTCGTATCTGTGTTGTGTTAACTCATGTAAGTGATCTTAACTCCTGTTAAATAAAAAAAAATTTCAAAAAAAAAGAAATTAAAAAAGAAGAATTTTCAAATGAAGTTATATCAACCCCTGCCACCCATTATGATCAATTCCGCTTGTTTTTTTTTTTTTTTTTTCTTCTTTCTTTTCTTCAAATATAAAAAAAAATTAAAAAATATAAAAGATGATACAATGTTATCATTGTTTTTTTTATCGATCGACTATGTCGATTACTTCCAGTTTTCCGTCCTGGTCAAGACGCTAAACTGATTGTTTTTTTTTTTTTTTTAAAAAATTAATAAAAAGAATATAAAAAAAAAAAAAAAAGAATAAACAATGTTATCATTGTTTTTTTTTATCGTTCGACTTTGTCGACTAATTTCTATTTTCCGTTTCTTTTCTTTAAATAATAAATAAAAAGAATTTAAAATAAAAAAAAAGAATAAACAATGTTATCATTGTTTTTTTATCGATCGACTATGTCGATTACTTTCTATTTTCCGTCCTGGTCAAGACGCTAAACTGATTGTTTTTTTTTCAAAATTAATAAAAAAGAATATAAAAAAAAAAAAAAAAAAAAAAAGAATAAACAATGTTATCATTGTTTTTTTATCGATCGACTATGTCGATCACTTTCTATTTTCCGTCCTGGTCAAGACGCTAAACTGATTGTTTTTTTTTTCAAAATTAATAAAAAAGAATATAAAAAAAAAAAAAAAAAAAAAAAAAAAGAATAAACAATGTTATCATTGTTTTTTTTTTTATCGTTCGACTTTGTTGACTAATTTCTATTTTCCGTTTTTTTTCTTTAAAAAATAAATAAAAAGAATTTAAAATAAAAAAAAAGAATAAACAATGTTATCATTGTTTTTTTATCGATCGACTATGTCGATCACTTTCTATTTTCCGTCCTGGTCAAGACGCTAAACTGATTGTTTTTTTTTCAAAATTAATAAAAAAGAATATAAAAAAAAAAAAAAAAAAGAATAAACAATGTTATCATTGTTTTTTTTTTTATCGTTCGACTTTGTCGACTAATTTCTATTTTCCGTTTCTTTTCTTTAAAGAATAAATAAAAAGAATTTAAAATAAAAAAAAAGAATAAACAATGTTATCATTGTTTTTTTTATCGATCGACTATGTCGATCACTTTCTATTTTCCGTCCTGGTCAAGACGCTAAACTGATTGTTTTTTTTTTTCAAAATTAATAAAAAAGAATATAAAAAAATACAAAAAAAAAGAATAAACAATGTTATCATTGTTTTTTTTTATCGTTCGACTTTGTCGACTAATTTCTATTTTCCGTTTTTTTTCTTTTAAAAATAAATAAAAAGAATTTAAAATAAAAAAAAAGAATAAACAATGTTATCATTGTTTTTTTATCGATCGACTATGTCGATCACTTTCTATCTTCCGTCCTGGTCAAGACGCTAAACTGATTGTTTTTTTTTCAAAATTAATAAAAAAAAAGAATATAAAAAAATACAAAAAAAAGAATAAACAATGTTATCATTGTTTTTTTTTATCGTTCGACTTTGTCGACTAATTTCTATTTTCCGTTTTTTTTCTTTAAAAAATTAATAAAAAGAATTTAAAATAAAAAAAAAAAAGAATAAACAATGTTATCATTGTTTTTTTTATCGATCGACTATGTCGATTACTTTCTATTTTCCGTCCTGGTCAAGACGCTAAACTGATTGTTTTTTTTTTCAAAATTAATAAAAAAGAATATAAAAAAAATAAAAAAAAAAAAGAATAAACAATGTTATCATTGTTTTTTTTTATCGTTCGACTTTGTTGACTAATTTCTATTTTCCATTTTTTTTCTTTTTAAAAATAAATAAAAAGAATTAAAATAAAAAAAAAAAAAAAAGAATAAACAATGTTATCATTGTTTTTTTTATCGATCGACTATGTCGATTACTTTCTATTTTCCGTCCTGGTCAGGACGCTAAACTGATTGTTTTTTCTTTAAAAATAAATAAAAAGAATAAAAAAAAAAAAAAAAGGAATAAACAATGTTATCATTGTTTTTTTTTTATCGATCGACTATGTCGATTACTTACTATTTTCCGTCCTGGTCAAGACGCTAAACTGATTGTTTTTTCTTTAAAATAATTAAAAAGATTTAAAAAAAAAAAAAAAAAAAAAAATGAATAAACAATGTTATCATTGTTTTTTTTTCTATCGATCAACTATGTCGATTAATTTCTATTTTCCGTCCTGATCGAGACGCTAAACTGATTGTTTCCTTTTTTTAAATAATAAATAAGAAAAAAAAAAAAAAAAAAAAAAAAAAAGAGCATCTCCCTGCTATCCCTCATATCCCCACAATAATATTATACCTTTTCATTTTCTCTTTCCTTTTCTGGTCTTTTTTTTTTCTTTTTTTCCTTTTTCATACAACGTTTTTTATTTATATATATATATTTTTTTTTTTTTTTTTTCATGTTTGATTATTTCCTCTTCATTTTTTTTTTTCTTTTCTTTTCTTTCTTTTTTTTTTTTTTTCCTCTGCCTCTCTCTTAATTCTGTTCGTTTCTTTGAAACGAAAATTCATTTGAATATTATTCCTTGGTCAGCAACCATCATTGTCGCCCTTTGGGCCTGTTAAAAAAAAATAAAATAAAAAGAAAGTTTACATCGGGAATAGGGCAGGAGCCAAAAGCTCCCAGTCCGTTACTTCCCACTTTATCGAAATTCAATGAATAATAAAAAAAAAAAAAAAAACATGCCTTGGGAATACAACCAAAGCCCCAATTAATCGGTCCTTTCTTTTTTCCTTCTTGTCAAGTGATCGCTCCACTCGTCGATCACCAAAACCGATTGTATTTATATCTGTTCTTTTCTCAACGATCGGCTATACCGATCATTTTTTTTTAAAATAATTGTTTTCTTCTTCTCGACGATCAGATCCAATTGATCGACTTTTTTTTTTTTTTTTCCTTTACTGCAACTGGAAATATTACTGCGCTGAATAATTACTGCGGGGAAATATTACTGCGCGGAAAAATTAGTGCGGTTTTTTTGAGAAAAGATTAGTGCGGTTTTTTCCACTTGGTGGTAGAAAAAAATTTGGTTGCTTTTTTGCTGTGTAAGGCACCAGCAGAAAAATGCAGCTGGAGAAAAAATCACTTCTGAGCAGAAATATTAGTGCGGTGGAAATATTACTGCGTGGAAAAATTAGTGCGGTTTTTTGCAGATTTGGAAATTAGTGCGGTTTTTTCCGCGCAGTAATATTTCCAGTTGCAGTATTCTTTCCATCCCTCCCGCTCCCCTTATTTTAATAAAAACAAGATCAGCTCAGCTTGATCGTTAATCTTTTTTTTTTTTTTTTTTTTTAAATTTAAACTGATTGTATTTATATCTGGTTATTTTTTCTCAACGATCGGCTATGCCGATCGACCTTTAAAATAATTGTCTTCTTCTTCTCGACGATCAGATCCAATTGATCGACCTTTTCTTTTTTTTCCTTTATTCCTCCCATCCTCCCGCTCCCCTTAATTTAATAAAAACAAGATCAGCTCAGCTTGATCGTTATTTATTTATTTATTTTTTTTTTTTGTTGGTCCTAGTCAAGACCTTAAACTGACTAATCGGTCTTAACTTTAACTAAGTGAATGAACCCTTCCCGTTTTCCTTTTCCCTTTATTACTCTCTATCTGGTCTGTTATGTCATAAATCTCATTTAATTTTATCATTCATTTTAATTTTCACTGTTTCCCATCTACATTTTATTTTCAAATAGTTCCGGTCTGTCTTTAATGTTAAATAAAACTGATCATGTTAACTCAATATTTTTTTTTTTTATGTGCAAGAGATACCAACACGCAAGAGATACCAACGCACATACGAGATACCAGCACTTCCGAGATACCGACACACAAGAGATACCAAGACACTTAAGATACCAGCAAGGACAATGAGAGGTAGAATGAACTCTCCTCCTTGTGTCCGATCCTGATTATTTTTTGTTGAATTGGTAGTGTTACCTCAGTTTGCGACTCTCGTATCTGTGTTGTGTTAACTCATGTAAGTGATCTTAACTCCTGTTAAAAAATAAATAAAAAGAATTTAAAATAAAAAAAAAGAATAAACAATGTTATCATTGTTTTTTTTATCGTTCGACTTTGTCGACTAATTTCTATTTTCAGTTTTTTTTTCTTTAAAAAATAAATAAAAAGAATTTAAAATAAAAAAAAGAATAAACAATGTTATCATTGTTTTTTTTATCGATCGACTATGTCGATTACTTTCTATTTTCCGTCCTGGTCAAGACGCTAAACTGATTGTTTTTTTTTTTTTTCAAAGTTAATAAAAAAGAATAAAAAAAAAAATAAAAAAAAGAATAAACAATGTTATCATTGTTTTTTTTTATCGTTCGACTTTGTCGACTAATTTCTATTTTCCGTTTTTTTTTTCTTTAAAAAATAAATAAAAAGAATTTAAAATAAAAAAAAAGAATAAACAATGTTATCATTGTTTTTTTATCGATCGACTATGTCGATCACTTTCTATTTTCCGTCCTGGTCAAGACGCTAAACTGATTGTTTTTTTTTTTAATAAATAAAAAGAAATAATAAAAAAAAAAAAAGAATAAACAATGTTATCATTGTTTTTTTTATCGTTCGACTTTGTCGACTAATTTCTATTTTCCGTTTTTTTTTTCCCTTTAAAAAATAAATAAAAAGAATTTAAAAAAAAAAAAAGAATAAACAATGTTATCATTGTTTTTTTATCGATCGACTATGTCGATTACTTTCTATTTTCCGTCCTGGTCAAGACGCTAAACTGATTGTTTTTTTTTTTTTTTTTTTTTCAAAATTAATAAAAAAGAATATAAAAAAAAAAATAAAAAAAAGAATAAACAATGTTATCATTGTTTTTTTTATCGTTCGACTTTGTCGACTAATTTCTATTTTCCGTTTTTTTTTCTTTAAAAAATAAATAAAAAGAATTTAAAATAAAAAAAAAGAATAAACAATGTTATCATTGTTTTTTTATCGATCGACTATGTCGATCACTTTCTATTTTCCGTCCTGGTCAAGACGCTAAACTGATTGTTTTTTTTTTTAATAAATAAAAAGAAATAAAAAAAAAAAAAAAAAAAAATAAACAATGTTATCATTGTTTTTTTATCGTTCGACTTTGTCGACTAATTTCTATTTTCCGTTTTTTTTTTTCCTTTAAAAAATAAATAAAAAGAATTTAAAAAAAAAAAGAATAAACAATGTTATCATTGTTTTTTTATCGATCGACTATGTCGATTACTTTCTATTTTCCGTCCTGGTCAAGACGCTAAACTGATTGTTTTTTTTTTTTTTTTTTTTTTCAAAATTAATAAAAAAGAATATAAAAAAAAAATAAAAAAAAGAATAAACAATGTTATCATTGTTTTTTTTATCGTTCGACTTTGTCGACTAATTTCTATTTTCCGTTTCTTTTCTTTAAAGAATAAATAAAAAGAATTTAAAATAAAAAAAAAGAATAAACAATGTTATCATTGTTTTTTTATCGATCGACTATGTCGATCACTTTCTATTTTCCGTCCTGGTCAAGACGCTAAACTGATTGTTTTTTTTTTCAAAATTAATAAAAAAGAATATAAAAAAATAAAAAAAAAAAGAATAAACAATGTTATCATTGTTTTTTTATCGATCGACTATGTCGATCACTTTCTATTTTCCGTCCTGGTCAAGACGCTAAACTGATTGTTTTTTTTTTTTTTTTTTTTCAAAATTAATAAAAAAGAATATAAAAAAAAAAAATAAAAAAAAGAATAAACAATGTTATCATTGGTTTTTTTTATCGTTCGACTTTGTCGACTAATTTCTATTTTCCGTTTTTTTTTCTTTAAAAAATAAATAAAAAGAATTTAAAATAAAAAAAAAGAATAAACAATGTTATCATTGTTTTTTTATCGATCGACTATGTCGATCACTTTCTATTTTCCGTCCTGGTCAAGACGCTAAACTGATTGTTTTTTTTTTTTTTTTCAAAATTAATAAAAAAGAATATAAAAAAAATACAAAAAAAAGAATAAACAATGTTATCATTGTTTTTTTTTATCGTTCGACTTTGTCGACTAATTTCTATTTTCCGTTTTTTTTCTTTAAAAAATAAATAAAAAGAATTTAAAATAAAAAAAAAGAATAAACAATGTTATCATTGTTTTCTTATCGATCGACTATGTCGATCGCTTTCTATTTTCCGTCCTGGTCAAGACGCTAAACTGATTGTTTTTTTTTCAAAATTAATTAAAAAAAAATATAAAAAAAATAAAAAAAAAGAATAAACAATGTTATCATTGTTTTTTTATCGTTCGACTTTGTCGACTAATTTCTATTTTCCGTTTTTTTGCTTTAAAAAATAAATAAAAAGAATTTAAAAAAAAAGATTAAACAATGTTATCATTGTTTTTTTATCGATCGACTATGTCGATTACTTTCTATTTTCCGTCCTGGTCAAGACGCTAAACTGATTGTTTTTTTTTTCAAAATTAATAAAAAAGAATATAAAAAAAAAACAAAAAAAAAAAGAATAAACAATGTTATCATTGTTTTTTTTTTATCGTTCGACTTTGTCGACTAGTTTTTATTTTCCGTTTTTTTTTCTTTAAAAAATAAATAATAAGAATTTAAAAAAAAATAAAAAAAAAGAATAAACAATGTTATCATTGTTTTTTTATCGATCGACTATGTCGATCACTTTCTATTTTCCGTCCTGGTCAAGACGCTAAACTGATTGTTTTTTCTTTAAAACAATTAAAAAGGTTTAAAAAAAAAAAAAAAAAAAAAAAAAAGAATAAACAATGTTATCATTGTTTTTTTTTCTATCGATCGACTATGTCGATTAATTTCTATTTTCCGTCCCGATCGAGACGCTAAACTGATTGTTTCCTTTTTTTAATAATACTGTAAAGGGAAATATTCTCGCAGGGAAATATTCTTGCGGGGAAATATTCCCGCGGGGAAATATTCTTGCGGATTTGGAGATTTTTTTTTAAACTCGCGGGTTTTTCCCCACAAGAATATTTCCCTGCCACAGTGGATTTTTGCAAAAGTCAGTCAGTTGATAAAGAATCTAAGAAATATTTGTGCTTCTATCGAGTGTCAGGTGGAACAAAGCATCATTTACCAAGTGAACACAATAAAAAACTACCATACTGCACAATAAAAATAATTTTTGCTGAAACTTTCCTTCGTAGCACACATATTTTCTTCACAAAAAGGAACAAAAAAAATGGCTGGAAAAAAAGTATACTTGCAGGG